>OX596382.1:154280345-154880345 GCA_951394425.1 Tipula unca
GCCTTTTACATACATCAATTTTTAACTTTTTTCTAAAATGTAACGTAAGATGCACCGAATGTAAACCATAGAGTCGCTTTTTACGTTTTATCGAAATAAATGCGGATATATTGAGAACACAGTAGTCCGGTTTAAGGATAACATCTAAAACAGTTAAACTAAGAAGTTACGAATCATATGAAAACCTGTAAAAATATGTGCCATTCCCAGAAGGACGGTGTTACATGGGATCACCAATTACCAAAGAATGTTGATATTGTCAAGAGTAAGAAGATCGTATACAGCAAAGAAATTCTTTTTATCAACATATACCAATTTTTCGAAATAGAGTTGCAGCGTTCTTGTGGCAGCAATCATATATAAAAAATCGATCAATTTATTCGCGATCTAGCTAAATCGACTGGTCGGTTTAGTACGATCCTCTTGAAATGGTCGATTTATAAATTAACAGCAATAATACTGCAAATCATTCAACAAGGCTAAACGAACCAGTGAGTGAGGGAAATACGAAGAGATAAATAAATTACTTTCGACGGCTCGACTCCCACTATTAAATTGACCCAAATCAACAATATATAGCGTTATATAGAGTGGGGCCCTCTTTATAACGGTGGAAAGGTATAGAACAGCTCGCAGAAAAATCAAAAAAAATCGGCTCACAAAAAATCAGACAAAAATGTTAAAACTTTCATTAAACATATTCCGGGGAACTTTAACTATGGCCGTGCCATAAAATTTAACACACCCCACTCTATGGTAAAACGAACTCGAGTTCAGGAAGGCTATAAGTGCTACCGAGTTATTAAAAAGCCAAATCGTTCAGATAACCAACACTTGTTCATGTATATAAAAACCAGCAACTTTCCTATTATTGTGGCAGGATTGTACTGTCCACCAAGACATTCTATTAAAATCAAACAAGAGTCAGAGTTCTTCAAGCGTCTGTGTAAAAGGTTCATAATAGGTGGTGACTTCAATGCGAGGAATACTCACTGGGGCCTATAGATTAACTACAACTAAAGGAAAAGAATTACTGATTGACAATTCAACTGGGAAACCAACATATTGGCCAACTGACCCAGGAAAAATACCTGACCTGATCGATTTTTTTATAACCAAAAGTATATCTGGACTCTGCTTATTTGACCATCGCCGACATTTTCATGGGCTCATCCCTCTTTTATACTTGACAATTAATTGGAAAAATTTGAAAATTTTAATTGAAGCTGAGTTGAACTAATTTATAAGAAATTAAATTAAATTTGTTTTTAGTTTTAATCGAGACTTAAACTCAGCTGTACCTATTTGTTATACTTTCAGTTTTTATTGGGAAATTTTTTATTTGGACATTATTCATGTACTGACTTAAACTGAAAACTGGTATGGTCAGTGGTCAATATTGTGGCCCGCCTAGAAAATCGCATCAAGCATCATTGACTGGAACGGAAGCTTTATAATAAGAACATAAGGAGGAATAGCTTGTCAGATTTTTAATTTTTTCGAAATACACTGCTTGGAATGTCATCGCATTAAATGTTGCACCTGACACTATATGCAGTTCAGTTAAGTTTCAAACGGTATTAGTGTTGGGACATTTATGGTTCAAATCAGCTTAAGAAATTTCCCCAAGTTTCTCAATTCAATTGGAAAGTATAAAAGATTTGCACAGCCATTCGGCTCAAATCCATATCTATGTGGACCTGTAACAATGCAGGGCACTCATCTATCCTATGCAACAGGGGTATCCCGGAAGCTACCGACTACGATATTCCTTTGCCATCTGTTGAGATGAAATTATAAACTGAGTTTCCCACCAGAGAGGACTGGGTGAACGAAACGGTAATGGATAATGAGGGGCTAAGCTTCTTCACGGATGGCTCAAAAAGAGATAGGGGGGTTGGCTGCGGGATTTTCTGTGAGGCACTAGGGGTTAACCTCTCTTTTCGTCTTCCCGACTTTTGCAGCGTTTTTCAAGCTGAACTAATCGCGATAATGGAAGTCATGGACTGGTTGAAGTATAATGTAATATCTACGAGGGATATTCGCATTTTTACGGAAAGCCTGGTTGCTATTAAAACGCTACAATCATACTCCCTTACGTCGAAGGTAGCTCAGAACTGTCTGGCATCTTTAAATGAGATGACTGATCAGTTCAACATTCGCTTGACAGGGCATTTCAATATCGCAGGGAATGTAATGGCAGATGAGTTGGCCCGCAAGAATACAACACGCCTAATAACCCAAAGCAGGCGGGATATAAAGATACCGCTTGCTTCATGTAAATTGCTGCTTCAGGAAGAAGCCATAAAAGAAACGAACGTCAGATGGTCTAACGCCAGTTCGTGTGTAATAACCAGGCAGATCTGGCCTGGACTTGACCGGTCTAGATCAGGCCAACTGATATCGCTTCGACGGCACCATATTGGTATGGTCGTGGGAGCTATAACGGGACATTGTCTCATTGGGAAACATGCGAGCAGACTGGGTGTCCCAGCCCACGACTTCTTCCACAGCTGTGGTGATGAGGAGGAGCAGGAAAATGTACTCCATCTGCTCTGCATCTGTCGTAGTCTAGCGTACAGGAGAACAAAATTTATGGGAACTTCCACTTTGCATTAGTAAGATCGAAATCCGGGACTATAAACGCTTTTTGGTAAGCTCAGTATGGTTTAGCGAGTGAAGAGGAGGAAACTCGAATGTGGTACAGCTATGGACCAATTTTGTGTCTATGCTAGTCCTTTAGGACGGCCACCCTTACCTAACCTAACCTATAAAAGATTTGCATAACATCAAATATATGTATACGGTAGTGGGCGAGGTACTACCGTGATTGACTTTATATTCGTAGGTTTGAGTCCCATTAGCGACGGTAATAGTTTAACTTAATTTCTTCTGTATTCAAATTGGCTCAACACACTGCTTCTGTTAAACATTTTCATATTTTTCAAGTAGTGGCATGTATACAAGATGGGTATATAGCGATGGTGAAATAAACGCAGAGTCCATTGCCTTTGCTAAAATTTTCAATATTTTCTATTCAAATGACAGATATAAAAGATTTGTATAGCATGAACTATATGTATATGCGACGGTGGTCCAGTAAGCAAAGTCAGTGACTTTGGATTTATGGATCTAAGTTCGATTCTCGATCGAGCCAAACATTTTTTGATGTAATTTCTCTTGTCAAATTGGTGATGGTGAAATAAAATTACTCAAATCCAACTCAGCTTCTGTTCAAAACTTCAATATTCTCCATGTAAAAGTGGCAAGTATAAAAGATAAGTATGGGTATAGAGCGGTAATGAAATTATACGGCGATGGTCAAATAAGCAGAGTCCATTACCGTTGCTAAAATTTTCAATTTTTTTATTCAAATGGTAGCTATAAGCGATAAGAATATCAATATTTTTTAATTTAATTTAAATTTAATTTAAATTAATTTAAATTTAATTGCAAATTGGTCATTTTTATATGAAAAAGCAATTTTTTTTTAAATTTAATGAGAAATTTGAAGATGCCAGCTAAATTGTTTACCCTTAATCGAGGCTCGAAAACCCTGCACAACAACATCCACGATTCCAAATCCTATGACACCGCTTACTTTACCACCTCACCATTTTCATATTTTGATTTCCCGCTATACTAATCCTGTATATTTGTCAATTGAAGGGAGAAATGAAATAAATTAAATTAAAAATTATTTAAATGCCAAACCGAGGCTTGAACTCAAGTTCACAATTCGAAATGCAACGGCTTTGTTTACTGGACCACCGGCGTGAAAATTAAAAATTTTAGCAACAGGAATGGACTATGCTTATTTGGCTTAGTTGGCTCTTATACTTGCAGAAATTGGATGTAGATTTCAACAGAAGCTGTGTTGAACCAATTTTACAGCAGAAATTAAATTAAAAAAGTATTGGTGCTGACGAGTCTTGAACTCGAGTCCACGATTACAAGAGCATTGACTCTGCTTACTCTGAAGCAATAAATTTGCACGAGATTAATCAAATCAATGTTAACTCAAAGAGTCCACAGGTTTTCGATGTATCGAAAATTTATGGGGTATAGTCGAAAGAGTGCTGAAGTGCAAAACTCACAACGGCATTTATGCCAGAAACAGGCATCAAACAACATGTGCGTGATTTTATTCGTAATAACGAAATCTATAGAAGTGATTTGGGCAAAAATTAAAAAAAACTCAAAAAATTCAATTTAATCATCTGGCAACTTTCTCTAAGTCCAATTTTTGATGACGCGTTCGAGAATATCGAATATCGAGAATATCGAATGGTATTTGGCGAATAGTGGTCTCGACAACCCGATTATGTCAACCCTCACTTGGTCTAAGAGCACGAAACACATTCCTCACAGAACGCTGATTTTCGTAATAAAGCTGAATAATTTGTAGACGCATTGCCGGGCTCAGTCTTTCCATGATGAAATAGCAAACAATACTGAATAAAAAAAACACGATGACAGAATGAAACTATGAAACTATTCATGCGTCATTTGTTAAAAAAATCACCTCTAGATGAATGCTTTTACAAAATACCCCCGCGAACTGGCGCATTCGATTTCAAATTGCTAAAAATCTAATTTCGTAGGTTGTTGACATTAGTTTAATTGTCGACGTAGACAAAAAACACTGCCATATAATCTACGCTATATTTTACGCGTCGGCAATCGCGTAGATTACATGGCGTAAGCTACCTCGCCCATCCCTGGGTATCACCGCAATGATATAGGGCACCTTCAAAAGGCGAGTATTTAACTATTCACTTTCGATTATTTTATGGTTAGGTTCTAGAAACAATGTTAAAGAATAAAGTTGTAAAGTGCATAAAACGTCATTTGACTGAGGCCTTTACCTTGAACTAGAGTCAAATTTAGAGGTTGTAAGAAGGTTAACTTGGTTTTATTAAATGGTGACCCATTTTTATGATTTGGGAAATGTGAAATACGGAAAACTATACGTTGAAACATGTGCGTATGTTAAATGGGATTAAAATAACTTCTGAAGGCCATTTCAAGTTGAAAACAATTTTTGAACAAAGTACATATGTATATTAGAAAATATGCGATTATTACAGATCAAAAATCGAATTGAAGACCTTGCAAGCCTGCAAAAAACTATACGGAAAAACGACGATTAAAACCATAACAATAATCTATTGGCCAAACCGGCCTCAGAACTAGAGAATCAATGAGAACATTGCGCATTTTGCAAACGACTGTCCAACACAGGTCTTAACAACACAGGTTAAAACGCAAAAATAAATAGGTTAAAGGTAAAATAAAACCAAGCAATATATGGTTTGCGCCAATGTGGGAATAGCAGAAAGCCTAAATGGTACAAAAATCTATAATTTATCAGAAAATCTATAGCAACTTTAAAGGGTAAGACTTACACCTGAGAGCCTTTGAGTTGAAGCGCATATGAGACTCTCAAAGCTCATAGTTAAAAAACTACCAACTGCATATAATGGAACGCTATTGTATATATCATAATTCACTGTAACCGATTGTAGCTTATAATATAGAATTAACGACCCTCATGCTTAATAAACTTGTAATTTCCTTCCTCATATATACATATATCACGCTAAAGTTATACTAACGTAGAAATATTGCACACATCTAGAAGGGAGAACATTGAGCCTATAGTTTGAGCTAGATGTATTTCTGAACATTTTGGTTTATCCATCTTCATAATAATTTTATTGATATAACTGGTTGTCTCGGTAAGTTATGCAGCAAACTCTTAAATTTGTTAAATCTGTGGTAGGAAATTTGGAGTTATGTAGTACACACGGAAATGCACACAAAATTCACAAACATATAATCGAAAAGCAAAAATAATACTGCTTCCATAAGAGAATATTGAAATAATTTGGCACTGGTTTGTTCTGTCTCTCAACAAATTAATTTATCACAACTGCATTTTGTACATAGGTACAAATAAATTCTAATACATCGCATGGTACAAATACATATAGTACTACTATGGTAGCTTCACAATCAATTGTTAGATCTCATTACTGATATAGTTTTTAGTTTAAACATTTGCATATTTGTAAATGTCGATGAAACAAACCGTTCTGTAAAAATGACTATATGCATGCACAGTTCAAAGCAAAAAAATTGAAAATTGCCCTGGAGTTTTGTATTTTTCGTGTACTTTTTTGATGAAAAACTTCTATTTCCATAAGTTAAATAATACGTGAAGATTACATCGAAGTGAAGTTTCTAACAAAAAATAAAACTTAACAAAAAATACATCTGTATTAGTATCACTCAAAATACAATTCTTATTGGAAAAAATGAGTGATTTTTAATATTGTGTATTAGAAATATAAAAATTTGTATGTCTACTTTAATCAATTATTAAAAGCAAGCAATAATAATAATTTTAAAAAAATTATATAGGTATAGAAGAAAATCAAATAATTTTTCTAATCGGAATCAAATACAAAAACAACATAATTTTTGTTAGAATCATTCTTGAATTAAACAAACCAAATAACAAGGCACTCTCGGAAATTTGAGCAAGATTCCGCTAAAAAAGTCTAATAGGCCTATTAGTAAGGAACATTTCATAGAAGAAGATTTTTCCAAACGGAGGATTTGAGATGTGTTTTCCAGCATTTGTTTTCTTATAGTTTGAGTTATTTCTAAAAATTTGTTATCTTTAACACTAATTAACAAGGTACTCTCGGAAATTTGGGCAAAGTTCCGCTATATAGGTCTAATAGGCCTATGGATTGAGTTCTGGACTAAAATTTATAATATTATTTTCCTATCCTTCCAAGGGCGACTATGATTAAACTCTCTATGGTTATTCCTCTACAAAAAATATCGAAACCTCACATCTCATTTTGAGTTATGAGCTCGTCCATATAATAAACTGATCAGTAAAAAATCAATTAATTTCCAAATTCCTTTCTCGAGTCGTAATTCTTGCTCATACCTATAGTTAAATTCTCATTCAAAATATCACTCACTTCGTTGTGGCATTCGATTTAATAAAAGATGGGCATCATACTACGGCTCTTATGGCCTGTTCCTTAAAGCACTGTTGTTATTTAGTTATATGCTGCTTGCAACATTACAATAAAATTAAAAGTTCGTTGACCAAACATGATGAGGCGCTGGCCTCTAAAGAGTTCTAAACTACTTCCAGAAAAATCCTTAAACAAGTATTGTTTTCAAGTGGTGCCAAATCTCTTATTTCTTACGGAAGACATAGAATATAATGTCCATAAATTTTGGGTGACAATAGCTCGTTTATCATGGCTCGGTAACGCCCCCCATCTTCATTATACATTTACGTCGTATACATCCCGCCTGATTATCCTATATCATCTTACACTACATGCTGTGATACAGTTATGGAAATTACCAATGGGGCTGATCCATCAGACATAATTTAAGTTACTGAGGGTATTTTAATCTGTCAGATATTAGATGGACATATGACGAAGAAATAAACGAGATTATGCCTTTAAACGTGAGCTCGGACTAGATCGAATAATAGACTTAAGTTTTACTAAGATCCAGCCTTATTTAAAAAAGATGAATCACCAACACCGTTCGTTATTAATGATGTTCACCTAGTAAAGGGAATAATGATTTAAGCAACTGCCTCAACAGGAAACCTTACTACAACTTCAAAAAAGCCGATATAATCCATCTTCATCAATATTTTGACCAAATAAATTGGAAAGATGAACTCAACAGCAGTAACATAGATATAAACGTGGAGAAATTTTACAACATACTGTTTAAAGGTATTGAATTATTCATTCCCGTAACCCCGAGTAGACCAAACAAATACTGTCTATGGTATGACGGCCAATTTATCAACCTTAAAAACAAGAAAGACAAGGCTTATAAAGAAAACCTTAAATTCTGTTCCCGGGATAACAAATTGAAATTCACTAAGTGTAACCAAGATTTTGAGTCATATTTTGAATTAAAATAAAACGAGATCTCAAACACTTTTGAGGCTTTCATAGAACCAAACCCGAAATTGACGGTTACCCCGCCTGGATGATATTTTCGCAATATTGGCAATTCTACTAAGTATGCTTTTTAATCAATTATTGCAATTGGCAACATTTCCACGGAAATGGGACATAACAAGAGTAACGCCGATTTTTAAAACTGGGTTTTCCATAAGTTTGGGTTTTCCAGCCAATTGGTAGCTTGGTTTAAATCATATACTTAAGTAATCGCTTACAGTATGTTGAGCTAGGAGGTAAAAGATCAGAAATAATTCATGTTACCTCCGGTGTTCCACAAGGCACCCATGTTGGTCCATGGATTTTTATAATTTTTATTTATGGCATTACTGCGAAGTGATACAGCACTGTAAAATCCTTATGTTCAGAACCATCGAAACACTTGATGATACCAAGAAACTGCAGGAGGATATCGACAAATTAGTAATTTGGTGTGAGTCTAATTCACTTAGTCTCAACAATGATAAGTGTAAATCTCTATCATTCCATCGTAAAGTTGACACAACAATATAAGATAAATGATGTACTTTTTCAGAAAGTATTTGAAACTAAAGACCTACTTTTGTTGACAACATGTGCTTTATAAAGCACATCTAGATATGCGCGTCTAGAGCTAATTCTATCATGATCTATCATACCACGTTAACCTTCAGCGGCTACCACCATTTTTAACTGGATGTAACAACTATAAGATGACAAGATTGAAAAATAGGCGGGAGCTGTTAAAGTGTTAGTTTGTTGGTAATCTGCTGCTCGACCAAATTGATACGCCTTATATTCTGGAATCAATTAAAATAAATGTATGCATCGGCTTCTACATGGTTACGTGTGAATTTTATGAGCCCCAAATGCGACAATTTTGATTGCTGACATAGCTTCCGAGGTGAAAATGAGCTTCGTCGGAAAATATGACTTTTCGGTAAAAAAGACTCACCATGCACTTTGAAAGTATGTTTTCAATATTTCCCAATTTTGTGCAAGCATAAAGCGACTCATTTCGTAAATGTCAAACATTAAACTAATTTTCTGTCATAACACGAATGGCGTAAGTGGTGCCACACTCGAAAAAACCTGTATAGTTGAAATTGTACACGCTAGATGGACCACCCTTTATATTAACGTTATCACGCTTAAATCAATCTGCCACAATTACTAGTGTACAGCATCACAGCATTCCATGTAAGCGCGTTGTTATCACACAGTGGAAGGTTCACCCTCTAAGGTTGACAATCGATATTATTCTACTGAAACCAATTTCTAATTTCATTCTCTTTCTGCGCGATGCGCACAATAGGCATGCGCCATATTTTGAGCAGAAATAGAAATAGAAAAGTTTAATTTGGCCAAAAAGAACATGAAGAGCGAAGTAATTTGTCAATAAATAAAAACGTTAATAATTTTATTAAATATCAAACCAAATTTTATTTTAAGAAAACTCAATAGTTTTTATTCATGCCACATGTGGGTGAGATGTACCATGTACCTACATAGTGACAAATGTTGAAAAAGGTATTTTGTTCCTGACTTTCTAAGCGAGCGACTAAGGTCAATGACATTAAAGTGTTGTCATAATATATATGTAGTCGGATGGAGAAAATGTGCTTCCATGGATTAAGTTTTTGTATAAATAAACGCTGACACCGGGCTTGATTTAAATGTAAACATAATTTAGCGTTCAACATAATCCATGCTACTGGTTTTTATGATTGTGTCATCTAAATTTAGATATATGTGTATAATGTACTCGAACATACATTAATATGTATACGATAACAGTAACATCACAGTTTAGTAAGATTAGATAACAACCGCGCATTATCATTCATTTAATTACATTTATTTTTCTAAGCTTGACTTATCAAATCTAAACTTAATTCAAATGTCAAATTTTAATATCTCGAATTCACCAAGGCCAGCAAGACCTAACTTAAATCAAAACAAAATACTCTTAAATCGCAAGCTTATAACTAATGTGAAGTTTCTGACAAAATTTAAATTTGTCTATTAATAAAGAAGAAACCTGACAACAGGTGACATTGAATAACATTCATGGGGAGATATGGCTAAACAATTCTGAGTATTCCATAAATCATATACCTTAAACTTCACACAAATACGATGGCACGCCCAAATACCAATATCCACTCTGTTTAGTTCAAAGTTCACATAATACGGTTCACATAAAGCGAATATAAATGAATTTATTTAATTAAAATTGAAACTATGAATTATCACTTTAAACGGTTTACTGTAAGGTTTTGTGTAACGTTATATGATTTACTTACTCAAACTTATGCATATTTTGTCATTTGTCAGAAACTTAATCGATGTGTTCGAGGGGCGCACACATGTCTCGTAAATGTTAATTGCACGAACACTATTTCCAAGAATACCACCACAGTATCCGTTGTTTGTAAAAAAATTAACTCTTTATAATGTCAACAAATGAAAAACTGGATACCGCCAAACCAGCACCGGCCCTCGATCAACTACTCGGATACGCGGAACATGCAGTCATTTAAGAAACCAAGAGTATTGGAAGGCCTAATCACATGCACTGCATATGATGGGATCTATATACTTGAACAAGATGTTAAACTGGTAATTGGGGTCTTTAATGCTAGAGCTGGCAGAAATAAGACGGACTGGTGTGAAAACATATAGGTCAATACTCCTAAAATGAAACTGCGACCGATAATGTTGAGAGAATTGTGTAATTTGTATTTGATCACGATCTTAGAGTATAGCAGGCACATTCTTCCCACACAAACATCTTCGCAAGACATCCCGCAACGAGCAACACGAGCTTGTCAAAAGAAACAGGATCTTGCCAACATTGAGGAAGCTAATAACCAGTCTGACTGTGGGAATTCTGACTGGGAGAAACTGAAAACTTCCGTTGTTATAGTGCTGCTCAGCAGACTTTAGGTATAGTGAAAGCCGGACACAAGAATGATTGGTTTGATGATGAGGATTATCTTGTAGTCGAACAACAAAACATAGCCCATAGTAAAGTGCCACAACGACTCACAATCGTGAGGAAAAACAAGTCTGCGTTTGCTAGGATTTGTAGACGGAAGAAGTGAGAATGGTGGAGCGCCGCGAGGTTCTGAAATTATAGCAACTCCGAAATGAGTCTTTAATGGAATTAACCAGATTGCAGCATACTTTTAGGCCTGGGTCAAAATTCGGAACCGGATGGAAACCTCTGTGTCAGTATCGACGCAGCACTCAACGCATGGAAAGGACACATGCTTGGTGTTCATCATGCGTCACAGACTGTAGTTGAATTATCTGAAATACGGACAGCGAATTCCATTTCCCATGAGGTCGGCCATGTAGAGATTAAAACGAAAACGCTCACCTAGCGAATGGAAAGTGATCGCAATTTACACCATCTTCAAAAAGGGAGACCGAAAAGACCTGATCAATCACTAAACAGGCCTTTCCGTTGCATTTTGTCTAAATATTATGAGACGTCCATCCCCAGACATTTGTTCCTGATTTTCAGGCAGGTAAGAAGAATATTAAAGGGCGGCTGGCAGCAGGCAGTCGTGATTTGTATCCTCCTAGACCACTGTTTAAATCTAAATACCTATCAAGTGGTGTGAAGCTGAAGCTTTACAGAGTGCACAAATCATTGATTAGACCGTTATTATGTATGGAGTTGAGAGAAGAATCATGCGTATGTGACTTACGCCCCAAAACACGAAGAAGATGGTACATACCGAGCTATGTGCAATGTCGAGATAAGAGATCTGATGAAGACCCCCGATATTGTACAGGAAGTAAGATCTCAGTTAGTATGCTGGCTCGACCAAGTTCTGTGTATGGATCCGGAACTAATTGTGCAGCGATCTCTGAAAGGAGAGGCTCCATATGGTAGGCTCAGAGGTAGTTGCAGGCGACGATGGTTCCGCCGATGGTGTAGATAGTGATTTAGCTATTTCAGATTGTATAAGACAGTGTGAAGGCCAAGCTCAGGATCAAAAGATGAGAGCCTGTGCCGAAAAAAGGTTAGGTTAAGTTTATAAGAAGGCGGCAGATATTCTAGGTGAGGTCCGGCCCAGACTTATTTATTTTATTTTATTTTATTTATTTATATTTATTTTACATATTCAATTGTGATAATAAAAAGTGTGACTGATAGCTAGTGGATTATTTAGACTTAGATTGGGAATTAGAGTTTCACTAGAGAGTTTGAATTCCAGCAGAACCATCCGAAAAAAAAATTGGAAATGCTGCTGATCAGAATTCTGATTTGGCAACTTCCACCTGTAAGACTGTAAGACAACCACGTTGGGAGAGCAAAGGGCTGAGTTTAGAGCGGCTATTATTATATTGAATCGCTGAATTGAGTCGCTGAATATTCTGATGATATTGCTTAAGATCTATAAGCAAGATAAACCAGACAGGTCACGGGCATCAGCAACAAATGAGAATATCTCTTGTGATGCCCCGTCTGGTATTGATGGACTACCAGATTGTGTCAGACGAGTGTGTGAAAACTCTCTTTATAGATTTTATTTTACAGATCGATGGGGTTACATATTATGCACTCCAGGTGAACTCGCAAATGAAATGCAAATGTTTTTTCAAAAAACCTAACGAAAAAAAAAATGGTGCGGATTGAGGATGCGATATAAAGGTCCCAAAACAAGAGCCTGGAGACGGCTACACTATGATAAAATGTAGGATTCCTCTGCGGAAGCAAGACTATATAAAGTATAAGTCTTATCATTCAAAGTTATCGCCAGCAACCGCGCGGATATGGAACCACGACTAGTGGGGAATCTTTAGCGGCAGAAAGGCTTAAGACTAATAGGGTTACATGCATCGGAAGTAATATAATACACAGGAGGAAAATTCTGTGGGAAATAGTTAAAGCCATATAATTTGCCAGGACCTGACGAGATTGCTCCTGCGGATTTCCAGCAAGCCATTGACTTTATCTTACTCTGGCTTGAAGTTTTCTTTAAAGATAGCCTAGAACTCTGACACATTCATAGTAAATGGGCTAATTTAAACGTAATAGTTATACCTAAGGCGGGAATTTAAAAATCATTAGACCTATAAGTTTATTCTCCGTGCTATCAGGTAAGTCTTATTCGGGAAATACCTATGTACCACGAGAGAACGCATGCAATATGCACTCGGACTTGGACTAAATGCAATCAGACAGAAAACTGAGTGCTTCTTTTTTACTAGGAGGCCTCCTCAGATTGATCCGACACACTCAAAGATATCAGATTGATCTATATGGATAAAACAAAATATATTAGTTTTGTTTTGGACGGCAAACTTAGCTGGAAATAACATATTTTAGAAAAGGTGAAGAAAGCTTTACTCCTGTAAAAACGTTCAGACCAATACTATTATATGCGATTGCAATAATAAGGCCACCAGATTGCTGTAAATATTATATCCAACCTGAAATTGGCAGCGAATAACCACACTGCTCAAATCAGTCTTCGTTGTATGAGGCAATTATGAACGACGAAGTGCTGTAAGGAGCCATCTTTTATACTCAGCATTGAACTTTCAAACCCATACATAACAACGGGCTTGATCAAAGCAATGTACAGCTTCAGTTTCACAGCACTCGATAGGTGCTTAGATTCTAGGAGTGGTCTTATAGGATACAAAGTACGGCGGACTGAAATCTCTACAATCGGATCAAGTATTTCCTTGAAGATGTTGCGCTGAAGTGTTTCAGTTTTCCTTGGCGAATACCCGAGTTAACTGTAAATTTCTTGATAGCTTGTTCTCAACTTTAACACACATTATTGAGACTGCATTACTATCATTCTACGCAATCCTACCAATTTTTTGGCATTCATAGGTATTGAGGGAAACCACAAGATCTCTCGATTGTTCGAGTTATGGGCCTGCCTGAAATCCAGGAACAACTGATGTACGGGGACAGACGTTTCATAATATTTATAGATACAATCATTTGCAACGAAAATACCTGATCAGTGACAGAAAGATTCGTGAAGAAATCCTCCTTGATAGTCACCAAACAAGCCCTTCGCTAGAGGGATAATTCTATCCAATATATAATAAGGTAAATTGTATGCTGTACAAAGGAGAGCTATATACCTCGTAATTCTCACTTCACCATACGAATCGAATAAGCTCGTATAAGGATGGATCATTAATGCCTCTGCAGTCTGAGATGACTCAACTATAGTCTGTCACGCATTCTGAACACCAAACAGGTCGGTAAAGTGCCCATTCCATAAGTCGAGTACTGCGTCGATATTGACATAGAGGCTTCCTTCCCGGTGTCGTATGGCAGTTGACCCAGGCCTTTGCAATCCGGTAATTCCTTTAAAGAAATTTCGCGAACTGCACTCATTGCTGAGTTGTTGTACTTTCAGAACCTCGGCCCTCCAACAATCTCCCATTTTCACGATTATGAGACGTTGTATGGGCTATATTTTGTTGCTCGATTGCAAGACGACACTTGTCACCAAACCAATTATTTTTGGGGCTGACTTTCACTAAACCTAAAGTTTGCTGAGTAGTCCTGAGTTTGTTTTGTACTTCCTTGCGTTCGTACTCGAGCTCGTCCTTTAGAAATTAACACTGCGGGAACTTTTACGATGATGTGTCTATGCAATTGCAAAGTAATCTCACCATTATCAGTTGTGGTTTTGTGTCGGAAGTAAGAACCTATATATTGTTTTACACAAGTCGGCCTTATTTCTGTCAGCTCTAGTAATAAAGTGCCAAAGTATCAAATAGTCTAACATCGTGTTGGGGTCACGATCATCCAAGTCTTTGTAAAAGAGTCTCTATCTTGGAGCTGGCTGACTTCTGTGGGCGCGTGTACAGAAATTATCGGTTATAGACTGCTTGGAAATCCAAACCATCATTTTTTACCTGCGGCCCAAGAAGAAATCCAGTTCCAAGAGTCCGATGTCATCTTTACATGCTGGTTTGGCGGTATCAATTTTACCTTTTGTTGATTTTTTTTTACATATGCCAGTCGTCAGTCTAGCGATCCAACCATTTAGTCGTCTCCTACGACAAGCAAACGATACTGTGCAGGTATTATTGGGAATCATGTCCGTGCAATTTACAATTACGAGACATATGAGTGCTCGTCGACCGCATCGGCCAACGACATTCCCCATAATCAATGAAAAAGCAGCAATCCATGAATATGACCCTTAAAAATTACGAGTCATTTGAATACAGAGAGACCATTTCGATTTTTGCGATGAAAATAAAAAACTAATTGCGTTTAGCAACAATTACTATAATTGTGTAATCATATACATATCATTATTATAACAGGTGATGGAAAAAATAATAGTTTTATAATTAGAGAGACACGCGTATACAGTTTTTTAAATGTACATACTTTAAGTATACAGGCGAAGCTACTATACATACATACGTATATATGAATACATCGAGCTGCCCTCATATTATAATCGATGTGCACGTGATTTGACAAAATCATTTTTATACGACACACATGTTTTTCATATGTACATATATGTATGTATAATCGCTATTATTGTGTTTCGCGATAAAACGATTTAAGTGGAATTTTAGATTACCTCACTGCATTTAGAAGGCCCACTATACACACCAGTCTTTACATAATAAAACAAAAGTTAATACCAAAACTAAACTACATATGTATGTATATGTACCTAACCTACATATGTCATATATAGAGTAGACAGCCATAATCATTTTATTAAGATTAATATGACCTTATAAATTATTTAAATGTTATATGAAAACACATCGCTCAACGCGACTATATATGTCTTAGATATATGTAATAATAAAAAAGTCTATTCACTCTACCTTAAATCTTAATCTGCCAATTGGTGTTTTCATATATGGTATTTTGTGAAATTCCCAAACCTCTTCACCGAACACTGTTAAAAAGGTTCGACCTTTAACCGGCCCATTGCGGGTATTTACGATATCGACACGTTCCACAAATTTTCCACTCATTTTCTTATACAATAATATTAAATAATTGTATAAGAGAATTAATTTCACAATTATGATCTTAAATGTAACACTTTCGAAAATTTTCTTCAAAATAAACATTTTTTTTTCCTGTTTACAACTTTTTTAGGTTCAAGATTTTTGATAAAAAAATAATTAAAAAATAAATCAAATCTTACAATTTATCTTAGATAAACAATTTTTTTGCTTTATTATTTTATGTAGGTATTGTTTTCACTATTTTTTGTACTTGAAGCGAATTTTGTACATTAGAATTTTTATTGATGGTTCGCGAAAGAGAAGTTTAAAACACTGAAAATTTCTGTTTTTCCGATTTTGGTTTTGGCCTTTTGTTTTGGTTTGACGTTCGCGAAATCACTACTGTCTAAAACTAAAGAAATCTACTGAGTATTTTTGAGTAATTTTTATTTATTTTTTTGTATATACGAACAGGGTGTATCGTAAAAACTGTACTGTTTACGAACACTATTATGTATTTTTTATTGATTGAGCCAAAATTTTCATTCATAATCAGCTATGGCTTGAGATAAAATAAAATTTACTGTTGTCATGGCGATTGATAAACAATAAAATTTCATAAATGTCGTTTCTCGAATTTTCCTGTGTTATCACAATGCATATCGAGTAAGTATTTAACACATCCCGATGTGTTGGGGAAATGTTGCTCCAACAGCAACTCTCTGTTTATGAACTCTCTCTTCTCTAAAAAATCTCAACCAAACGCTGCCATTGCTCATTTCAGTGTCATTATGCAGGGGTACAAAATCATATGTTTCGTAAATAATGGACTGACATTTATAAAATGAAAATAAATTAGTAGCCTACTAATTGTTTCTTTTATTGCGATGTGTTAAGGCCAAACTAGCGGATCACCAATGTGAGTTTACGTTAATAATTACGATAAATGAAAGAAAGTATTCATTTGATGTATACATTTGATGAACAAGTTTTAGTTTTTTTAAACTGCCAATGGCTTTATTCTTTCTTTATTCTGAATCTTTCTTTATACGAAACTAACACGAAGTGTGAGAAGCTTACAATCTAAAAAATTTATTATCTAGGTCCTTAACCTATATGTTAAATATTTATTATTAATATGCATGAATCATAATTAATTAATTTAAATGTGTGTTAGCGTAAATATGTAGTTAAATTGAATTTAACAATACATTAGATCTAGTGGATCAACTCTGCGAAACCGTCTATATTTCGGTTGCCTTAATAGTTGCCTTGCTAATTTATTGGGGTGACATGAAGACCTCTAAGTATTTGACATTTGTTTGTTGACATTGTTTAATTTCACCGCTGGACATGTACGCTTATTCAACGTAATTGTTATGTGTGTTGATTTGTTTTCTTTCGCTCTTATCCGCCACGTTCTTTACTAATTCTCAATTTTGTATAAGTGATCTTGCAATTCTGTTGATGCAGTTTGATAGTCCAGGCAACGAAGGAAAAATAACGCGGATATAATTCATGTAGAAGGCAAAATTAGTACAGTAGATGGAAGGTGTCCTTAACAACATACTAAAAATACTGAGGGGTGGGGGAGAAGCTAAGGGTGTGGGGGGGGGGGTCTCGAAAGGTCCTTTTTTCAATTTTTCGTTAATAACTCCAAAACCACTGCTTTTGTGCAGCGCACCCCACACCCAGTCGTGCATCGGCAAAATGTCATGTTCAAAACGGATTCGGGTGCCATAGGATCGTACGTTTTAACTGCGTAAAGGATCCCATCTTCTCCCTTCACCCAACCCCATTGGATGGGTGATAGGGGGTTGCCGAGCCACTGTTGTACCTGTAAGAAAGTAATGATGCCAACGTAAGTATTCATCACAAACTAATAAATGTAACGTAAAGAATAAACTATATGTAAATGAATTTACCTGTAGATATACTCTGAGCGAGTGTTGCTTTGAAGCTCCTCTGGTGGGAGGAAGAGTGGCCATGTGTGATTTGGGCTTCGTTGACGCCTTCAAAAATGCCGAGTATCTATGTTTGTTCAGGTTGTCTTGATGTGCAGGCGCTTTGTATACAGCCAAAAAAAGCTTCTCGCCAGCCTGTTCAATATCCTCTAGGTGATGCTGAGGGATCTGTGAATATTGCTGAAATGTCGAGAATGAATATTGTTGAGTGCAGGGCATGGTTTTCTGTGAAAAGCTTAGCGAATCCTACTTTACTCTTTCCATGTATCGCCGAGGTGGTGTCGCATCCGGAGAAGCTATGAAGAAAAAGAATGGTTTTGGAAATTGGAAGCTGTTGAAGTTGTCGCACTGAGAACCATTTGGTTTCCACATTCCCACGGCCTGGCTTCATGAAATACATATTGATAGAATGGTGGTGCCAATCCCATGAGGGGAACTATTTGAGGAGTTGAATGTACAGCAGCTTTATCCAACCCACACCTCACAATAGTGCTGTCAGCATCCCCTGAAGCAACAGCTGTTTCTATCCCGGCTGCTGCCATTTTCTCACTGAGCAAGTGAATCTGCTTTGTTATGTTTCTTTCATTAGCAAGAAAATGCTCTTGTTGAACTGTGATAGTCGTGCTTTCATGAAAGTTGATGTCAACAGAAGTTTTTTCAAAAAGTTTAGAAACCATATCGGTAGTACACTTATTGGTACGATGGCGGCTTGTGTTTCGTCTTTTCCAGGCTTTGGATATTTTCCATTTTTTAGGGAAATACCCACATCTCATAGTCGCATTAAAGATATAAGTTATGAGTCAAATGCATTTATCAGGTAGTTCTCTGTTCATTTTTCCGGTAATAAAAGCGGGTCCTAGAGCTTTGGGTTTATACAATTTTTAATGGTATTTTTAACTTTTTTCCACTTAAATTTTAAAGGAATTGGGTTCATAGGATTTTCCGTAAACTTTGGTAATTCACTGTTGTTAGTTTTTTCGTTTGGTGTGAATACTTTTTTCAAGTGGTTAGAGAAAGCAGTAGCCTTTTCTACGTCACTTCTGGCTCAATGTCCATCTGGTTGCTTAATTGGTGGATTCGATAATGTTGACCTCTTTAGTTTTTTCTTTTGCCTTCCATAGTGAATAATCTGCCTTCTCGGCCGCCGAGAGTTCAGTAAGGTAAGTTTAAGGGCTTTAAGTTGTATATCCAATTGGCAATTTTATTCGACTATATTTCTATATAGAGCCCATTTAGTTAATTTATTTGTTAGACGTTGAGGTGGTTCTGCTTTTAAAGCTCTGGTACTCGGAGTTATTATTATTGGTGAGTGATCGGGTAATAAGTCATAGCAATCTTCTACCTGAGCATTGGTGCGTGCCTTTCCTTTTGTTATACAGAAATTTATTAAATCAGGTATTTTATTTCTATCTGATGGCCAGTAAGTTGGGTGTGCAGAAGATAATTAATCTAAATTTTTTTCATTCATTGCTTTCCTTTAGGTGTTGTTAATCTCGAACCCCATTGCAGATGTTTAGCATTGTAGTCGCGTTCATAATGCTTTATTCTTCGTTTGATCAAGACCGCAGTGCCGCCGTGTGCTCTACAATCTGGATGTTTGGTGTCATAAACTGAATATCCGTTGATTTTAAAACAGGTATTTTTTGTTAAGTATGTTTCTGATATTATCATGATGTCTATATTTTGATCGACAAGAAAGGTCTGAACCTCAGCTTTATGCTGTGAAAGACCATTTGCATTCCTCATTTTTCTTTCCATCATCATCATGAAACTTTGGATCGTTTCGGTCAGTTTGTTTACGGTTGCGTGAATATTTAATTCTTCTTCGTTGAAATGAACTTTCGTTTTTGGGGCGGTACCTTTTAGAATGTTGGCATAGGAAACTCCTGGTTGTGCAAAACTGCTTGTAACATTCTCCACATTTTGTGTGGTTGAGTGTCGCTGGTTGGGCAATTGTACTTCTTGGAGTCATATATCATTGATTGTAACGTGACTTAAGCATTCGTTGCTCGGATAGCAACTTTGGATAGGTCTTACGCTTCAAATCCATATATGCTGGGCAACCTCTGTAGTTTGCTGTCCAGTTCGTTTTTTGGGTTCTTCTACAGTGATTTTGCGATGCAGTAAATATCTCAAGTTGAGGAATTTTCCCCCGATTTAAAATGTTTGTAATAGATTTGGCGTGGAAACCTTGCGCAGCGAGAGCCGCATGAATGTCGGTCACCTCTACGCTGCTCTCCATTCCTTTTAAAACAACAATCAACCCTTTTTGACTTTTCAGCTGGTAAGTGTAATATCGCTTTCCGGTTTGATCGAAATGGTTTACAAGCGCTCTGAAACCATTAACTTCCAAATGTTGGATTTTTATTTCTTTTGATATTGCCCCTTTTAAACGGGGCACTATAAAATTTGGACTCAGTTAACTTGTCGATTGTATTAACGAGTTCATTGTTTGACGCCTCTCTTAAATAAATTGGTGGCAACTTTTTGGTCTTTTTAGCTATTGTTTCATCGGCGCCATCCTCCTCCAAGCTAGAAAATCTATTGCCGAGAGGCATTTGATCAGCATCATGTTCTAACCTGGACGCTTTAGTTTTACTAGCTGGCTTCATTTTCATTTGGTCTGAACAGTTATATATTTGGTCCATTCAGGTTTGCACCAAATTGGATTTATTTAATTGACCTATCTCACTAATTAAGTTAATGTCGTTATTCAGGTTCATTGCACTGAGTATATTTACTGTTGGAGCATTTATTTTTTAATTGTATTTTCATTTGTGTTAAAAGGTGGAAGCCATTATCATTCACACAATACAAGGCTATTGGACAACTTCTCTAGGACAGTGTGTTCTAATGTGTCGTTTGACATGGTCATCAACACCCGAGACGTCTGTAAGTAAAAGCAGATGATACTTATAATGCCGCAAACAGAGCTCTCGAACTAGTGATCAAATCGATCTTAAAGATTGACAAAAAGGAAAGAGGTATGGTTCAAGACTGCCTTAGTTTCGTACAAGACCCTGGCCACTATAGTTGTGCTTAGAGTTAGTGAGAAAGACTGACTAGCTGAACCAACGGATATGGTGGCAACACTAGAATCAAGTAAGTACGGTATCTTATGCACATGCACTGTGTAGTAAGGTCCAAATCAAATGACCAAGAAGCAACCATCAAACGTTGTCGTTGCTAAACCAATCCTAGGTAAAGAGTCAATCCGGTAGAATCAAATATCGCAGTTAAACATGACAGCAATATAATAGATGGCATTCTGATTGAGACAGGACGATCTTGATTCTACCTGAAAAGTAGCTGGGTTGGGGCATTGCTACCAGTTGCCCAGAATTATCATATATGATGAGGACGCGCGGTAGAATAAATCGAGGCCATTAAGAGCTGAATCATTAAACAGATAGTAATGGTGAACAATGAGGGAATTGAGGGATTAAAACGTAGATTTAAGACTGGGGCTAAAGATGGCAAAATTGTTCTCTGGGTCATTGAGCTATCACCTACCACCAGGAATACTTTACCTAAAAATCGTAGGGTATACCTATAGGTTGTTCGTTGCATGCAGATGGACTTCAAGAAACCAAACAGAACGTTAAATCACGGCTATAATGATAAAAAAAACAGTCTATGATTAGGTAGATTTTATCTAGTCAGCATCTACTTCCAATACTCTGCTGATCCTATGTAGATTATATAAATAAATGATAAATCATGGTTGGTCTCAAAATCTATCCAATTATCATCACTGGCGACTTCAATACTAAATCCAAACTATGCCATATTAACATAGACTCTAACGGGAGACGATCTCTCGTAGAAGAGTTTGTAGCTAGAAACGGTTTCTTCATTATCAATGAAGATGGCAAACTGTTGTCCTTACCATGATCCTAAATGAGACACACAACATGATAACCAATAATTCAATTTAGTTCGTCGATACGCGATAAAACAGCGTAAATTGGGAAAAATGTGAAAATATATTGGAATCCAAGTGGAACGAAGTGTGGATTTGGGGGGGAGAACTAAATATAGTCATCAAAGATGTGTGTGGCCGCACATTGTCATGATGGAACTCCACTCCCTTTCTGTTGGATAATTCTGGTCGCTCTTTCTGGATTGCTTCATTCAAACGGTCGAGTTGTGAATCGTACAGGACCGAACTGATGGTTTCGCCACGTTGCAGCAGCTAATAATGGATAATTCCCTTCGAATCCCACCAAACACTCAACTTAACCTTGTTTGCCGTCAATCCCGGCTTTGAAGTCGTTTGTGGAGGGTCCCCAGCCTTTGACCATGAGCACTTACGTTTGATATTCTCGTGTTTCACTCATTTTTCATCGCCTGTAATGATTCGCTTCAAAAATGGTTTGATTTCGTTGCGTTTCAGCAGCATTTCACTGATGACAATTCGGTTCAACAAATTTATTTGCATTAATTCATGTGGCACCCAAACATTGAGCTTCTTTTTTCAAATCTTACTTTTTTTTCCGGAACGGAATCAAGCAAACCTCTCCTAGGTTCTTCGTTCACTCACAGTACACTTCACAATTGCCCGATATATGTAGGCTTCAACATCATCTAGTGGCAAAAACCGCGGAGACTTTTATATGACCTGCTATTAATGATACCTGAATTTAAAGAAACAATTCAATTATATGCTGACGAAGTGACGATGCTGTTCTCAAATATACGTGATTGTATCTGAATAAAGAGACTGCAATTAAATGCAAAAAGACATACGTTCTTAAAAATAAATAAATTAAAAATTACAGAAGCTGATATTAATGAACTTATGTTAAAAATGTAATAACACGAGTCAATTCTTTTAAATAACTGGGGCTATTCCTAGATCACAAACTAAAATGAAATCGCCATATTGATTTGGTGAAGTCGAATATTCCGCCTTTCGTATTTGCAATCAAATGATCGAAACATATTTTCAAAAATCTGTGTTGCTAATGTACAATTCTTTTAACTTACCATACTTAATATATCTAACCCCGGTGTGGAGTGGATATGCTGGATTCCGTCGGGACGAACTTGTTCTACAAAAAAAGGGACTAAAACACATTTACCGTCTACCACCGAGGCATCCAACGATTGAACTTTTCCGAACAATACCATAACTAAAATTCTCAGTATAATTGATTTCGAGGTTATATTCACAATTTTTAAAAATCAAAAATGTTTAATTAAATTTCACTTTCTTATCCCAGGATTTTGAAAATTATATCAAAATTTGATATGATCATTTTAAAAATTTGTAAACCACGTTTTTGCTTATTCTTGTCGTATGAAGGAATTGGCACAATAAACTCAGATAGTCATATGAATACGGCCCCATATATAAAATTAGGATTTTAACTAATGGTTTTCAGGAATCATGATGACCGGGAAAAGTTTGTTGTCATTTTTCGGAGTGATATCACCGGTCCAGTGTTGGCTAAATCTAGTTATTACGCACGAGTTGGCCTTAGACCATCTGTCGTTCGTAGCTCTCATAGCTTTCTGCTGAAACAACAATTTACATGTTACAGCTACAATTGTTTGCCGTTCTTTAAACTTTCATCAACAGTTTCAGATTGACCATGACTTTTAAAGTCATACAGTAGTATGGATCTGACTACTAATGAGAATCAACTCAGTTTTCTGTGGATTTGCGTTTAGTCCGCAGCTGCTGGCTCAATTACAGAGAAGGCCGAGTGCGTATTGCATTCGCTCTCTCAACGTATAGGTCGCATGACGACCCATCCTTCCCAAGATGTGAAAGGGCTTGATTGATCCTCTTATTTACTATATAACTCGAGAGGCATTTTGTTCTATTTATTTTACAGCACTCTATAAGGAAGGACTAAAAGATAGTACTTTACGTAGCCTAGCTGGCTCTGAGAACTTTTGTATTTTACCAACCACAATGGAGCCTCCAAACTCTTGTTTTGGCATTTCCTAATTCATATTTGTATATTCTAAGGACTAATTTATAGCAGTCCCAATCCGCAGCAGCTTTTTAACAGTCTTTTCATTTCAAACGGGTACTTTGGAGTTTCTACGATCACCACAGTGGCCGAGACTGCCCAAAGGCCTACTAAGAGGGCATGTACCAAAAAAAAATTGTTAACAGCATCGGATAGCTCGTCTACCAAAATATCAAGCTCATGTGTTAATGCATATTCATTTGGAACCTACCCTGGTCATGAATTATCCAGAATGGTTCTAAAGGTATCCCGCAATCGATTTTCTCCCTGTTTCTTAAAATTAGTTTTCTAGAATATTTGGTTATCAATTCATACTGAAGATAGCAATGGTTAGAAAAGCAATGGTCTTCAGACACTCTTCAATTCAGTACATCATCCCTAGTGAAATCTGGGACAAGGGTACTGTCTAGCACTTCTTGTCTGTTTTTGGTAAAGAATGTTGGCTTGCGACCAATATTACATATATGTATGTCGGCACCTAGAATAAAATCAAGGAGTAACTCACCTCGCCTATTAATGCCAGACTTGCATTATTTTATGAGATTTGCCATAGATTTTGACTGTCCATTTCAATGCTAGCCACCACTACATCACCTTGCTGTAATTTAGTAAATAATAACATTCAGGTTAGTTTTAGCTTCTTTTCTGGCATATAGAAATTTATATAGTTGGGAGTCCCATAATCCGACCACCGCTGACCCAAGGTTCAAGGATCAGAGCAACATTTATCCTCTCAACTTCCATTTTGAGCAGAAGAGAATACGAGGCTGCCTTGCAATGGCAGAGGTTGATTTGATCTTAAATTATGGTTCCTATTATTTATTATTATTTATTATTTATTATTTCATTATTAAATCTCACTAAATCTCAAAAGTGCCTCAGCACGAAAAACAGTATTGGTATATTTTATTTGACCATATTTACAACAACATAGTTAAGGAACAAACTAATTCAATACCACTTTGGAATATAGAACACAGTGTACGTGTAATTTCATTTTTTATGTTTTTAAAACTATTGACATTGACTGGATCTTTTTTGATATTCATTTCATTTTTACATTGTTGTTTAAATATCCGAATACATATATTCAATAATGCCTGTTTCAACCGACCAAATAAAATTCAGCATTGAAAATTTAGTAGAGTTTTTTTAACGAAATATGGCGATTCCGAAATGAATAGCAACTTTAGTATGGCCAAATAAAATGTTCACATTTTATTATTTAAAATAATTACGATAGGTTTCGGACTCTAATATTTGGTTTTTACGCTGCTACATCTATCAATCTCTGTGAAATATGATGTCATGATTCTGCTCTTATACGTGAGTGAATTAAGTTGAATTAAATTTTTCTAACTGTACTAACCGTTAATTAAGATGGAGAACAGCGAAATTTGCAAGATTGACCATAAGAGGACTTTCCGCAGAGTCTAATAAATGATTAATGGTTAACTTTGTACCATAATTCGTTTAAACACGTTTAAGTGTTGCGAATGTTTCAAAAATTAGATGCTGCTTATAGTTATTTACATATACGCCAGTGTTGTTTTGCGGAGGTTTAGTTTGCGCAACTGGATTAACCAGCCCATAAATATTGTTATTTTTCTTTGTTTGCTGTTTTATGTAACCGGCGAATTTATAAATTACAGAGATCTCAGTTTTATCTGTAGAATTGGCCTTTATATCATTTCAAAATCGTTTAGCTTCTAATTGCAAGCAATACAAAATATTATAGTCACCCTATTCCTATAGAAATAGTAACCAATCGATTTTATTTTCAATAAAAAAATGACACATCGGTATGTGGTTTCATTTTGATTTCAGTGTACTTCTTTCTTCTTCTAATCATGATGACTTCATCCGCGAATCCAAAGTTCAATTTAATTTTAAATCAAACTATTTACATTCATAGTATGTAGTGTGTGCGAGAATAAAGCAATTTAAATTCTATAAATACTACCTACATGTTTGCGTAATATTTTTTGTTTTATTTTATTTTTTATCTTTGCCGAATGACAAACATAATTGTTGTCATATCCGAAGCACGCGACAAAAAAAAGTATACGTCTATTTATGGATGTAAATAGGATGAACGTCTGGTCACCTAAATCTATCATTTAAATGATTTGTTTACAATTTTGCTTAGTTCATTATACGTATTTTAAAAATTTGGCGCTGTGATCATAAAGTGGCCAATAAGTGTTAATATTTTGACAGCCCAAATCAGATGTTTATTATTTATTTTTTTATTAGTTTTTGCTAAAAAGAAGTTTGAGTTTGACTGATAATTTAATTTAATTATAAAACACATTATTTATCATTTAAATTTATTAGTTACTTTGTAACAAAATGGGATCGTTATTTGGTAAGCCAAAAAAACCAAAAAGTCGTGTCACCGAACAGGATAAAGCGATTCTGGTTAGTATTTTTTAGTGTTGCGATTGCAGAGATTATTAATGAATTTCGATTGGAATTTAATTATCTTTTGTTCCGACAGCAATTAAAGCAACAGCGAGATAAATTAAAGCAATACCAAAAACAAATAGAAACATCATTGGAAAAAGATCGTCAACTGGCGAAAAAATGTTTGGAATCAGGGCGACGAGAGTGAGTGATGCAACATGACTTCACAAAAATGTGTAATTTACTAACTTAACCTATTTTATCGTTTATTTCAGGCGCGCTAAACTATTACTACGCAAAAAAAAGTATCAAGAGAAGCTGCTAGAAAATACCGATTCTCAATTAGAAAATTTAGAAAAATTAGCGTCCGATATCGAATTTGCCCAAGTTGAGCTCCAAGTAATCGATGGATTAAAACTAGGTAATACGGCATTGAAAAAGGTACATGAAGTACTCACGATCAACGAAGTAGAACGTGTTATGGACGAGACGCGAGAAGGTGTTGAGAAGCAACAAGAAATTGATTCAATTATTAGTGGTGCATTGACGGAAGAAGACGAGGATGCCGTGCTAGCCGAATTAGATGAATTAGCGCGACTCGAAGAACTAGAAAATAGAGTATACGAACCGGATGAGCAGGTCGACGAGGATATAGAAACGAAATTACCTGATGTTCCGAGCGATGAACTACCAGAACGGAAGAAAATTAAAAAGGCGGAAAAGAATACGCCAGTCGCACTGGAGGCTTAATATACGAAATATTTAACATCCCGTGTCCACAATAATTATTGAATAATTAATAAGAACACAATCTTGCTGAATGTTTATAATTTTATATTAAAAAATCACATATTTTAATAAAATCTATATACTTATTGCTAAACGCTGTAATTCGCAAATTTCAACATATGCATTATTATGGAACGCCTGAATGAATATAATTATCGACGAGCTGGATAACGACTTCAACCAACGAAGTAACGACTTCAACCAACTGATGTCTATTGTCTAGTACAAATAAATATTTACTAGGAGGGGTGGAACATAAAGAAAATACAATTTTCAAGGTGTATTCGATTATTCTAGCAAACCACTGCAAAATAAAATTTTAGTTGTATTTAGAGAGTTCTAAACCTCTGAGTTCCTAATATGCCCTCCAAAACCCGCTGTTTACGGTAGAGAGGGTCTAGTTAAGCAGTCGTGACTCGGAATTAGATCTTTTGTGAACAATTCTTTTGTTGCCTTATATAAATTTAATTTTGTTGCGTGAACTTATACCGTGGTATTCTTCCAAATGGGGATTTTATAGTTCCATTCTTCCCATTTACGCATCCCGAAGTACTGCTTGAAGACGACCCAAACTAGTTTAGATTCTAAAAACCAACGGTGATTAACCTTTTACTGTTTCCACAGCTGGATTTCAGTATTTTAGCTGCATAATCAGCATCACTATACCGAATCAAACCGTGTTTTACACTCTATTCGATGTTTTGGAATTCTCATTACTGTTTTGACGTGTGCATTCGTTGGGTTTTCAAGATGACGACTGGCAGCACCAAAAATGTGTATTTTCCCTTGCAATCTTCGAAATCAAACTTATTCAATATCATTCGTGAATATGCCGTTTCATTTAAATGTATGTATGCATCTGTTTTCGTCTTGGTTTATCTCCTTTCCTAGAAGTGTTTCTCATCAAGTATTTTCATATCAAATTTGTGTTTCCTATTGAATAAACATGAATCAGGTTCAAAAGCTATGCAGTCGAAATTTTCAATAAATGCTGAGAAGCACCTATTGCAACAACTCGTTTCAGGCTTTTATCTACTTGCATATTTTGCCGCTGTTATTATCATATGCTATTGGCGGTTAATTCATGTAAACATAATTTCATTTTTAGCAATTTTCGAGAATACCGTCAGGACCGGCAGTGTAAGGTGCGAAGGAGAATATACTCCAACGCAAGACCTCATGATTTATTAATCTGTAAGCTAAATCCCAATCGGGAGTTTCAACAATACCGTTAGTGGTTTCGACAATATTATCGGAACTTAGAGTGCTACAACGCGGGAAATAAGTATTAAGATTTTAACTCTTTTTTAAACACCTTTTGTGCATCTAGGAAGCTGTCCCAGTCAGCCTGAAAATTAGTTCTCCTAGCTTTATTCTTCAGCCCCCTAGTGGTTTTCCTTAACATTTTAAGATCAGAACATCAAAAAAGGTTTGTCCAAAATGATAATGGACACGAAATCTCGAATGCAGTTGGAATTGCTTTCGACATTGCAAAAGCCTGCAACTCGATAGCCACACTTGAACAAATAAATTTCCTTACGTGATTCAAATATAGAATCAAGCTCAAGAGAGAATGAATCCCAATTGGTTAACTTCCTATTACGGTAAGATTTAAGCGACGGTCTCTTAAGTTATTGAAAAAACAAATGGCATCGTGGCTACGAATTTAAAATCAAATTGGTTCGACTTCTTGTACCGTACGTGTAGATGAAATCTTGAATGAAGTTAAGTGTTTATTGGTCTGTAGTGTCCCCATGCTTTTCTAATATGGATAACCAAAACATCGATAGCAGAGTGCCCCAAGTTTAAAATAAAATTTAGATAAAATTAAAATAATTTTTATTGTCTCATAACAAATTGTGCATATAAATATAAATAAACATAAAATAATAATTGTAACATAATGTAATGTTTTATGAGTTAGACTCCTTCAATGTCGGAACATCTGGTAAGAAAAGCAGCTGCTGCGGTCTGAAAGTATATTGTTTAAATTAACATCTAATATGTATAAGGATAAAAGGTGTTTATCCATCGTATGCACATACCTTGCCGGTAATGATGATTCCGTGCTGATTATAATCCGCCTGTCATCATCATCATCATGGTTAACCATTTTGTCCGTGTATTGCGGAGGTGGCATCATGTTAGATTGGGGATTTTTTAGGGCTGATTTTGGTACACCATTCGTATTGTGAACGCGGTTTGATGGTTGATGGAATGATTGTCTATTTGTTGGATACATATCATCATCATCATCAATCACGAATAAATTATTATTGCTGATTGTAGTATTGGCCGCATACATCTGCTCATTATTACCATTTAAATCTTCGTCGAATAATGATGGCGGCTCTTGATAATAAGGCGCTTGCTCCTCCATAGTCGATGGCTTTGCCGTATTTTCTGGTACTATGCTATCGGAGCGTTTGTTCCTGAATCGTCGGTATGCGTTCAATTCGTCCATTCGCCATATGCAATAGAGCACGATTAAAAAGGCCGTTATAACTGCTAGACTAACACCAATCCACATGAGTAAAACGAGAGAATTTTGTTTCTCGAAAATCTGTAATTTATGCGGGCAAACCATTACATATGTAGTATAGCATAATTTATATATCCGATATAGATATATAAGTACTTACCACTATCCCCTTTCCTTCCAAAGCCATTTCAGCGTACATGTCCCACATCTCTTTAAGTTTGGGTTCGGTTAATTCATAATCAAAATTTGTTCGATTAACTTTGTACTGAAGTTCTTTGTCATCCTCATCAATTTTAATAATCGGTACCGGAAGCGCAAATTCAACGGACACACAATTTTCAGCGTCACGCCATGACGATGGACACGTTTTAATTGATTGAAATACTACATAGTCGGGTTGACTTTCAGCCGCCGAAATATTTTGTGACTTAATATACTTATTGGCCATATCAGAAAATACGGTGCGTAACACAGCCCACGTTTCATTAGTTTGCTGGTCCACCGGAATTCCTAAGTGAACCGTCATGAACTGAAGTGTTAGATCATTGATTGGGAATTCGGTGGTGGTTTTCTCGGTAGTGACAGGTATATCACCATATGCCGCATAGGTTAATAAAAAGCCACGATAGTTTGCATTGGCTGCGCTTGCCTCGAACTGATAAAAAAATGAATTTGTCGACAGAATACGGATTCTGATCGGCAAATCGACCGGTTTTCCTGTATACAGTACACCGTTTTCATTGTCATTATCTCCTCGAATATATAAATAATCTGATACTGGATTCAAGTCCAAATCATGGATTATAATATCGACACCAGTTCCCAATTCAGCAGTTAGAGATCTGCTAAAATCACTATTGCCTGGATACGGATCGGGATAGTTTACTGATTTGATTTCAATGCGCTGCGGATTACGACTTAGAAAATCTTCATACTCCAATTCCTCATTATCATATAGTATTGGTTTTAGTCGAAAGGCTGGCGGTTTACTATTTGGTTCCGTCGTGTTTATCTCAATTTTGGATTCAGTATCGTTATTTGTTGTTTCCGCTGAATTGATTGATTGTGAGTAAGTGATTTGTATGTAAAAGACTGAAATAAATAAAAAACAGAAATATTGTTGGAATGTCACGACAACTTATAATTAATTTGATAATGGCTGTTAGCAATTAGGGAGTTCTTTCTTATCTTATCGTAGTGTATATATATTTTTTCATTACACCATTACAATTGTTTATGTCATTAATTACTATTGTCTGCTCTTCTGATGCTTTGGCCATTAGCGTCTATTTTATCCTCCAATATTTATATTTTCGTATTTTATTAGGTCAAGTATTGAATCATGTGAATGCGCAAATATTTTAAGATTACGCACAGCTATAAATTCAAACTGCTTTGAAAAAAGATAAGTAATATTCGATTCAATCGAATAAGCCAGTTTTACAATTTCGAAGGCCTTCAAAAATATTTTGAGCACATATATATATAATAAGATACTATATATGCGCAGGGTGACCCAACAAAAAGTATTTCAACAAGAAAATCATGTTCTTTCCGAAAAGAGATCAGGCTTCTATTAACTGAGAAGACGATTTTTTTGGCCACTCTTTATAGATCCACCATATAAAAAACGTATAAAATTCTTATCGTTATCCCTATAAATTTTGAATCAGCAGGACTGATTTAATATGGCCAGATTCTTACCAATCACAAAAACACTTGTTACACTTAAATTAAGGTAACGATACATTTTTATTTAGTTCGTGCTATTTAAAATAATTTCACCACACATAACCGAGTAAAACTATTAATTATTTAATTCACTTATGATTGTGACAATATCCTACATGCAAATTTCACAAACAACGGTTTTGCTATATGTAGATGTATGATACATATAAACAAATCTATAACTTTGGTTTAATCAACTGGCTAAATAGGTTCTATTGAAAATATTTATTATTCGGAATACAAATTTATAAGTTGCAATTAAAATTATATTTAATAATCAATTTTCTTATCTTCTATTGTTGATACGCGAAGATAACGATAAAAATGTATATAACTCTATTTATGTAGATACGCACATTTCAGTGTACTTACTCGGGTATTGGTTACCATTTTATTGTTTCGTCGAAATTATGATGCGATATCGCGGTACAAATTTGTGTTAGATAAACCAGCCTTTTTGTTTGTGAAAAGAATACGGGCTGGAGGGTATTGCAAAGCATTTTGGTTCTATACTCGTATTTATCAAACGTAAATGGCCAACATCGTTTTCAATATACTGCTCGCAAACCAACGACTATTTTTTTATTTTATGTGGGATTGGTAAAGTGTGGAAAATCTTCGGATGACGATGCAACGGTGGGACAAACACCTCAGCAACAGTGGCGGATTCCTACTACCTAAAAACTACACACCCGCCGCTTCCACAACCTCGATGCGGAACTATCGTTGGACATTAGTTCACATGGAGGTGACTAGCCATTTGGCTCTTTGTTCGTCTGAAATGTACGTCTCTGCGCCTTAATCTTAGATCGAGTTTGTCACCGCTATCTAATCACGGCATGTTGTTCTTCTCTTGCACGCTCTAAGTGCCTCAGCTCATTCAATACCACTGTCGCTATATGGCTTACAGCAATCCATCTTTCCTCAGATTTGGACGCTGCCCTAGGACAGCTGACAGTTCCCTTCGAGTATTTTCAAAACGTGGGCATTGGAAAAAAATATGCTCCACACCTTCTTGTGCATCTTTGCAAGCAGGACAATCTGGAGTATCAGTGTACTTGAACCTACACAGGTATGCACCAAAACAACCATGTCCACTTAACAGTTGGGCCAGTTTTCAATGGATGGTATATGAGACGGTAAGTCCTGCGACCTTTTTCCAAGCAATCTCATCGTCTTTGCCATTCTGTCATTGTTGAAGCGCGTCTAGTGCTCTGCTTCCTGGTTGTACACGATTGGGGTACCACTTCTTCCTTTTCCTCGCAAGAAGTTCGATTGGGATGATCCCTGAAATAACGAGTGCAGCATCAGTAGATAATGTGCAGTAGCCACAAGTCACTGTTAGAGCACTCAGGCGATACACTGATACCAATTTGCGTCTAAATGTTTCGAAGTTCATCGCATCACCCCATACAGGTGATCCATAGAGAATGATGGAGGTTACGACGTTTGCCAACAGCATTCTACGACACTATCTAGACCCTCAAGTATTGGGCATAATACGGGAGAGCGCTGCAGATACACTGGCGGCATTTCTGCTCACTATCCTTAGATACTCCTTAAAGTTTAAACGTGCAATTATTTCCACACCCAAATATCGTAATGAAGGCTGTGAGTGGGTTAAGATTCCATCTACATCAATTGTGACAGTTTCTTTCACCTTCCTACTAATAACTAAAACTGCTTCGGTTTTATGATCAGCAAGTTCAAGCCCACATGACATTAACCACCTTTTTCTAATTATGATTGTCTACCTACTACTCTCTATTATTTCATCTGTTATTTTTGCAACCACTACGACTGCAACGTCGTCAGCAAAACTCACGATTTCCACATCATCATGATATTCCACAGTAGCGGCCCCAATACAGATCCTTGGAGTACACCACCCAAAACATTGTAGGTCTTCACACCGTCATCCGTGTCATACGTCAGCACTCTATCATTAAAATAGTCTGTGATGATACTTCTTAGGTACACTGGTACTTGTAATGCCTGCAGTGCATTTATGATACAGCTCCATTTGACCGAGTTGAATGCGTTCTTAACATCCAGGGTGACAACAGCACAGCACTTTTTGAGCTTCCTTTCCAACTTTTTCCATCTGCGTTGCGTTCTTGGCTTATTGAACGACGTGTTGGATAGCATCCAGTGTCGATCGAGCCTTCCGAAACCCGTACTGCCTCTCAGCAAGATCTCCAGCGTTCACCACAGGTTTCTCCAGTCGGTTGTATATGATTTGAGGCATTGGAAGCCAACATTACTCGTGCGTCATTCGCCAAATACCATTCGATATTCTCGAACGCGTCATCAAAAATTGAACTTTAAGAAAGGACCATTGCAATTGCGGCCATCATTTGAAAGAAGTAATCTTTAAAAAATAAATGGCAAGAAATCTTCTTTCGAATGATAATTAAGTTTCCATACGATTAAATTGAATTTTTTGAGTATTTTTAATTTTTGAACAAATCACCTCTTTATAGATTTCGTTATTACGGAAAAAATCACACACACACACACGTCGTTTGATGCTCCCTATTTCTGGCCTACCTGCCGGTGTGACTTTTACATTGCAGCACTCTTTGCATACAATACCCCAACAATTTTTCGATACATCGAAAACCTGTTGACTCTTTGAGATAACATTGATTTGATTAATCCTGTGTAAATTTATTGCTTCCGTTGGAATTAGAATCGTGTGAACGAGCTATATGCCCAAAACTTTACTGCTGAATCGTGTTGAAGAATTAGCGGCAAAATACGTCGTTATGAAAAATGTGACAAAAACCTGGCTCCACAATTCCAAATTGCTCGCCAAATCATACATTTTTTTGCAAATGTATCTAACTTGAAGTGTTTCAAAACCAATTTCATGTACGTTTCGTTATCCATCAAAACACATCCACTAAATTTTGTGAAAATTTGGTCATCAGTCTGGCACATATGTTATCGAACCAGTTGGTTATCTCAACGATTTGCCTTTTTAATAACTCGGTAGCAGTCATAGCCTGCCTGAACTCGAATTCGTTTTACCAGGGAGTGAGATTTGTTAAATTTTATGGTACGGTTATAGTTAAATTTCCTCAGTTGTGCTATGTAAAGATATCTATCGTTGTTCAGCACGAATTTTTTAACAGAAGCTGAGTTGAACCAAAAATGTGCCAACATTAATATTTGAAACTGAACTGCATAGTGCCAGGTGCAACATTTAATACAATGACATTCCAAGCAGTGTATTTCGAAGAAGTTAAAAATCTGACAAGCTTTTCCTCCGTATGTTCTTAAAAATTATAGAGCCTCCGTTCCAGTCAATGATGCTTGATGCGATTTTCTAGGAGGGCCACAATATTGACCACTGACCATACAAGTTTTAAGTTTATGTCAGTACATGAATAACGTCAAAATAAAAAAATTCCCTATACAAACTGAAAGTATAACAAATAGGTACAGCTGAGTTTAAGTCTCGATTAAAACTAAAAACAAATTTAATTTAATTTCTTATAAATTAATTCAATTCAGATTCTGTTAAATTTTCAATTTTCTCTATTCAAATGGTGAGTATAAAAGATGGATTTATCAGTAATGGAATTGTACGGCAGTGGTCAAGTAAGCAAAGTAATGGGCGATTGATTAGTGGATGTGAGTTCAAGCGGCATTTGGACTCATATTTATTTTATTTAATTTTATCTTACAAATTAGTTCAACTCAGCATCTATTAAAATTTTCAAATTTTTCCAATTAATTGCCAAGTATAAAAGAGGGATGAGCCCATTAAAAGTTTCGGCGATGGTCAAATAAGCAGAGTCCAGAAATACTTTTGGTTATGAAAAAATCGATCAGGTCAAGTATTTTTCCTGGGTCAGTTGGTTTTTCAGTTGAATTGTCAATCAGTAATTCTTTTGTTTTAGTTGTAGTTAATCTAGAACCCAAGTGAGTATTCTTCGCATTGAAGTCACCACCTATTATGAAACTTTTTCCCAGACGCTTGAAGAACTCTGAGTATTGTTTGTTTTTAATAGAATGGCTTGGTGGACAGTACAATCCTGCCACCATAATAGGAAAGTTGTTGGTTTTTATATATGAACAAGTGTTGGTTGGACAATTTGGCTTTTTAATAACTCGGTAGCACTTACAGCCATCCAGATTTCGAATTCTTTTACCATGGAGTGAGGTGTGTTAAATGTTATGGCACGGTCATAGCTAAAGTTTTTTTCTGATTTTTTGTGAGCCGTTTTTTCCAATTTTTCTGCGGGCTGTTCTAAACCGTTTCATCGTTGTAATGAGGGCCCCACTCTATATAAAGCTGTATATATCGTTGTCAATTTAATAACTTTGTAATGGATAAATATGACGCTGAAGTAGATTCAAGGTGTTTGAGCACGATTAGTTTTAAATTCCGCTCTTCTTGAAAAGAGATATAAATGCATTGACGGAAATTCTATAAAACTATCACCAATATACCGCATTGTTCCTAAAGAAATTTGATCACCCTTTAGTTTAGAACTAATTGAGAAAACAACTCTAGGAATTGTCTACATTATCTACATTGTTGACGTTATCTACGATGAAAAGATAAGAAAATAATAGATGACACCAGGAATGGGCGTTTACCATTCCTGGTTTATACTATATATGCCTCGATTAATCGAGAGAGCTTGTGGCCTACCCCGGAATACCTATAGAAATGTCAACAAAATTGGTACGGTTGTGTAAAATGACAGTGACACAGTCTCAATGCTGTGTTAAAGTTGAGAACAAGCTATGGAGAATTTTTGCAGTTAACTCGGGTGTTCGGTAGGATACTCTTTAATCCATGATGGAGTACATCTTTCGTACAACTGAAATACCTCAACACAACATCTTTTATCGCCAGTCCAATTAAGTGCTTGATACAATTGTACTAGTATAGCTGTGAAGTTGGACACTGACGAACGAATACGAACGGTGGATCCTTACATTTGACAGAAGAAACATGCGTGTGATTTACGAGCGAAAATGTGAAGTAGATTGTACATTCCGAGCTCTGTACAATATTGTGATCAGAGATCTCATGAATATCCCCGATATTGTACATGAAGTAAGATCGCGGCGAGTATGCTGGCTGAAGATCCGGAACGAATTGTGCACCGATCTCTAAAAGAAGAGCCACCATACGGTAAGCACAGAGGTCGTTGCAGGCGACGATGGCTCCACGGTGTAGAGAACGACTTGGCTTCTTCAGGTTGTCTGGGATAGTAGAAAACCAAGCTTACACAGTAAGGGGCTGGTAATGATCTTTAACAACTTAATCACAATAACTTGGATGATCAAAAGGTAGTTGCGAATGAATTAAACAAACACCTTATAAATGTTGGCGACATGTACTGCAATGCATTGAATCATCAAATATTCCTCTATACTTCCAGTTTTATCAAAAATTTTCGAAAGGGTTATTTATAATAGGTTAGTAATCTTCTGCTATCACAATAATCTTAGATCAATTTGAATTTCAGCAAAAAACCTCTATAAGTCTGTTTATTGAAATAAGAAAAGCTTTCGATAGTGTAAAACACACCATTTTAATTGTTAAATTGGCCAGCGTCGGAGTAATAGGGAAAGCCTTAAATTTCATTGAAAATTATTAGACAGCAATTAATTTAGTTGAATAATGTCCAATCCGAAGGACTCACCATAAATTGCGGAGTCCCTTAGAGATCGATACTTGAACCGATCTTGTACCTATACTTTTAATTAATGATATGAAATTGATCACGGTTTCATCTAAAAATTATGAGGTTCTGAAACATGAAATGGAAAATGATTTGAGAAGTTTAAACAGTTTGTTGGTCGTCAATCGGCTCCACTTAAGCCATAATAAAACTAAATTTATTGTCCATCATGGTTCTGGTATTTGATAAAATTGATAAAACATTTTACTTAGGTTTGTCTATTCAGTTCAGTGTCCGCCTTCAAAATGCCTTACAAGTTCAACAAAAGAAAGTTCATAAAGCGACCTTTTTTACTTCCGTACTATAGCCCAAGTAAAGATTTGTATTCAGAAAATATTGTTATGTTTTAGCCTTGTCAAACAAGGTTCGATCACTGGATTGTGAATAAAACAACTATTTTAATTCTAGATAATACTAAATTTATTTATTTCCGAATTAGTGTTTAGTGTAAACACTAATTTACTTAATTTCATAATAATTACTTTATTACACTTTAATAAGACTTTCAATTTTTACTTAAGTTTTACTTTTACTAGCACTATCGAGCCTTGTTTGACAAGGCTAAAACGTAGCAATATATTAATCTATACAAAATGCTTACATCCGATCATACTCATCACCAATACACCATTAAATTCAAAATAATTTTAATTTAACCAAATTTATGGAGTCATGTACATATGTAGATGTTAGATAATTATAAAACTCTGCAATGAAAAAAGTTTTGGATTATGTCATAATTAAGAAATTTGTAATAAAAGCTTTAAAATATATGTCGGTGAACAAGTTGAAATCCACGTTTTTCACATTCTATACATGCAGCAGTTACACTACTGCTTTCAAATAGACGATCATTTTTATGTTATAAAATTATAATGTTCCGCCAATGAATACCTAACAAGATTTTAGGTAGTTATTGTTGTTGACATACATTCTCATAAGATTCGCTATCAAAAATTCACCAAAAAAAGTATTTTAAATATCGTCATATAGTGAGCCCTTTAAAATTACATACCCAGCAAAGCCGTGATATAATCGATTGCGATGCGACAACCTTTGGTCGTGTTTTGAAAAAAATTTGAACGAAGTAAAACAGCCGTCATAATTGCGAAGTTTCACAAATGCGAGGATACGTAAATGCGAAACAGACCGTCAAAAGCCCTAATATAAAACATACTGATCGCACAAAATATTCTACAATTTTGAAACAGGACATTTCTGTTACAATAACCAGCTGGCAAGAATAACATCATATGCAGGGTGTGGTGGCTATAAAAAATATCGTTCACTCGGTTCACGATCAAATAAATAAAACAAAAGTGAATTTTAAAAACAATTTAAATTTAATTAAAGATTCGCATGGGGCATAAACAAATATAACACGGATTTCAAATAGACCGCAAAAACCGCGTTTAAAAATAAATTTTACTGCATTCGTCTATTTTTTTGCAGCAAATTGGGCATGCAGAAACTTTTTCACCGCACTCTGAGCACGCTATAACATGATGGCATGGTTTAAATATTACGGCAACCTTCTCGTTCATGCATATTTTACATTCCATTTCCCGTTCAAATAGTTCAATATCTCGTGACATTTTCCGAGCTAATTTGCTGTTTGCCTGAAATTGCGATAAATGGAAGCGGTTTATAATATATATGAATATGTATAAGAGATCGGCTTGATTGCCGAAACAACCCCTTACTTCAAAAGTAAAGCAAAATTCAATTAGTTCTTCTATATTTTCAAATGTGCTTTCATATTCTAGCCGCCGTTTAATGATCGTATTCACAAATTCCTTATCGAATCCCAATTTTAATGCTTTCGCATAAATTAATTTCTTTTCCGGGTCGCTTAAAAACTTGTCGAACGCTTGTTGAATTGGCCGCGCACTTGCCACCGGCGAATCAACTGTCGGTGAGCTATTTGTTGCTGATATTGTCCAGCTTGAAGGGCCAGCTTCATTAATACTTGTAGGCAATGTATGCTTTTCACGTAATGGTCTTGATAGATCATCACGACTTAAATTATTCATCCGAATTTGGAGTGAAAATTTTTTTTGCAGACATTTTTTATTGGTTTTATGTAAAGTAATCGTACGATTAGGCAACTCCATTGCATGTACTACTGTCTTACAGTAAAAACATTTTAATGTTTGCGGGCTCTTGGCGTAATAAAAACCCGCCGATGCCAAATCTAGCATGTTCACTTTGATTAAAGACGCCTATATACAAATAAATTTAAAAATTCAATCTAAAATATTAATTATTATATAGTTTCGCTGATCCGCACTAACCATGGTCCATTTTGTGAATGTCGCGTAGCGAAATTCTTCGTAGTTTAGATCATGAATTACATTAATTGTTCCTGGTGTTTCGGTGTACGGGGACATTATTTCCACGTTTCGAGCTAGATTTTTACGAGTACCACACTGATGCGAACCAACCGCATCCTAAATTTCATAAACAAAATCACCGCAATAATTTAAGGTCAAATTATATAAAAATTAGATTCAACTTACCATTCTGTTGCGGCCAGCGCTAATTGATATTTCACATTTGTAGCAAATTAATCGATTGGCTTCGTAATAAAATCCACGCATTGTTATAAAATTTTTCTCCACCGCGGTGAAATTTTTTAATAAATAAAAAGTTTGGATTCGTTTTGCTTGAAAATTCATTTTAAATTTGTTTAAAAAAAAGTTAAAATTTAAAATTTACTATATGGTTAGGTTGAGCGTCCAATTTATTATGATAAAATGAATACTATATATAGACAGACGAACCGGAGTATTAGTAGGCTAACAGTTATGTTGATCTTATACTAAATAGTCTAGTACAATTTATTTTGTAATATCAGACTATACCAACGTTTGTCGTAAGGAACTATAAGAGCACTGTTGGATAATTATAGCACTGTTGGATAATTTTCGACTAAATCGCCGACTTTTCTAAATTCATGATTGGTTATGCTATTAATTAATTTCTTTTCGTTTTGGTTTGCTATACATTTTAGTTTGGTTGAACGACAAAACTTAAATAGAAACGTAATTTTACGATCGTAGCGACGTCTCTATTTGAGTAGAGAAACTTATATGTAGAAACATTTTATTATTCGGGAATTTTCTAGAACTATAATATTTGGTATAAATACAAGTGTTCCACTAAATTTATTAATTTTCCAAAAAAAAAACAACACAAGCGTACTCTTTTAATACTTTTTTTAAAATCTATTTTAATTCCAGTGAACTCCAATTTTTTATTTCGTTTTTAGAATCCCGCCCAACGCGACATCTCTATAAAAGTTGAGAAGATTTTATCCAAGACTCCAATCACCTTTTCACAAATTCAGTATAACACGAGATGAAATGGTAGGAACTATAGTTAGTTGGATTTTAACAGTGATCGAGTTAATGGTAAAGGTAAAAAATGAAAGTGTTAAGTGTTATTAAAGTGTAATAGAGTGATTATTGAGAAATTAAGGAAACTTGCACAATAAGTGAAATAGTATTTTCTAAAATATTTCGAAAATACATAAATTTAGTGTTATCTAGAATTAATTTGGGTGGTTTATTCGCAATCCAGTTATCGAACCCTGTCTGATAAGGCTCAAACGTAACAATACTTTATTTGATTGTTACGCTAGAAGCATTTAGAAACGTCGGTGATTTAGCCAAAAATTAAGACCAAATAAAAATATCTAGTTTAAAATTTAAACTTCATAATTTAAGAGAATTATCGACTGTAAATTAAAGTTTAAATTGCAATTTATTAAATTTATAATATTTTAAAATCTAAAGTGTATGAATTTTCACAATAATTAGTACCACCTTATTGGTGTTGTCGATCGGATATTATCATCTTTTACCTGCTACGGAGAAAATTGAAAATTTCAAAAAATAAAACTTACATTGAAAAAATACTTATCATTTTGCTTTTTTTGTTTTAAAACATTCCCCTTTTTGGGAATCACGTAATCTTATTTGCGGGGAAAAACCGAATGTGATGTTTTCTTAGCGCATATAATTCTGTTCACTTAACTAATGTTGGTCCATAAATACGTCCTACAAAGTGTTTCGTAACCCATAGTGATTAAAAGTGTTCAAAAAGTGTTAAATATTTTATTATAGAGATTGTTTCCACCAATAAAGGCAAACAAAAGTTAATTTTAAATAGTTATGCTTTTCGTTATCTGAAAAGCAGCGGCGAAACTTTCCAGTGGGCATGTGCCGATATGCCGATTATGCAAGGAAATATTTGTCACAAAAGTGGTCCAAGGATTACAGACAAATTATTTGAACTAGCGTTGTTGAATGTACTCCACATTTATTTACCGACAATGCAAGCACAATAAATTAAAATAACTCGAAGTTAAATAATTTGTGCTGTCAGCCTAGACAATTAGCGATGAAATCTTAATAGTTTTAGCAACATCAACGAGATTAAAACAAATTTTACTTTAATTTTCGGTAAATTCATTTATCCTATCCAAAAGTAGAGTAAACCTAGTACACAAAAGTAAATGTTTAACGTTTAGGTGGTTCATTTTATTATGATCAATACATAATTGAGTAAGCCGAAAATAAACACAAAAGCACGTATTTCAATAAATTGAAAATACTAAAAATCCACTTTCACCTTAGTTAGATTTACTTGACAATTGGTCCGCAGCCGAAATATGCAAATGGGCGTGTAATTGGGGCATATATTTAAAATCAAAAATGGTTAAATCGGACTTCAAAAAATGGAGCGTGGCGGCGCTAAATTTTTCTTCCCAGAAACTACATATTATAGATTTTGTTTGTTCCATTTGGCATATTGCAAATCAGGTGCAAGATACAGAAATAATGAATATTTCAGCCTTCAAATACGGATGATAAACAGATTTATTAAAAAATCGATTCCGATGACCGCCAAATCGACAAATGGTTCGAAAAAAATTATTTAACTGGAAAACTATTACAAGGAAATCAAATGGTCCAGTTCTCTCCAAATTTTTGGGCAGGTTGGCAAGAATCATCTTACCGAGAATACAAAATTCTGTTGAAGGCTGGAATCAGAGATTAACAAATTATTAGAGGTAAGCTACATATCGGTATTTATCAACTGATTTCGTAATTAGGTAAAGAGTTATTAATGAATTAAATATCGAATTGATCAAATGCGAGCTGGAGTTTCATCCCAATAGAAGCGCGTAAACTCATCACAAAAAACAAAAAATATTTAAAACATACTCCAGCAACGAGATGAATTAAACAAAATTGAATATATATTGAATAGCATCTCGCTCTTTAAAACAAATGTTGTTTATATTCTATGACAACCTACGCCTATGACAATCTATAATAAAGGTTTGTTTGATTTTTTTCAATTGCCGGCATTTTAGCTTCAATATTTATATTTTAATAAGTTCACGTAAAATTAGTTAGTCATGTTAGTTAAAAGATTAGTTAGAAATTAAAATTGGAAAGACAGGAAAATCATATTTATCGAGTCATTTGTAAAAAAAATAAATTTGAGTTTTCTGCTAAAATTTTAACAAATTGTTTAACTAATTGACACACGGGCTTGCTACTAAATTTATTTTTGAATCCACAATTGACGAATGGTACGGTGTACTCTAGCGGGGAAAAAAATAAAAAAAGTTATTAAAAAAAGCATTATATTCGTAAATGAGCTAACATAAGCAAGAATAGTAAATAATCCTGTTTTTTTATATCCAAATTTATTCAAATACAAAGCACATAAACTGTCAAACTTATTTTTCATAATAGTTTATTACAAAACTGTGGATATAGTATATAAATAACAAATTTATGTTAACATTTTAACTAGAATTATTAATATAATTTAATCTACCAGTGAAGTATTTTATTTTTGACCGCAAGAGGCGTTTTTGCAAACTTTCCATTCGTTAATTAAGGTGGATTTTATTTCACCATTTACAACAGCATTGCTATGCACTCAATGCCTACTGTGTACGTGATATTGAAAATTCAATATTGTGTTTGAATCTTCGCTAAATTTCACTTTAATGTTTTACAAGCTATTGACCAGTCTATTTTGGACATTTATGTTATTTTGATAATGTTTTTCAATTATCTGAGTATTGTTACTAATATCAGTTTCATCCTGTTACCAAATTTTAGACAACAAAAACAACTCGAATTGAGAATGAAGAAGAAACCGCCATTTTGACATGAACACCAATTCGAGTTTTCCAAATGCCCCAAATTCGAGTTTTCCAAATGTATTGTCGATTAGTTAATAAATTGATTTACATTTAAAATTTTGGCAGAAATAAGAAACCTCAGATTTATTTATTTTTGTTCATCAGAAAATGAACAAATAAAACGAAACATTTGATTTTCCTGTCAAAATTTAAATTAATTTCTAACCATTTTTTTTAACGAAATGACACACGACTTTAATTGAATTTGAATTCTATTTTTTTCATGGAAAAGAGAATTTATTCCGGCATAAAATTAGTTGTAATTGTAATTTTGTTTTATGGTATTTCTATTTTACAATGAAAAGCAACCAAATTAATAGACGGTCCTACCTATTAAAGTTGATAAGAATATGGGTGCGTTCGAAATATATCGACACAAATGAACCTTAATTTTCCAGATGGCGCGCCCAACCTTTTTTAAGCGTGCCAAACGGTTATAACTAGAAGTTTCACATTACCTGTTATTTCCATCTTACTTCAGCCTGGTATTGTCAATTTGGTTTTGTTTATTTAATTTTTTTTTTTTTGATTTATTTACATGATTTTTCAGAATTTTGTTAAAAAAATGGTGACATTGTGTTTATTTGCCAGTGGTGCTATGTAGTTAAAAAAGGGAAACTACGATAAACTGCCATATCTTGATATGCAAATCTGCAGCAATTTCCATTGTAGTATTATAAGCAGGGATGGGCGTTTATGTGTCATCTATTATTTTCTACATTAACGCGTCGACAACCCGTAGATAACGTCAACAACGTCGATAATGGAGACAACTCCTAGAGTCGTTTTGTCAATTAGTTCTAAACTAAAGGGTTAAAGCTAATCGTGCTCAAATACCATGAACTTACTTCAGAAGAGCTCGCAGAAACATCGGTAAAAACAACTCACAAAAAATCAGACAAAAAGGTTATAACTTTCATTAAAAATAATCCGGGGAACTTTAACTATGACCGTGTCATAAAATTTAACGCATCCCACTCCATGGTAAAACGAATTCGAGTTCAGGAAGGCTAGAAGTGCTACCGAGTTATTAAAAAGCCAAATCGACCATATAACCAACACATGTATATAAAAACCAACAACTTTCCTATTATTGTGGAGGGATTGGATTGTCCACCAAGACATTCTATTCAAAACAAACAATAGTCAGAGTTCTTCAAGCATCTGGGAAAAAGGTTCATAATAGGTGGTGACTTCAATGCGAAAAATACTCACTGGGGTTATAGATTAACTCCATGGAGTTGCAACTAAAGGAAAAGAATTACTGATTTCTATTAAAGAAAATGGATGTGACTCCATTTCAACTGGAAAACCAACATATTGGCCAACTGACCCAAGAAAAATACCTGACCTGTTCGATTTTTTATAACCAAAAGTATTTCTTGTACTCTACTTATTTGACCATCGCCGTACATTTTCATTGCTGCTACATCCCTCTTTTATACTTGGCAATTAATTGGAAAAATTTGAAAATTTTAATAGAAGCAGAGTTGAACTAATTTGTAAGATGAAATTAAATTAAAAAAACCTTAGCCCGAATGCCGCTTGAAGTCACATCCGCTAATCAATCGCCCATTACTTTGCTTATTTGACCACTGCCGTACAATTCCATTACTGATAAATTCATCTTTTATACTCACCATTTGAATAGAGAAAATCTGAATTGAATTAATTTGTAAGAAATTAAATTAAATTTGTTTTTAGCCCTAATCGAGACTTAAACTCAGCTATACCTATTTGTTATACTTTCAGTTTTTATTGGGATTTTTTTTATTTGGACGTTATACATGTATTGACTTAAACTTAAAACTTGTATAGTCAGTGGTCAATATTGTGGCCCTCCTAGAAAATCGGATCAAGCATCATTGACTGGAACGGAAGCTCTATAATTTTTAAGAACATAAGAAATTTCCAAAGTTTCTCAATTCAAGTGGAAAGTATAAAAGATTTGCATTACGACAATATTATAAATATGGTGGTGGGTGAGGTAGTAGAGTGATTGACTTTGGATTCGTGGAGCAAGGTTCGAGCCCATTAGCGACGGTTTTATTTTAATTTAGCTTCTTCTGTGTTCAAATTGGTTCAACACACAGTTTCTGTTAAACATTTTCATATTTTTTAAGTAATGGAATCTATACAAGATGGGTATATAGCGATGGTGAGATAAACGCAGAGTCCATTGTCTTTGCTAACATTTTCAATATTTTCTATTCAAATGACAGATATACATATAAGATTTGTATAGTATGAAATATATATGCGGCGGTGGTCCAGTAAGCAAAGTCTATGACTTTGGATTTATGGATCGAAGTTCGATTCTCGATCGAGCCAAACATTTTTTAATTTCATTTTTCCTGTCAAATTGGTGATGGTGAAATAAAATTACTCAAATTCAACTCAGCTTCTGTTCAAATGTTCAATATTATCCATGCAAATGTGACAAGTATAAAAGATGGGTTTGAGGATATCTCCTACTTTACCACCTCACCATTTCCATATATAGATTTGCCGCTCTATATACTCATCCTTTAAATTTGCCAATTGAAGGGAGAAATTAAATAAATTAAATTAAAAATTATTTAATGCCAATCCGAGGCCTGAACTCAAGTTCACAATTACAAATGCAACGACTCTGCTTACTTGACTTGATATAAATTTGGTGCTATACAAATCTTTTATGTTGGCCAATTCAATATAGAAAATTGAAAATTAGCAAGGGAATGGACAATTCATTACGGTCATACACAAGAGATGGCTCTTACATTTTCATTACGGTCATACTCAAGACATGGCGCTTATACTTGCCGAAAAAATTATTGACGCTGACGAGAATTGAACTTGAGTCCACGAATGCAAAAGCAATGACTCTGTTAACTGCACCACCGCCGAATATACATAATGCTATACAAATCTTTTATATTTGCCAATTCAATAGAGAAAATTGAAAATTTTAGGAAGAGACCTGGACTATGCTTATTTGACCATTACCGTATATTTTCATTCCGGTTATACACAAGAGATGTCTCTTATTCTTGGAGAAATTGAATGTAGATTTCAACAGAAGCTGTGTTGAACCAATTTTACAGCAGAAACTAAATTAAATAAGTATTGGCGCTGACGAGTCTTGAACTCGAATCCACGATTTCAAGAACATTGACTCTGCTTACTCGACCATCGGCGTATTAAAAATTGGTGCTGAACAACGATTGAAATCTTTACATGGCACAACTGATAGAAATCTTTACAAAAAGGTTGTAACCTTCATTAAAAATAATCCGGGGAAATTTAACTTTGACCGTGCCATAAAATTTAACACACCCCACTCCATGGTATAAAACGAATTCGAGTTCAGGAAAGCTATTAGTGCTACCAAGTTATTAAAAGGCCAAATCGTTCAGATAACCAACACTTGATAAAATTAGTTCCAGACTGATGACAAAATTTTCACAAAATTTAGTAGATGTGTTTTGATGGATGACGAACCGTACATGAAATTGGTTTTTAAACACTTCAAGTTAGATACATTTGCAAAAAAATGTATGATTTGGCCAGCAATTTGCTGTGGGGAGCCAGGTTTTAATCACATTTTTCATAACGACGTATTTTGCCGCTAATTCTTCAACACGATTCAGCAGTAATGTTTTGGCCATATAGCTCGTTCACACGACTCTAACTCCAACAGAAGCAATAAATTTGCACGAGATTAATCAAATCAATGTTATCTCAAAGAGTCCACAGGTTTTCGATGTATCGAAAAATGTTGGGGTATAGTGAAAAGAGTGCTGAAGTGTAAAAGCCACACCGGCAGGTAGGTCAGAATTAGGGAGCATCAAACAACATGTGCGTGATTTTATCTGTAATAACGAAATCTTTAGAGGTGATTTTTGCAAAAATTAAAAAATCTCAAAAAATTCAATTTAGTCGTATGGAAACTTAATTATCATTCGAAAGAACATTTCTTGCCATTTATTTTTTAAAGATTACTTCTTTCAAATGATGGCCGCAACTGCAATGCTCCTTTCTCAAAGTCCAATTTTTGATGACGCGTTCGAGAATATCGAATGGTATTTGGCGAATGACGCACGAGTGATGTTGGCTTCCAATGCCTCAAATCTAGCTGGTTTATTCACATAGACTTTGGACTTTGCGTAGCACCAAAGAAAAGAGTCTAGAGGTATCACATAATCTAAATAGCCAATTCAACGATCCGAATACATTGCTTCGAACGCTATATGGTGAATAGCGCCGACTTCTTGGAACCAAATGTCGCCGAGGTCGGGCTCAATTTCAGGCAGCAAACATTCCGTTATCATGGCGCAATAACGAGCACTATTCACAGGTACGTCCTGGCCGTGTGCTTTTTTGAAGAAATATGAACGATTGATTTCACAGGCGCATAAACCATACCGAACCGTCTTTTGAGTCGCGTATCATCCTATATTGTAAACTGGGATTCAAACATTTCGATGGTATTCCAAATAGTGGTCTCGACAGGCCGATTATTTCAACCGTAACTTGGTCTATGCGCACGAAACACATTCCTCACAGAAAGCTGATTTTCGTAATAAAGCTGAATAATTTGTAGACGCTATGCCGGGCTCAGTCTTTCCATGATGAAATGGCAAACAATACTCGGGCCCTACTATGACTTTCGCCTACTATTTTCGACGGCTATAGTTTTCCTACAGTAGGAAAAGGAAGAAACAGGAAAATATATTATAAATTTACTATTGTTTACCTTTTTCTTGCCTACTAAAGGAAAACGACCGTCGTCGAAAATAGTAGTCATAGTAGGGCCCCTGAATAGATAAAAACACGAACGTCATGCTTAACACTAAATAATGTCTTTATATAGCAACATGGACGAATTTAAAACATTTCATTGACGTTTGACAGCAACAAAATCTAACGGTTTATTGTATTAATGAATTGATCATAGTGTGATCACTAGGCGTATTTTTAAAACGGCCATTGAATACAAGTAAAATTTTTTTTGTTCAGATAATGTAACATGGTGCTACTATTATATTCTGGTCATCAAGGGCACAAGGTGGCTACATATAAATTATATTAGGCACGCGAATCTCACTCAATTGATCAAATAAATAAAACAAAAGTCAATTTTAAAAACAATTTAAATTTAATTATAAAGACATATTCACAAATACATAAAATTCTTTGGCTACAAATACCGTTTAAAAATAAATTCTGTGACATTCGTCTATTTTATGGCAGCAAATTGGACACGCTGAAACTTTCTGACCGCACTCTGCGCACGCCACAACATGATGGCAAGGCTTAAATACTACGCCAACCTTTTCGTTCATGCATATTTTACATTCGATTTCTTTTTCAATTTCTCGTGAGATTTTCTGAGCTAAGTTGCGGTTTGCCTGAAATTAAAGCCAATGGTATTGTTTTGCAATACAATAATTTTACCGGTTTATATACCAGATATTGCAACTACAAAAAAAAACTTACGTGAAATGTAAAGCAAAACTCAATTAATTCTTCAATATTTTCGAAGGTGCATTCAAATTGTAAACGCCGCTTAACGATCGTATTCACCAAATGCTGATCAAGTCCCAAATTTAAAGCTTTCGTATAGATGGATTTCTTTTTCGGATCACGTAAAAATTCCTCAAATGCTCGTTGAAGAGGCCCACTTGCTACCGGCGAATCAATCGTCGGTGAGTCACATATCGCTAGTATTCCCGAAGGACCTTGTTCAATAGTCGGTGAGTCACGTATCGCTAGTATTCTCGAAGGACCAGGTTGTCCAATCGTCGGTGAGTTATATATGGCTAACATTCTTGAAGGGCCAGCTTGTTCTGTATTTATAGTTGTTGGCAATGTGTTACGCTTAATACGTGATATTCGTGATAAGAAATAATCACGACTTAAATTATTCACGCGAATTTGTAATGAAAATTGTTTTTGCTGACATTTTTTATTGCTTTTGTGTAGGGCGATCATGCGATTTGCTGTTTGCATTTTATTCACAATAGTCTTACAATAAAAACATTTTATAGTTTGTAGATTGATGGCGCAATAAAATCCAGCTGAAGCTAATTCTAGCCGGTTCGCTGTAACTTTGGGTGCCTAAATAATATAAAAACATTAAAATTAAAAAAATCATTTCAAACGCGTCGCATCCACACTCACCATGCACCATTTTTTGAAGGTCGCGTAACGAAATTCTTCGTAATTCAAGTCATTTTGCACAATAACTGCACCCGGTGGTTCGTTATATGGTGATGGTATAACCACATTTTGCGATAAATTTCTTCGATTACCACACTCATGCGACCGAACCTCATCCTGAAATTTTAAATACAAAATCACCAATATCTCATCCTGATTCAAATATGAGAAATACACTATATACTATACACCAATCTTACCATGCTGTTGCGGTCAATTCCAATCGATATTGCACATTTATAGCAAATTAATTGATTGTCGTCGAAATAAAAACCTTTCGTTGTTATAAAAAATTTCTCCACCACAGTGAATTTTTTCAATAAATAAAATGTTCGGAATCGTTTTGTTTGAGAATTCATCGTTAATAAATCAGCTACCAAAATTAATTTTCACTATACGTCGGATTCAGCTGCCAATTTAATAATGATAAAATGCAATATGCGAATGATGTATTAGATAAACATGAGCCGGATTACTTGCGTTAGTCGATTATAACGGGTTTGCCGAGCAAATACAATACATTAAGGTGAGGTGACCATACGCATCGGTTATAGTATAAATAATCGTTTAGTACAATTTTGTTATGCGGTATATCGCAAGCTACCAAAATTTATCGTCGCAATTCGCAATGTTAGGTAATTAATAAAACCTGGATAATAATAACTCCAGGATCACACTTAAGGATAGGATCTAAATGGGTTAGGAAACATTTAAATTTTAGCCTACCTTTTCAAGCACTCACATAGTAAAACGCACGAGTTTATGCAATGTTTAGGGACCAACAAGAAGATTTGACAAACCAAATTGTAGAGAGCGAAACTAACTCAGTGCCCACCTGGAAGGAATCAAAACATGTTTTGGGAGGTAAGGGACAGCGGTTTAATTGGTCGAGATATACCAGCCCAAATTACAACCTCATCTGCACGTAGTGTACCCTGCTAGTGAACTAACGAGGCTCTGGCAATCGAAAAATGGCGGGATACGCGACCACTTAGAAGTGAACCAATCTCTGCAGGAAAATTATTCTACTGGCAAACTAATAACTCATTCTTAGTTAATTCACGAACAGACTGGACGAGTTTTAAACTAAACTTGGAAGAGAAAATACAACTAGACGTTCTTTTAAAAACGAAGCAACTAGACAATGAACTCCTGAAATCAACACTAAGGTAAAGGTAAATAATTACTCTAGAGTAATCAGAGAGTTGGTTACTGAAAAAAAGAAGAGCAAGAAAGGAGTAGCATCAAACTAGAGCTTCACGGGACGAAACTAAACTAAACAATCTCACAAGACACTTAAGAGATGAAATCAAACAACTAAAGAAAGATTCTATCAGTGGGTATATCTGAGGGAGCTAACAAATAACAAAATCCGAATGGATTAATACCTCTATTAAGGTTCTCACCTCACCTCACCGTTCTGCTAACCTCATCACTTCAAGTCATGTGTGTCCCAATTTGCCATTATGATTCTCGTTTTAATTTTGGTTTTGCGCTTTTTATATTATTTTGATAGTTTTCATTAGTTGTTAACTAGGCTACATTGTTATGACTTTTGCCTTTTTGACAATTTTCGTTTCGCGAAAAGCCGTGTGTGAATTGGTTAAAAAAATAGTTAAAAATAAACGTTGACAGAAAACTCGAATTTAGTTTAGTTTCTTCATCACAAAGTGAACAAATTAATCGAAAAATTTGATTTTCCTGTCAAAATATTAATTTGAACTATTTTTTTAACCAATTTACACACAGCCTAAACATCAAATCTCACATTAGGTATGTCTTGTTGGACATATAACTATATACATACATCGGACAATGGAACATCCAGCTGGATACATAATAGCTAATATGTCGCCAATACGAAATGTCTCAAGTATAAATTATCGAGTGAATCAAGATTGAACAGTTTTTTTGCTTCCTTCTATTGAAATTCGAACTTCCTTTCAAATCGCCATACCTAAGTCACCATCAAATTGATGTTGAGAGTATTTTTGACACTAGACTCGAGAACGATAATACCAAAATTCCAATGTGGTGAGTTCAAGTCATTGTTGGCGTATTTCTCAGTGAGGTGAGAACCATAATAGAGGCATAAAACACAGAACGATGAGCCTGTTCAGTTTCATGAAAAATTGTCTTGATCTCTTCAGCTAACGTAAGAACAGAAATCTCCTGGATATGATCTAACAGGTCAAATCTTGAAAAAAACTCCCAAGGAAAGCTTTGACAAAACTTACTAATTTCATTAACTCATCATTTAGGCTCAAGCATGTACCACAACTATGGAAAGTGGCTGAAACCGTCATGATACCTAAGTCAAGAAAACCACCGCAACATCATACAGACTGATAATGTCAAAAAACTGTTTGAGCGGCTATTATAGAAGAGGTTAAAACCGGTGCTCGAGGTAAGTAATCTTAACCCAAATCATCAATTTGGATTCCGCAATAAACATTTTACAATCGGTCAGGTAAATCGAAAAACAAATATTATTGAAAAGATGCTGGAAGAGGACAAAGTCTGCTCAACTTGGATTTGGAGCAGGCTTTGACAAAAAATGGCATGAGTGATTGATATAAAAACTTAAAATGGTCCTACCTATACAATATACCGAAATACTACATTCATACATATTAAACTACAAAGAGCCATTTCACAAATACATACATAGCTGGACCGAGAAATGGCGGTTAAAATTAAACGAGAGCAAATTTATGCATGTCATTTTACTAACAGGTGAATCGAATATACCAATTTTCCTATTCAAATACTGAGAAATACTTAGGAATACCACTTGATGCTAAGCAAAGACGGAAGGCCCATCTAAAAATTAAAAACGAAGAGTTGCAACTTAAATACAGAAAAATGTACTGGTTATCTTATCCTATCTACATAATGCTTCAACTTTATAAACAAATTCTGAAATTTGTCTGGCCTTATGGCATACAACTCTAGGCTTGAACTAAGCAAATCAATATACAAATGATTCGGCGCTTTCAAAGCAAGGTGCTCCGTGGCATAGTGCACCGTGGGATATTCGGAATGACGATCAGGCCTGAAAATTGATCCCGTAAAGTTCGATATTACAACTTTTTGTAGGGTAAATAAATTACTACTTTTTGATACGGTAAATAAATTTACCGAAAATTAAAGTTAAAGTCGACTTTACCAGTCGTAGTTCTACGACTGGCAGTACCATCCAGGCATAGTAAAAAACGTAAATATTTTTTTGTAAATCCATTTCTATTCAATCTGGTTCTAATTATTTTCACTCTGTTTTGAATGGTATGTTGAGTGGGAATTAGCAAATTGTTGATTGTCTAATGGCTACGCGAACTCTCAGTATTTATTGATGCATCAAAGAAATTCGACGTGAACGAGTTGTGTTATACTTACGTAATAAATTTTCATTTAAGATGTTTTCTCCTTTTCTCCTTATGTATATAACTAAAATATAATCTATATAAAGAAATATAATTAATTAGAACAGAAAATGGTAAAGATAAATTATTTTTTCAAAATGCGCATATTTTTCATTGGATACAGTTTTCGACGTATCTTGTATAAATTTACATTTCGATGTGTCTTTGCTAAGTGACCTAAATGTTTAAAAATACGCATTTTTCGAAAAATTCAACTGCAAAAATTGAAAATTTAATCTACAAGGAAATATAATAGAATAGAAAATGGTGAACACAAATAATATTTTCAAAATGTTGCATCGAAAGCCGTTATCAACTCTGTCTTGGCTAAAATGTACATTCGAATGCAAATTAACATTTCAAATCCATCCAAGGTATTTTTATTTTGTTTTTAAATAAAAATTCATTTTAGATTTGTACACCATTTTATTTAATTACATTTACGTGAATATTTCGTATATTGCGTTGAAAATATAGTCTTTAACTTTAATAAGGAAAAAGCCTTAAATTAAAAAAAAAATGCGTATTTCATTGATGCATGTGTTTGTTTTGTTATCGACAGAATGAACATCCCAGATTGCAACATCGAGCTGGCTGCTGTGTGGTCAATTGTTTACCCGTTATATAATCACATTGTCTAAATACTGGATCTAATTGTTGACAACACTGACGCTGATTTCTTAAAAACTTTTTTAATCCAAATGTTTTAATAAAATTCTCTGAATCACAACACACAACTGTGGTAATTTAATTTTTAATAAATTTATATAACATAAAATCACAAACCAACAATTTGAAAATGTAAAAAACGAGTTTGTACGTTACAAATAAATTATAAATAAAAATTTTATTTTATTTTTAAATTATAATTAATGGTAATAATAAAAAACAAATTTCGTCGCACGGACAGCATTTATTTACGAACCTAGTACATACTTTTTTTTTTATAATTATTTAATAAATTTTTATTTAAAATTATTAACACTACATTTAATAATTTTTTTAATTTTTTGTGTATTTTGGAATGTACCAATGAAATTAATTTTTTTGTTGTTTTGTTGTATGTATGTTTAAGACTTATAAAATAATAAATTTTTGTTGTATTTGATTTTTTATATAAATTGATTGACTTGATTGTTGAAAGTATTTTTGTTTGTTTAGTTTGATTAAATATTTAATTAAAGGTAACGACACTACTTGAGGCTATAATTTATAATTCATTTTTATTAATTGTCTCGTACTGAATTTTAATTTTTATGTATTTTTGTTTTTTGTTCAATTCCGTAAAATCTCCACACTAGAACGTGGACTGACTATCTAAATATTTACGGTGGATGGATGTCTTTCGCTTCGTCTGGTTTTGTTCTTGATTAAATTAATTTAAATGTAATCAATCGATGAACGTATATACTAAAATTTAAATATGTATATACATATATTGATTTATGTCAGGCTCGTGGGTCTATAGTTAAATTTTTTGGCCATCAAAAATATAGTAAATTACATCTAGTTTATTAGATATATCTATTCCACATTGATATGGTTTTGGTTTTAAAAGTGATTAAATAATTTTTTTAGTGTTTTGGTTTATTTATTTAAGTTATCAAATTTTTCCAAATACATAATTAATAAAAATATTTAAGAATACAACAACTTGGTTTCCGTACGCCACCTTATAAGTATATTTGGTAAACGAATTTTTGATGGCGATATATTTTTGAGTTTAATCTTTAGGACTTTTGCTTTAAAGGAATTTGGCAATTTTCAAAATCATTGCTAATATTTAAGCGCTAACTTTAAGTACTCTAAAAACCAACCAAAAACAAAATTATGTGTTTATAATAATTTTTGACACAATTAAATATGTATGTATGAATATAAAAAAAAATTAAATAATCAAAAAAAATAATAAAAATAATATTTATAATAAATTTATGTATGTAATGTAATTCATATAAATTATTTTTATAAAATAACTAAAAAAATATTTATAATTATTGAATTTTTAATAATATTGCTTAACTCCCACAGAATTAATCACTCATATTTAGTTAATTATATATTGTTGAAAATGGCAATATTTTTATTAATTTATTTGATTTCTTGTTTAAATACAAATTATAAAAATAAAAATTATATAATTCCTTGGTTTTTTTGCGTTTTGTTGTTTGTATGTATACATAATTTTATATAATTTGTTTGTAAAATTTTGATTTAATTTGATTTTATAAATTTATATTATGTTTTGTTTTAAAAATAATAAAAATTATTTCCTATTATGAAATTTGTTATACTGAATCATCTGAAATTAAAAGAGAATAAAAGAACTTATTAATTTTTTAAATATTTATGTAATGCGCTAGAGTAATTCAAATTTGCTATAAATGCAGTAATTTCACTTTGAGTGAAATCAACGGGTTTCGACTCAGGAGCCACAAGAAACTGGAATGGGCGTTACGTAGTTTTGTGAATTAGTTCTAAACTAAGTACCAGATTTCTTTAGGTTTAATGCGCTACGGGTGGGGACAGTTCTAGAATCTCTTTCAATACATTTTAATCTGTTTTCAAAATACGTTAAATTAGAAAAGTTTAAAATTAAAATATTTTCATAATAGAAATTAGTTTTATATGTTACTCATGCTATTTTTCGAAGTTCTGACATTATTTCATAACTAGGGTGTCAATGTGGAGAGCAGCTCACAAATATTAGAAACATGGCACAACTGTGAAATTTTTTTAGAACAACGTTATAACTTTCATTAAAAATAACCCAGGGACCTTTGACTAAGATCGTGCCATAAAATTTACTACATCCCGCTTCGTAAAAATAATTCAGATACAAAAAATTCTCCGCTAAAATATATGCCAGGCTCCTTTCCAAAATTTAGTGAATGTGTTTTGATGGATGACGAAACAAACGTGAAATTGGATTTGGCCAAAATTGAATCTTGCCAAAAACCATGGCATTCTAAATATAAGCACTTCAAGTTAGATAATTTAGCTACAAGAGTTATTAAATGGCCAGCAATTTGCGGCTGTGGAGTCAAGTGCCAGGTTTTTGTCAGGTGTTTTTTCACAATGACGTATTTTGCCGTTAATTTATCGGCACGGTTCAGCAGTTTTCAGAAGTTTTCGCCATTTAACTAGTTCATACAACTCTAATGATACGGAATTAATGAAATCGATGTTTTCTCAAAGGTATTCGATCTATCGAAAAATATTGAGCTATAGTGAAAAGAAAGCTGAAGAAGTTTAAATAATCTTTAATTAAAGCTATTTAATTAACATGGCTAACATATTGTGGGTTGTTGACATTATTTTAACTGTCGACGTCGGCAAAAAACATGGCCCCAAGTAATCTACGTGACATTTTACGTATCGACAACCGAATAGATTACATGGCGTAATCTACCTCGCCTATCCCCTGAACCAAAAGGAAAGAAAATATTCTTTCAAGTACCACTATATCGCGTTAACTCGGTGTCAAATTGTTCAACGATTAGAGACGTTGAAAAGCACCCAAGAAAATTAAAAGCCGAAGAAAGTCAACTGTCCTTAAAATATGTAATTATCAACACAAACATTTATTATGCCGTTGGAATCATTGGACCTTACTCGTTAAGCAATACTGCATTTTAACGGAAAAAAGATGAAATAGATGAAGTTTCATGGTGTTCTTGAAACCATAGTACATAACTATAAAAGAATACAAGATACAACAATGTAGAATACTCAAAACAGAATGAGATACGAAATACGATATTTCAAAATAGGATACTTTAAAACCGAATTGAGTACGAAACAGTACATGGTAGGAATCAGAATATTAGAAAACAGGATAAGGTACGAAACAGTACAGGGCATAAACAAGGATGTTTAAAAATGTTGGATGGAAATGGGATTATAAAATGATTTTTGGATAAAGTTGTGGAATATAGCCAACTAGAATGGAACTTAGTCATTCATTGACCGGTTATGATGAAACTCGGTATATAGGATTGAAATTATAAACAAAATCGTAACCGGAATTATAAATGTTTGCGTTGTTTCGTTTTTTTTAGTTCCTAGTTTCAGCTTAATTTTTATAAAGCAATGTCCCGTAATACAACAGAACATTTGATTGGGTTTGGTTTTCCCTGATAGCAGCTACGTGAACGAAAAAATCATTTACGATAAAATCAAAAATGTCAAAAACAACATTTTTAATTAATTATAATTTAAAACAAAAACTAATGATTAAGAAGGTTTGTGTACCACGAAAAAATTGTAATTCTTCAGGATGAGTTAGCGTCTTCTGGTTGAACGTTATTTTTTTTTTTAATTTCAATTTCTTCAGATCGTATGACAAAAATGAAAATAATTATTTTTTTGACTAAAATTAAATATTTCTTTTACAAAGTATCATTCGAACATTAAAATGGACCGGTTTTGTTGCAATTTTGCATTAATTTCAATTTAAAAAAGCATAACAATACATCTAAATTGTAAAAATGTATAAACGAAATCGTTCGTATTATAGCTTTCCTGGACTTGCCTAAAATTCATACACAATTTAAAAATTCTAAAATTATAATTTAAGAACAATACTGTAATATGGCTAACTGGAACGCACCTTAGCCATTTCTTTGATTAGGATTATTAGGAAAATCTGTGGAGAATGCTAATTAGAATAGTTTATAAAGGTAACCGACAATTCCAGATGGTTAATGAATGGGCTAAGAATTGCGGTTGAACATGATTGAAGTGAATTATAGAAGAGAATCAAAATATATTCAAGTGCCGTTTTGTTTCTTCTGCACATTTTCATCAAGTTGGCTTATATCAACAAATTTGTGACAGAACGAAGAAACGAACGTAACACTTATTAGTTAAGAAACCAGAACCATTGCGATTAAAACTAAGCAAAACTATATGGATGAAAACATTTTAAAGAAATTTTGGGGAATTTAAGAACTCCACTTACCATAATAACGTATTGCGCATGAAGCAGAGTGTGAACAACATATCAGAACTGCTTACAAACAACAACCAGGGATGCAGACCAATACTCGGGTAAAAATCGACTTTTACTCCAATTTGCGGTACATTCATTTGGATTAAAAAGTTTGATAAGCGAGTACACAAAAGTAAATGTTTAATGTTTAAGTAGTTTATTTTGTATTCTACGGATTGAATGAGTTTAAAATAGCCAAAAACACTTGTTTCAATAAAACAAAAAGACTAAAAACCGACTTTTATCGTTGTAAATATTACGAGTATTGGTCCGCAGCTCTGGGTAGTAGAACACGTTTTTCTGCCATCAATGGTAGCTGGAATTAGATGCATTAGTTAAACTAACTCTGCTAATGTAAAGCAGTAACATACCGCACAAACCTGCTAGGTACTTTCAAAGTTGTACATAGCGAGCATAAAAGGAGAAAAATACAGACCAAACAGGCCTACAAACTACTACTGCAGAACACAAAAAACGACGGAGTATAAGACAACGTTAGGAACACAATATCTGGAGACTTTGCGGTAAAACCGCAAGGCATGTCATCACAGTCGCCTACATCGGCTGAAACATTGAATTTTAGGTTTTGTACAACACCAGACAATTCCACACTTTGGGAGATAAAGAAATAACGATTATTGATCCATCCAATGAAACCGCTCTGAAGATTTTAGTGGTAATATCATGATAAGGTTATTAGCCTGGAATAAAAATCGGCTACTTATTAGGCTTATATCGATTCTGAAAATTGCTTCGTTAGAAACAATTGAAAAATCGAACAAGACATGATCTTGTTGATAATAATGGAAAACAGTAGATAAATTGTGGCAAAGTTCTCGTCGCTGAAAAATTAGATATCAAAGGTAATTCTTCACAGAATTTGTATAGCAAATAATTTAAGATTTAGAAGCTAGCAAAAACCCCCGATTAACCGCAAAAACAGTTAATATGGACATATGTAATAATAATATGGGACACAATCAAAGTTATTCAATTGAGGATTAACATGTGATAACTGTTGGATGGAAAGAGTTCATATACAGAGCTGCTGAAGTTTTATTAAGATATTTCGGAGCACAAAATTGTATTATTTCTACAGCTACCACAGTTAGGCAGTAGAGGCATTTTGCCACACATCGCGACGGTATACCAATATTCAATGAAGAACCCTGGTTCGGCACACATAGACGATAACGGTCCATTACCATATCATCTTACTTCGCTTTCATCCCTAGTGTAACCAATCACAGTTACTTATGTATGTAACGTAAGATATCCCATACTTTACGGTTTTCGAAATCCGAGAGGCAATCCATTTTGTACCTACCCATATGATTATACCTTCTTTGTGCTGGACTTGAGTATAGGAAGTGAACTTAAGTCTCTTTGTCCTTCCTGTCTATACGGCTTTTGCAGAAGTTATTGGTTTTCAGACCTAGCCGCTTCGCATGCTCTCTAAAAAGGTATTGTCCTGTAACTATACCGAGGATAACACATTATGTCAAGATCTCAAAAATAACTTTCACCTTCGCTTGGTACACGTTGCAGTAATTAACGAGGCGAAAGGAAATATTCACCACAGAAGACTCTAGCCACGGTTTCCGATAGGGACCCGCTCCCCCAAAATTCGGTTGAAAGACAAATGGTCCTTATCGAAACATTCGCCAGACCTTTCTTTAGCGATCTAAATACTTATCGTCTAGCAGCCTGTCTGAAATCATGTTCACTGAGATACATTTGATAGTCGCTTAGCCGTATTAGTCGCCATCGGCTTATCAAAAATATCGTTAATTCTTGATCCTATTCCTGCATGTTACCTTCTCAACAGCTGACAACAACATTTTAAATTATTAAAGGTCTTACAACGGCGGTGAAAACCCGCTGTACCACCAAATAAAGGTCTTCCAAGGAGATAATAATAAAAACTATATTTTAAAAGAAAACTTAACTGGCGTATGACAAAACGATGAAAAATTAAAAAGGATTCGACAGATTATCAATAACAATCAAATTTGATTTTCAAACCAGGTATGTCTTTAGACTAAGAAATGGTTTCTTATAATAAATAGACCCTTCTATCAAAATATCTTTATAAATTAGTAAGTAAAATAAATACATACCGTGGTACCACCATTTCGTTTTTTTAGGATTTTTATTACATGTTTTAACATAAATTGTATTATCCGGCGGTCGCTTTTTTTCTCGACAACTACTTAACATTGACGAAATACTCAAACACACTGATTGTACCGATAACGCTGGTGACCTACAAAAAATTTCGAGTTTATAAAGATATTATTATTTTTGTGATTGTTGTTAAATATAAAATTCATCGATACGATTGACTTACCAATCATCAGTTAATATAGATAAACAAATATGTCCATTCGAATAAACGTGCGGATGAACTGGAATATTTGGTCCTACAAATGTAACTTCCGGTGAATCGAAAGGATATTTATTGTTAAATTTAAATAATAATTGAAAATGTTCGCCTTCATATAATGTACCATCAACACCATCCATATTTATACGCCATCTATACAATGAAAAGCGACAAAAATGATTTAAGTTCAGAACCTCAAAACCGATAAATTATGAACTCACTGTGATAAATTTCGACTAATACTTTCGGCATCTACAGTAACTCCAGGTGGCGGTTCTTTTATGAGAGACATTAATTCTTTTTGAAGTCTCCTCTGTAAATAAAAACAAAATAATTAAAAATTAATTAGCAATTTCAATTAGACAAATTGTGTACAATATCAATATACAAAATACAAGTAATAAATGTTTTTGTTTTTAATGGATTTAGGCCATTGCTAAATTCATCTTATAATTTAATACACTATTTATTGTAATTATGTTCGTATTTATTTACAATTTTACGCATTATATAATATATGTATATTATAAATGTACATACTTTATTTACTATACATACATATGTACTTTGTGTAATGGATCGTTGAACTAGATTCATTCATAGGAAAATAAAAAATAAAAAACAAAATAAATCGTTAGACAGAATTTGATTACAATCGTAAACATTGTAATTGCGCGAGTGAGACAAGTGGGTGGAAGTAATTTAATTTTTAAGTATGTAGTTTGTACCACGTGATGATGTATGAATAAACAATAAGCACACTGTGAGCCAAACACAGTTTGTTTTATTTTTGTGTCTAAAATTATATTACGAATTACGGTGCGGAGGAAGCAATAAATGCTCATCATGATAATTGTCGGCGTCTACGTTACCACGTGTTGCATTGTTAGAGCAACTGTCGACTGACGTCTGCTATTCCATTATAGACCACCACATTAGAACTATAACAAAACTAGTGCACGAGTGCCATTTCTCAAGGTCGGGCACCTTATAGTAGTAAGGTTTGTATACTAGTTACGATTTTACTGCCTTATTCAATTGTGATGTCGAGAATTGATTTCATTCTTCTTCCAGCCCGCATTCCTACAAAATCAGTAAATCATCCCGACTTAATTTTTCGGTATATTGTAGAGGATTGTAGAAACTGAGAGGATTCTGGCCCGAATGCACCTTTTCAGTTGATCATACATGTGTTCTATCGGGTACAAATGAGGCTGGCTCTATTCCATCTGTCAAGTTCCGACCACCGTTAAGTATTCTCAGCAAGGGTTTCGTTGATGTATCGCTCCGATATCAGGTATTGCAGATTACGCCCGCACGGTTTGCCCATTAATAAATAAAAGTTCGATTCTTGCTTCCAGTGAAATCGCTTGCCACACCATACATGATAATAATAATAACAGTGTTAAAGGCCATTACTGGCCCCTTACTGAATCAACAATCTGGCTCCAACGGTTTCGATCCTGAGCTTGGTCTTCATACTGTCTTAGACAATCTGAAGAGCCCAAGTCGTTCTCTACATCGTGGAGCCATCGTCGCCTGCAACGACCTCTGCGCCTACCATATGGTGGCTCTCCTTTCAGAGATCGCTTCACAATTCGTTCCGGATCAGCACACCATACATGAACCACCGCAAAATCTAACAGTTTCACTTTTGCAACACTGAGCAAATCGCTCGATAGGTCGCCGGTGAACCTGTGGTCGTCCATCATTGCATACAGGTTGGAACATATTTAGTATCAAACTCAAAGAGGAGTAGTGGCTAGATATATTTGCGATCAATTTGTGTTAAAATTAATTAAATTCACATTTCAAGCTGTCAAGCAACAATCAATGTCGATTATACTGAAAATTTGATAAATTTTATCACGAACAGATTCAGTAAAATATAACCCATGTCTATATTACCAGGAACCGCCGGCTTGTATAATTGAAGGGCCGGGTGCAAGAATGATCGAGAGGTCTTAGAAATAAAGACAAAGGTAGAACATATATTCAATATCAAACATCGTGTTTTTTCTAAGTTTCGCAGAATTATTTACAAATTTTTTGACCGAGCTGATAAATAGGACACATATTTCTCTGTGCAAAAGTGATAGTACACAAAAAAAAAACCAAAAAACAAAATTGATGTACTGATCTACATATTCAGGATGTTGCTATGAAAATCAAAATCCACAAGATTGTGTCATCAAAGTCTAAGGTTTTCCGTAAAATTAATTCAACTTCTCTTTTCTTTTTCTCAAAGTTGAATTAAACTCGAACATTGCGATGAAACAAAATTGTGGAACATGTAGTTACTTTTGTTTCCTTGAAAAAAAATGCAACACACACCAAGCGGTCAAATAAGACCGTTGTAGTGTGCTTCTGATGAACACAGATAGCAGAGGTGTTAACTAAGAAATTTCTGTTACGTAAGACTATTTTGCGATTTCGATGACGTACTTTTTAGTTGTAAGATTTTCTGAAAAAAAAATTACGTATCAAAATTTCTCTTTGCTGTGAGGGGTTTAACGTTAGATTCGTTCCTAATCGAAATAATTCGATTTTTCACCTTTACTCGATACATGTGAATTCAATCGACCAATGTTACTTAATCTTAAACAACACTAGGCTCTCTCTGGTGACCCAAAAATCATTGGGTGAATTAAAATAAATTTCTAACTACAAGCTGATAACCAATCCAGATATCATCGATTCTTCAGTGCAGCATTTCCAGATGAAGATATTACCAACCCAATATTTGTAGTTATTTATACATCGTCGAAGATTCAGTTCCAATCGTAAAATTCCAAACAATACTTACTCATCTAACGTTTTTTTTTTAAATTTTTTTTTTTTTTATTGAGATAAGTCTATTATGTATGACTTGAAATTAAGAGATTTTAACGACTACAGGTCCGAGTTTTTAATTCACCATCTACACATTGTTTAACTCCATGTCAGCCTGTCTGTACTAACATGAACGATGGTTCGGCCCATGAATTCTGCACTCCAACAGAAGGTCATAGGTGTTTTCTTAATCATCCTGATCGAAATCATGGATGAATAATCAATTTTGCAACATACCTCTATTGGGATTCGAACCTGGTAGCTGCCGATCCAAACGCCAGAGCTTTAACCATTTGCTCGGTACTTTTAAATCTGTTATCAAGCTCGGAAACATGATTTACACACTTTGAGAAAACTAAATTAATGATGTTAACAAATCATTTAAAATCATATTTTTATAAAATCAGTAGACACAGCCAACTTATATGCATGATTCGCACCGCTCTGATTATTCTAATCGTAAGAAAGACAAGACTTTGAAAGGAAAGCTCAGTTACGGACAAATTTTTTGTATCTTTTAACCCTCCATAATTCAAAAATAAAATCACAGTCTGTAACCAAAATTTAATTTTACTTTGCAATTATATGTCAAGAAGCGTTTTAAAAGTACACAAAACTTCCCAAAGCACTTTTGAAGCTTAAAATCGGACGTGAAATTATAGGATTTATTATTTATTTGAACTAGTCGTATGCAACTCGTCCAATGAATTGATTTTGGTTTATCAAGAACATTATTAACACTACCAATTCCCCTGCCAAGAAGCTTGAAACTAACAACTAAATAACTTTATTCAGTATACATTGAGCTTGGTAAGTCGTTGAATGTTCATTATTTATATCAACGAATTCACTAAAATCACACAATATTCCAAGGTGGTAACTTTTGTAAATTATTTTCAAATTACACATCACTCACAAATGACGGCACTGTGTTCATGGCTAAGATCTTCGGTATATTAACAGCATTAAGAATCAATGAAAGCAGGAACAAAAATAACCAAACAATTTGTGTACTGTCTGATAGTCAAGCAGCACTCAAACCACTTAACGAATATTGCTTCAGATTCAAAATTCCTTACGAGTTACTTTACGAAAAAGCGCAGATCTACATGCAAAACTGGGTGCGGTCAAACCTATCATTGGTCTATCACTTTTTTGTGGTTTTAACAAGGACAATGTGATGGAGAGAATAAGAAACTGGACTGTATTGGAAATCAAAGAGGCCTGACAAGCCGTCCCAGGATTAAAAAAACTACAAATATTGCTTAACTTTGATGCGAAAAGAGCTAGCTATACTCTAGAATAAAGCAAGGATCATATATGTGGAGTACTAACAGGACACATTCCTTGTAGATACCACCTCACAAAATAGTTAAGGTGCACATGCAGGTTCTGATGTGAGGAGACGGAAACCTCTGGTCACATACTGGTAAAACGCGTATATTAACCAAACGAATTCTAATAATTCTTAGAAAATTAGAAGTTCCGTAAGTTCAAAAAGCAGGGACCATAAAAGATCTTTTACGATACAGTGCAATAGTGCTGTGGTATACCTTACTCAAGTTTCATTATTTATTATTTTTATCTTCAAATTTGCAGAGCTGTGGAAAATATGATTGATCATATAGAACTTCTAGAGGAAATCAATAATCTTGCGGATTAGTGAGCTCAACTTTATAATCTAAATATTAAAGACCGTTTCGATATTCTGCCTAACTAAATCGTTCAAGTCTCTACATTCGTTCAATTCAATCCTTTAATCGAATATACGAATTCTCAAAACTATCTAAACGTTGATAAATCTTGATGTTGATCTCACATATGCCACACATCTGATGAAATAATTCAGGTATTGCAAATAAGTATTTTCTAGTTTGTATTTTGGATTGAAATAAATATCGGCCAATGCCTTGTTAAAGCCAAGTCTTTACTAAATTAAAAAAAAGGTCTGCACCAAGAAAACGAGTTTCTTTCAATTATGTAAGTTTAGCAAAGAGATCGAAATAGGTGGCAATCTGAGAGCTGGGTGAATATGACGATTGTGGCATAGTACATCCAATTCCAGCATCCTAAAACAAATTTATTCAAACATGTACAAAAATACAATGGATTCTATCTCAATTCTTTTCTTAAAGCATTAAAAATCTTCTTTAACGTTTACAAATTGTGGAAATTTATTTCAAAAATCAGTGTTCAGTGAAAAATTGTTTTCGTGCTAATCGACCATTTTATGGTGTGCATAATCGTCTAACTGAACGCACTATTCGCGAAACAATCAATAAATTTCGAACCACTTTTTCATTAGTGGATATTCATCACCCGACTAGAGTGCGTACAATGCTGTGAAGACCGCAATCAATCAATTCAGCACATTCAATCAATATGGCACATTGTAGCGTATTTTGAAGAGAGATCTTGGTTTGAAGGCATACAAAATACAGCTTGTTCAAGAATTGAAGCTGGTTGACCTTCCTTTGCGTCATCAATTTCGTTTATGGGCGTTAGAACAGCTCCAAATTGATCCGTTTTTTTATCGAAAAATTGTGTTCAGCGATGAAGCTCATTTTTGGCTGAATGGATACGTCAACATACAAAATTGTCATATTTGGGCTGATGAATAGTCAGAAGAGATTCAACAGCTTTCAATGCATCCTGAAAAATGCATTGTTTGGTACAGTTTATGGGCAGGTAGCATCATCGGTATGTATTTCTTTAAAAATACGGAAGGACAGCGTGTAAACGTCAATGGCACAAACTACAGAGCAATGATCAATACATTTTTATTGCCAAAAATTCAAGATATTGGTGTAGCCGATTTGTGGTTTCAACAAGGATGGTGCAACGAGCCACACAGCAGGCCAAACCATCGATTTATTGAAAGAAAATTTTCATGAGAACATCATATCAAGAAAGGGACCCGTGAATTGGCCCCCAAGATCTTGTGATCTGACGCCGTTAGATTACTTTTTATGGAGGTATCTGAAATCACTTGTTTATATCGATAAACCACAATCGATTCCTGCATTAGAAGCGAACATAACACGCGTAATTAACGGAATATCGGCCAAAATGCTCGAAAATTGGACAACATTTAAAAGAAATTATTTTCAAACTTTAAATATTATAAACTGAACTTACGTCACAAATACAATTTTGACTCCGTCAAGAGTTGAGCAGATTTCTGTGAAAATCATTATCAATTAAAGAAATCAAATAGTGATTATAGTAGTTATGCGACATGTGTTAAACGATTGATGATGTTGGTGAATTCAATCTTCCTAATATCTTTGCTAAAGTGAGATCTCAAGTGGAGTATGGTGTGATGGTTTGGAGTCCTTACTACGATGTGCACATCAAAAGAATTAAACGCATTCAATAAACTTTTTAATATTCCTATTGTACTGATTAGGACTACGATCGAAATATACCATTTCATGAAAATATGGCTTAATTACCTCCATACGAGAATATGTGCAGGGATTAGAAAATGTCCACCCCCCAAATAGAGGACTTCTTTTGGACGCTGAATTTATTAGTAACATCCTTCTCGGCCACATTGACTCAGCTTACGTTTTGGAAAATAATTCATGTTCCAAGCAGGGCATTGCGTAATTATTGATTTTGGCGCAAAAAATTTGATTTTAATTTATCGAAGACTAACTGCAAAAAAAAGCTTGAAGACCTTTTTTTTAAATTTTACAATTTTAAGTTAAATTTCAATTTTTGGACACTTTCAAGAAGTTTAATTTTTATTTATTGTTTTATTTAACTTTTTAAAAGTAATTTCTCTTGTTTTTATAAAAACTAGTTTTTGTTAGTTATCATATAAAATCATAAATGTAATTTAATAAATTGATTTTTTAAATGATAAATAAATACAACCACACGAAAAAGATGACGCTATAGGATGCAAACTTAAATTTAAAAAGTGTATTAGCTATGGAATACTTCTGTGAAAATAATATTTTATTGAAACAACGTTTTAAAAAGAAAGTATTGTTATTGACTTGTTAGAATGATATTATACTAGTAATGATTTACAGCTCTGGCCAATCCAAATTCTGTATTAGTGTAGTAGTATTACTACAAGAGTGAACCAATTATTTAAAAAAAAAACACTATCTTCACAAAGTTATAAAAATAACTAACAGCTTAAACCAATAATCCAATAAAAAATCATTACATATTTTTTTAAAGATTCCTGAAAATTCAATAAAATGCACTTTAAGATATTAATCGAATATAAAAATATAATTTAATAAAAATAAACTAATAATTTAATAATATTAAAATCAAATATGTATTAAATTTAGAACGATGTATGATTTAGATATTATAGTAAACAAAACAAAAAAAAACTATTTAATTTAACTACTTGCCTCCCATCGTGTATTATCTAGTATTAATTTTCTACAGTCTTTGGTATTAATATTTTGGCTATTTGTTATAATTTCAGTTTTATTTTTTGGCTGCTGCTGCTGTTGTTGTTGATCTTGTTTCTTACACCGAAACATCCTTACAATTTTTTATTTTTTATTTTTATTATTATAAATAATTAATTATTATTTAATTTAAATTAAAAAACTTTTAGTTTATTTTTGTTAATCACTCCACTAAATTAGTTTTAATTTATACGTATATTGTATAACAATAGTTTCCTTGGAGAACGCGCCAGTGTTTTAATGTAATGACCACATTATTCTAAAAAATCATGTTGTATAGCTATACTTTAAGATTTAACATAAAAGAAACAACAAAAAAAACTTTTAATTGGGTCACAATAATTTTTTTGTTGTTATATGTAACAGCTGTTTGATTGTAGTGTATACAGTGTGTATAATAGTACAGAACCGTTTTTTTTTTTTTTTAATAATTTTGCAATTTGCAATTTTTTTTTCCGGGAACTGTCACTAATTTTTACGACACTACTGTACACTGCTGTATATACTAAAACTATTTATTTATTTTGAACACACTTAATTTGTACCAGTGATGTCAGTTCTAAAATATATATAAATATACATATATCGTGTATTGCAGACCATATACATACATACAAACAATATAGAGAACTATAATTTCCCGCTGGAAATCAATTTTGAAAATAATGTGACATCATTTTGATTTATTTGACGTGACACATGTTTAATGAGAAGCGACATATTATACATTTTTATATAGAAACTTGAATTATGTTTCACTGGTGGTGGTGATCTTAATAATGTTGCTAACATCAACAACAACAATAATAATAATAATTGTGCAATCTACCTAATGAACGATTAAAATATGTTTATGTAAGTGTGATGTATGTACGTGCAGAAAGCCGCTTTTATATTCCGCTGCAATGCAATGCATGTATATTTGAATGTATGTATGTAGATCCGGAAATAAAATGTACACACGTCCATAAAGTACGGCAATTAAAGTTAACAAATAAACTTAATGAATATTATAAACATCACAAACAAAATATTTTTGCTAAAAAATACGGCGTCCAACTGATCGATGACCGTGAAAAAATTAAACAGACTCATTAATTATAGAATATATAAGTATATATGGGTATCACATTAACATTTAAGCTGAGCTATATATACGCACGTTTTGGGGTTTCCTTCATATTTTATAAACACATTTACTGTCTTTGAAAATGCGGTATACACATTAATAAACACAATTCCATCTGGAGTTGATCATAAATTTCATCTATTCAATCGCCCCTAAAATGTACGATAGAACAATAATATTGCTGCTGATAAATTTTTAGACACAAAGCACAAACATACCTATTTTGTCAAATGTGCGAGAAATAATTTTGAGATTAAGTAATTAGCGATGATAAATTTAAATACTGGAATATAAACTTATAAAAATGAAAAGAGTTCGTGTTATTTTGTTGAAACTAATTTACCAACTGGCCCCACTTTAAAAGAAATCAAAAGTTATCTGATACATATTTATAACTATAGGATGATACCGAATCTAACTGTTTGAAGATATAACGTCCGTGAAGTTAGCCCGAAAAACTATTTCGGTTAAGTCGTTTTTAATTTTATGGTGTGTTTCCATGCTAAACGTTAGCCCGATCCAAAAGATTTCTATCTAAAATTGAACATGGTTCCAGGTATTTAAGCCTTTAAAGAACCTAAGTATCAGGAAGATATTCCTTAGAATAGAAACTGTTAGTTAACCAGATTTCACAGATGAAAAGGTTTAGCTTTACCACGGTTACTGGAAGCAATGTGGTATAGTAGATCGATGTAAAATTTGACATGGATATTTTCTTCTGATTTTGTGAACTGTTATTTATTCCTCTATAGTTGGTGGTGGTTGTTCGTGGTGCGAGGTAGTTTCATCTCGTTGCCATTTTTTGATGACGTCTTGCAAAGAAACCGTCTAGAATATCGTTTGAATAAGACAAAGGTAAAATGTGATTTATCGCGACCTGTTGGAACCAGTGCTTAGATTTCAGATAACGAATACCGTAGATTCTTCCGTTTTTTGGATATAATCTGCTAATATATAATACATCTTTGGCTGGTACAACAACAGTCTGTACCGATGTATACTAGATTATTATGATCAGGTTGGAACAATTGTGGGAATAAGACGTGCATATTGGCATCTCTACTTGTAGTGACATAGTTAACTGTTGGGCTTCGATTGAGGCTTTCATAAAATCGTTCATTACAGCGAATGTCTCGTAAAATTTGGCCATTTTAGCTGTTCCAACTTGTGAATAATGGAAGCGATTAGATTGCTTTGATTTCATTATTTGATTGTAAGTGCGGTGATATTTATTCCAGCACATTTAATGCGGAAACTCATTTTACAGATTCCTTGCACAGAAGCGGTTCTTCCCGACCATTCTACTCAACGTTGTATATCTCATAACAATTCTGCATTGTGCCGAATAAATCTATAGTTTCTGTAGCACACTCTAACACATCTGTAGCACACTCCAACACAATGTATCCAAATAAATAAAAAAAAACGTATGTGAAATTTGGTCTAAATCTGTCCTAGAAGCAACAGTTATTATATGCACAATATCCCTTAACGATACTTAAACTTTTCGAGAGCCTACCTCATGCTATAGTAGCATTAACCAGACACACACACACACACTTTTAATTACTATTCACCGATTAAAAGGGACCAGCTGCATTCGTTAATACGAACCGCCTTAACTGCAAACCAACGAAACCTCGACCATGTCACTGTGAATTCTGGATCCAATACAGCTCCCAATCAGAACCCAGAACATAACTTGGAAACAGTCAACTATAAGAACACTACCTCAATAGCCAAACAAGAAAATACCACGAACACTACGAATACTACGTCTTCGAAAGCTGCCCAATTACATCATCTGTGAAACATCATTCAACAAAGAAATCCTGAGTTCAGAATTCTTTCCAAGCCAAGTATGTGGCTTATTGATGTGATCGTTCACCGCAAACAAGCATCAAAGAAACTGGTGGAGGAGTACTTATAGCCGTCCATGCATCATTATCAAGAGAGTTAGTTGAAATATCCAATCAACAAAAAGTTAATTTTATCTATGTGGTATATACTCCACCTGCCTCACCGATTTCATCTTACGCTGCCTGCTGCAATAATGGAAATCAATAATGCTGCTAATCCATCTGACACCATCTTAATCACGGGATATTATAATTTTCCATCTATTAACTGGTCGTATGACGTGATGGACGGCTACAACGACTTTGTGTTCATTTTTTGTAAATAAATTTGTGTTTGAAATTTATCAAGTGGGTATTGGCACACGATATTATTGTGAAGTCAAGAATCGCTGCCCTTTGTTTTAAATTATTTCAGAAAAGCATGTCGTGTGTGTAAAACCCGTTTAAGCTATACAATACTATAAAAATGCTGCGGAACAGTACCTTTTTTATAGGAAATTTCAGATTTTAGCGACATTCAGAAATTTAACTTAAAATTTGATTTAAGTATCCTTGAACAATGGACGATTCAGAACCAAAATTAAATACAATTTGGTTGGATGGAATGCAAAATTGGTATGTGTGAAAAAATGTTGGTTGCATACAGATTGGCAATTTTCATACTGCCTTCAGGCAATTTCCATACTGCCTTCAGTTAATTTTGAAATTTCATAGAAATTGAACGAAAAACAAACAAAAAAAATCAGTCGTGTTCTTCTTGTAACAACCAAATTGGAAAACAAATTTGGATCGTCTGTATTACCAATATGTTTGGACTATTTTTACGATTAGTAATTTCATTCGAAAATTGAGAAATTAGAAATTGCGGATTGAGAATTTAAAATTTTAAAAGAAATTTATGAAAAAAATAATATAAATAATATAATATAAAAATTTATTAAATTTTGGTTGCAAATTTTGAGAATTTAGAACTACTGAATTTGGTAATTTATAAATTTAAAAAATTGATTTAAGAATTTGTTGTTTTATAGTTTAGGTTTTAAACAATTTTAAAACTTGGGATTCTCTAATTTGTGGATAAAAATTAATTTCTTATTTTTAGTGTTAACTATATACTATTTTATTATTCTAAAATTTGTTCAAAACGCACATTATGGAAAATATTCATAATGTAAAAAAAATATCAGAATTGTTTGGGAAACCTTTGATACCGGAAACCTTCCAAATAAAAAGAAAATCTTTACAATCTACTCTTATTGTGGAAGGGTAAGAATGTGAATCAGCTACCTTACATGGATGATCAATTTTCCGTTGATCAGCAACTTTCTCAGGACGATGATGTGAAATAATTTCTAGGTAAGGGATTATAGCTATCGATCATGAATGACGGATCATTTTAAAATACAAATGTGTATATATTATAATTTCTTAAGCGGTTTCAAGCATAATATGTTTTGTGTATGATCTTTATATTTATAAGCGTATAACTTATTTACACTCTTCATAAATCGAAAACCTGTCGAGTTTTTCATTTGATAAGGTAAATGAATGAACCACTTGAGGAACTTTTTCAAACCATTGAATAGTCAAACAATTAACGTTTCTAAAAAAATGGAATTTGCTCCTTCTTGGAATTTGTCCTAGATCCTGGCCTGTCTTGAGCCAATATCTTCCAAGTTCAATATTCAAATTCGTATTCTTGGCTATTTTGGCATCAAAGTAATAATCGTAAAATGTTCACTAAATTTACACCTTAGTTTTCTTTTTTAACTTAAATCAAATTCTAAATTTGAAATCAATTTTCGAATTGAAACCCAAAAATTGGTATTTTAAAAAAATTTATAAAATTTTTGACATTTTCTATTTGAAGATGATTATATACACAATTTTGATTTATTAAAATTCCTACAACTAATTTTTCTTTCTACTCAAATCTACTTCTGGTTTAATTTAAATTGGTTAACAGGCAAAAATAGAGCCGTGGAATACTTTTAAACTCTCTATAGCCACAGCCGTTTTTAGGCGGACTAATCAAAATATCTAATAATAATAATATAATATAATAAGTTCTCACTAACAATTATCAACGTGTTTAACAATTATCTTTTTGTTATTTTTTCACACAAAATATAGAATTTTCTATAGTGAAATTCCAAAAATTCAGTGTGAACCGCAGCTAACAAATACTATTTTAAATATTTTAATTAAAAGTGTTGAGTTTTATTGAACCAATTTGCGCACAAACAGAATTAGTTTAATGCAGTTCTTCTATTTTCTATAATAATATAAATCAAAATATAATACATTTTGATCTGATGTAATAAGACTGTACTTAATTTCAAGGATAATTCTTTTTATCTATATCTATATACAATAATAATATTTATAATGAGATTCTTAAACCGCAGCAATATAAATTTATGTACATATACATACTCGTACAGTGCTATTTTTATTTAGATTTATTATAATTTTTCAATTTTATATGGTTAGATAGCTATTTACTTTCTCTCAATGACAAAACAACATGTTGATTTAATGGATCATTAATATTTGTTGTTCCAATGATTATGATAAGAGGTCGTTAAATTCTTGTTGTGCTATTGCAATCTGTTCTGCGTTTAATTATATAAATGGCAATAGAAAAATATATAGAATTAATTGTTTAGTTTAATTTTATGAATTATTTGAACCATGTGAAAATGATTGTTCAAAATATGGCGGTTGGAACCAGTTTTAGCTGGGCTTGCGCGCTTATGAATTATATAGTTTTAAATTGATATGTAACTAAAATGTAACAAAAATATTATTTAGTTGAATTGATAATAATTATTGATAATTTTTTTAAATTGACATATGTTTTAAAATCTATATAAAAGAAATTGGTTTCCATTAATCATTTAATTAATTAATCTTTAATTAATATTAATTGCCAATCAATAGAAAAAGTAGAAAGTATATACAAAATGCATAAGACCCTGATATATATTTCAATATAGTGTTTTTTATAGCAAATCGAATTTAATTCAGACTTTCATTCGAACGCATATAAATGCAATTTATATTTTATTCGAAATTAAATTTAAAATAAATTCGCTATTCTAAATTAAGGTAAGAATGAATGCTGGGATGTAAATGATGGTACAACAGAAAATATCTGCATTTACAATGAAATCAATTTACCCAAAAAGTTCTACTTTTCAAAAACAATTCTGTGATTTTTTTATGAGAAACTAGTTAACTGCAAAAACATCATTTTTGTAAAATCGCACTTGATTGTAATTTATTGATTTTATTCGTATTCTCAATTTAACAAGATGGCCAAATCACCTTACATAAACATATTACAAAAAAAAAATAGTTTTATTATGCTGTAATTGAAAATAAATCAAATGTTTTGGTGTATCAGAATAGTTTAATTCACATAAAGTTGATATTTGCAGATAATTAGTTAGTTTTATTAACAAACAACGGGCACTTCACAAATTATAAGTCAAGATAATTATAGTTTTAATTACTTTTGCCCATCTTCCATCATGAAGAAATCCATACATTTTAAAATTAAATGATGAACATACCACCAAATCACTAATATTTTGATGTGGTGTTTTTCCAAATGCCTGTTTGCCGTTGGACATTTTTCATCTGACATTTACGCATTTCATTTACTCCTAGAGTCATCTTTTGTAAAACGATGGACGAATATTTGTATACCCGATATTTAAAAAATATCTAAATTAAGGGTTATTTTCATTCGTCAAAATCGTCAAAAATTCAGTTAGCTAGTTTCTCAAAAGAACCACACAATTCACTTTGGGGAAAATCTGTTAAAAAATTAAGACAATGATCAATTTTATTAATATCATGAAAAAACTTCTCCTTCTTTGTTTAGAAAATTTTTTCGGATACCACACAATCATTCAATAAATCCAGGTGTATTCTTGAAAAAAATAAAACTCTTACTAACGTGATGTGTTAAATCTTAATAAAAAAAATCACGATGATATAGCTGACAAATCTAATATCTAATGATGACATTAAAAGCGACAGTTTGATGCGGTTTGTAGCGTTATTGGTTTTGGAAGAATTTCTTAAACAGACTCCAAACTTATTATGTCAATTTTGCAACAAAATTACAAGACAGAAAATAAAACAAAATATATTGTTGAATAAGATTAAATAGTAATCTACTAAGACTGGTGACGCCTCAACAATCATAATTTTGTCATATTCCACGACTTAATGTTAATAGTGATTCATAAAATTTTAATTAGAAAAACCACAAACTATATGGTCTGTCAAATATATTTTTAGAATAAACCGACTACATGTATGTATTTCGATCATATATACAATTTCTAACTTCTATACATACACTCCAGGTGCATATTGCCTGTGATAAATCAAAATTCGCGAATAAACAAAGAATACAGTTTTCTTTACAGACAAAAAACGTAAAATTATATTTTATAGAAATGTCATGAAAATTAAAATCTATAATTGTTAATAAAAATAGATTTTTGGATCGTGTCCAAAAAAATTATAATAAAAAACAGTTTTTTGTAAAACTACGAGATCACGAACTATTTTGTTATATACATTTACATCGTTATTATCATCACGTATATTGTAATTGAAAGTGAAAATGTGTGTACATAAATAATTTTCAAATTTTATCGATCTTTAGTATATCTCATCTAATGGGAGCCACTTACGATTACAACATTTTAAATTATTGAAGGACGTTGAACGAAAACGACGTATACAATGAAAGACTTTGAGACGCCAACAAATATCAATTGACTGAATTAGATTATTCAATAAACTTTTCGTGTATGTACGTATTTTTAAAAAAAACAACAGCGTTTTAAGCAAAATCCTTCTTAAATCATCCATTAAGTTCAAGGGAATAAAAATATTATTATAATTTCAAAATAAATCTTAATTTTAGGCAGATGTTGATTAATAATGCCAAAGAATAAAATAAAAAAATTCTCACCAATCAATCCACTTAATACAAAACGCTAAATATTAAGAAATTTGTAAACCATATGATGATGAGTGAGTTTTCTTTTACGAGTAATTAAATAAAAAACTCGTATATATTGAATTAAATTTTTTGTTTACATAAAACATCCAATAATTAATTAAAGTATTTATTTTTTTGGTGCTCTCGCGCGATATCTAATATCATCGCGTTTATAAGACACATTATATGAAATGCGACAATTAGTTGTGGCGTTAATGAGATTAATATACTTGGACGTTGAGATGAATCATCATAATACTGTTTAAATTGAAAGATACAATTACTAATTACTATATATATTCTCGATTAAAATGTGTTTCAATATAATTAATGGTAACACAAAATAATTTACATTAGCCTCAGGGCCAGCCAAAAGGAACGGTCGATCGAATTTTATAGCGGTTAGTTAGTTAATATTTTTTCCAGTATGACTCAATCCCAACGTCAATTTGGAAACAAGTTCTCAGAAAATTTAGAACAAAAGAATCTGAATTTACGTCTGCTACATAGATATAATAATTTAAGAAATATTTCACTCTTTCAATTCATTGGGTATATCTAGCCCGTTGAAGTCTCACTGAAACGTCACTAAAACCAAAAGAACGATACATGTAAAATTAGATGAAGGTTTCACTAAAAAAATGAAAGTCCTAGTGCCCTGGCTATGCCCATTATTTAACTTTACAGCTGATTTTGACTGCGCATGTTCACTGTAACATCCAATACGACCGCATACTATAAATAATACATCGACACAAAACGGCATCCGTTTGTGATAGGCTTTTAAAATAGGATTTCAAAAATAGGATATGAGGTACGAAGCAGGATATTTAAAACCTACACGCATCTAAGATATTTGAAAACGAGATAAAATGCATAACAGAACCAGTATGGAACAGTATAGATCAGAACTACGTATCTCCATTTATGGGCCTCTGTTGAAAGTATATAGAATCCATGAGCCGAACCAACGATCATGTCAAAACACACTGCCATCGAGCTTATATAATGTGTAGATGATGAATTAAATTGAACCGAAAAATTTCGAATCTAATTTTCACCTAATGAATACAAAACACAAAATTTGAAATTTAAATTATTAAATTTTTAAAATTTGAATATTAAACGCTCTGCAATATACGATGGCCAGTTTTTGGAGAAAGTTAACTAGGATTCTAGGATATTTTTAAATTTCTAAGATACATATTTTCGAATTTCGTCATATCACGCGAAATATCAAAAATTGCAACCAACGTTTTTTTTTTAGAGAATTCACAGATATCCGTAAATGTGAAAAATGTTAGAAGCCAATAATTTTTAGAAAATTCCCAAGCTTCCATTTTAAATATTAGAAAACATGTTAAATTTCCCAAAATATTTAAAAATTAGCGAAATATCCTTGATTAAGCTGATAATAACATAAAGGAACGACATACAAATAAGCAAACTGCAAAAAATTGGGGGAGCTCTGAGTCCCAGATCAAGTAGAAAACCAATTTGTAAAATAAAATAAAAATCGATATGTTTGATCGTTATGATGAATATGGCAAAAAATGGTTTTTGATAGAAATTTATTAGGAGGCCGTTTATTAAATACTGGTTCGTTCAAATGTTCAATTGTAATTATCATGAATTATAGAATTTCACCACTCGAATACCGGGTAACCAGTTTTGAAACTCAATAGAAGCAGGACGCAAAACAGATTCTTTACTCTTGGTTTCGATATGAATAATCATAAACAAATCTATGATCAAAATTTAAAAAATTATGAAATGTTTACAGATATACAGGGCTTTGCGGAGACGCTATGAAGATCGGATACTGCAGACTTTTGAGACCCCAAATTGTAAAGTTTTCTCAAAGTTTAAAGATTAAAAGTAAATCTTCAATTGATTTCTAAAATTTCAATTTTCTTGGTTTTGCAATATAAATTTTATATACTGTGCATACTAGTGCGTACTTTTTCTGAGCCATAAATTGCCTCAAATAACAAAAATTTTCCAACAAAAAATCTTTGGTTTCCAAATTGTATTTTACTTTCTAGCATGCTTACCTATTCTTTTCTGGGCCAGAACATTAGAAATGAATCCAAATAAAAAAATCAGTTTGAATTTTTGGGGTGTCCAAATGTGTTAAGAATTCAATTAAAATTTCAATGGAATTTAAAAAAAAGTTTCATGGTTTCCAATTCTTATTTTACTCTAGATTGCCAAGTTCAACCAAATCAAGGATATTCCATTTATCTTGGTCTCCAACTCGTATTTATCTTTTTCCGAGTTGCCAACTCTTTGAAAATTGCTTCAAATAACAAAATCCTCTGAATTTATATAAGTCTCTCCAGATATGCGAAGGATTTACAAAGAATTTAAAAAAAAGTTGAACTGAATTCATAAAATTTCCATAAAACTGAATTCACAGCTTTCCAGTACAATCATTGGTTCGTAACGTTGCATTTGTTCTTGCTTCCAAGGGGCAGCAATAAATCTCCAGAATATTTAAATAATTCTAATGTAGTATATATTTGCTCCTAAATATTGCGATCTGTTTTCTGTCTGTACTTCATTTAACATTTCTCTAATTTTCCAGTTATAAATATTCAAAATACAGCCATTCGAGGGTCGCCTGTTTTAGAATTTACTTTTGTTTTTATAAAGCGATATGCAGTGTTTTCAAGGAAACACAAATATCCAAAGCCGGAAAATCTTTCCCAAAATCGGATGTCTGGCAGCCTTAATTATAAAAGCATTGTCGTAAAATAAAATGGTAATGGCTAGTGTCTATCGGATGCGCGACTAATAGACGCGTTAAAAGGCTACGAACGATAGGGTATACGAGCAGTCAATATTGTTAAACTTCAGCAAACTCGAATATTCTGTATTTATTTGTATGCGTTGCAGACGAACCTTGAAACGTCCATGACCAGTAATAACTGCGATCAGTATAACACATATAAAGTTAGTGAACTTCAAGTTTGGTTGATTAAACCCGTGTTGCTTTTCAACGAATTTCTTAAGCATCTTTACCACAATTAAAGGATAGAAGAGTTGCTGGTTCGGGACCAAGAAACCTAATATGTAATCCAGCTTTCACTAAGGTGTCAGCAACCTTATATCCCTCAACATCAAAATGCCTGCACCCACATGACTCTTACTCTAAAATTGGAGCATAAGATTAATGTATTCCTAGCAATCTTCGATCAGTTTTAAATTACGCGTTCGCATTTAATAAGAATTGTGGCAAATCGTTTGCGGTTAGTCCTAGAAGTATTTTCACCTGCTATATAGGATGGAGCCGCGGATAATACGACGATACACATATGTTGGTGTTGATGTGTAATCTAAGCATTCGAGATTTAGGCAAAGTAGCAATACGCTAAATAAATAAATCTGAAAATTCGAATGTAAATTTGTTTAATGAGTGCGTGTAATATTAACAATAAACAGTAATGGATGAACAACAATTACTTGTGAAGATGATACAGGACTCCTCCGCGAATGATTTTCTCCGCCTTTTGAGAGTGTGAATAATTGATGGGGCCTGATTCTTTATTAGTCAAACATGCTGGTTCCGTATACTGGTTTTAATGGCTCGATCGATGTTTCGATTTTTACCATTAACCGATACGATGGAATATTTACGAAGTCGTCGTATAATTTTGAACGGAACTTGGTATAAGGAGAGGACGATCCATCCGAACCCTGTCAACAAATTACTGTGAGAGCGTGACAGATTAAATCCTAAAACTGATATATAAAGAAGAAAATTCGACGAAAAAGTGACTATTGTCAAGAAATTAATACACCACATATATGTCAACCAATTACGGATTACATCTTTAAACTAAATTAGATATATACCTACTTCTCGAAAATAAAATTTAATTTACATTTTTTATCAAGATTTCAAATTTAATTTAAATAAATTGCGCACATACATCTTTAAATTACTTACGATAAATTTCAATTACATACAATTACCCGATAATTTTTTAATTTAATATTTTCATCTCTCGTTAACTCAAAAAAACAAAAAAAAAACTTCCATAAGCGCGCGCGAAATATTTTATATAATTAGGTCGACATTTTAGACATCGATTAAAATTATTTATAGACCCATAATTTATAATGAACGCATCACATTATTTTATTAATCATCCGAATTATAAACATATAATAGTTTAGTAATAAACTATAACAAATTATCGGGTGTGGTTTAATATTAATAATTTAATATGCGACAAAATTTTATAAATTTTATCCATATGTGAAAAATATATAAAATAATTCGTATTATATATGCGGGGCTACTCCTTTATTTGAATGGTGGCAATGTTTATATACTATTTATAAAAAACGAAATATAAGTAAATGTCAAATCAATCATATTCCCATTATGTATATACATATTAACATATAAAAACAATGCAATATATATAAAACATATGTGAACAATTACGAGATAAAGAAGATAAATAAATTCGGCATCCTTGCACTCGATGACAGACGAATTATATACCACCCAGACGTAAAACAGAAAAAAAAATGCATTCACAGAAAGTAAATTTGCCCACCAAAGGAATATTTATACTTATATGGAGAGGTTATTAACCGCGTAACATGAGGGTGTAAAATTATAAGAAAGCAGCAGCATAAAAAAAATTGTAAAATTTAATAACCGGAAATAAATAAAAATGAAAATGATTGCAATAAAATTATGAGAATCTCGGTATAGTACGTACATTAAAAAATTACATTTTCATTATGATGATATCTCGAGGACATTCATACATCGTCTTTAAATAATAATTTTCTTTCAAGGATATAAAAATGTCGAAATTTCAATTATACATATAAACAAAATATTTTTTAAACGTATATACATATATGAATCAAAGACAAATTTATCTAAAGCACTACAGACAGACAAGCGTATGTGTCTTTCTAAGAAATTATTCAGCTGTTTCATTTTAATTTCTGAGTTAACTTTTCATTTATTGATATTTTTGTTATTGTAATTTGTAATAACAATATCGAGTAATAATTTAAATCTCTCATAAATTATTTGTTTTTCTCGTTTTTAGCGTAAACTACTATAATTCGTTTTATATTGGGTCACTCCTGTATAAAGTAGTTTATAACACGAACATGATTTATTATACCAAATGGTTAATGATGTTGAAAATCGTTATTATAATATTTTAATTATGATCAAAACTTTAAGAAGGTTATAATAATTAACTAATATACATACTATATAGTGGATTTAAAAATTGACGTGATCGGTTTTGTTAATATGCCAACAAAACACTTAATTAGTTATCTGGGACTTACAGCCTTGATTTCTTAATAAAAACAAGAGGTTATCTATGCGTAATAAAATAGCATCTTAAAATTATGTGTATGTTGTATGTAGTACAGGTTATTCTAAATCTTGAAGACTAAAGAAAACTAATCACGAAACCAATAAATTCTAAAGTGGTCTTGTCACTATTGAATGGCCACTTCCTTCGGGTTTCGATATCCAAACAACAAAAATTTTTAACCCTTTAGGCAATATCGACAAATTAAACAATCTGGGTAGGATACGCTTGAAAAACTTGTTTATTCGTTACTTTTCAACAAAATTCAATTTTTATGATCTAGTACTCGAAATTCATCGATATTTCATATTATTTCTTATAACTTCGTTACAAACATTGGATTAACATTGGAGCTATATGTTATGTTTGGTTTATGATGTTGTAAATCTTTTAAGAACTTTCATATATTTATGTAGAGTTTTTACTTTCATTTAATCTCAGATCTATTTCAATTTCAGATAGGATTTAGTATCGTGCCAAACCTAAATAATTAAAAAATTAAGTTGTCTGAATTATATTAATTATTGAATTTACTCTTTTCCAACTAGTTGTATGAGGTCCTAAAGTTTTTAAGTTTTACCAAAAAAGAATCCCTTCGATTTGCCTTTATGTATATTTCTGGGCAATGCCCGGATTCTCCGACAACAAATTGAACAATTTGTATGGTTAAAATTGATTACGTTCAAGCCCGGTTTTTGTTCTAGTTATTGCACTATGATTTAAATCCATTAAGAAAATTTAAATTAAAACAACCAAACTTATATTTTCCAAACATGCAACTTTGATTCGTTTGTACTTGAGTCAGCCGTGAATAGTAATTTAAAAAAAATCCATTTATTATTTTGCGCGAACCACTGGAAAATTAAAAAAAAATACGCCTGCACAAATTTTAAAAATGGTTACAGTTTACCAAATAAATGCACTTGTAAGATGAGCGAAGTCCATACAAATTGGAATGAAAGAGTTACTTAAAATACCGTCCAATGTTCTGTAAATAATACAATACCATGTATATCACAAATTTTTGGCAGAGATTTTTTTACAAAAATAATCAAAAATTCAAACGAAATTGAGTTACAGAATAGCAAAATTCTAACAAAATTTAATTCGAAGTTAAGTTTTTTAAAGAAACGAAATAGACTAGCAAATGGTTCAATGAATTTTTTTTTTGGTATTTGGTGAGAATTGAGTTATAGCCACCATTGTCATTTTAAAATGTTTGGAATACAAATTTACATATAGTTTTTATGGTAGAATGGTAAACTCATCTGCCTCAGCGGAATATATTAATAAAAAAAGTCTTTCGACACAAATATCCACAAAATAGTCCTATAGGGAAACTCAAAACGTTAATATGTGAGACTACAGAGATTTCGCTAGAAATGATACAAATACTGTTATGTTCAAGGGATAAAAGAAAACATATTAAATACAATCATTTCGTTGGTTTTCCGAAACAAAATTTCGGTGCCTTATTGCTGAAAAGAATAATTTACTATGTATCCATGAACTCCACCATGTATTAACTCACATCTATTTCAATTTTTTCTCTAATAGTTTATGTAATAAACAACTAAAAGAGTGGGCACTTTTAGTAATTTAATAGTTGTTTTTTTTGAAAAAAAAATTGTATGTTTTGCATTGACTTCCTCTACATATACTTATTAGACATTTTTTGAACCCAAAACTTCAGGGGATAGTTAGAAGACAATTTTCAATCACTTTTGGCAATTATATTTTGGTGGAGGCTGTTGCATTGAACTAATGTATGTAGTGCAGAATGTCAGAGTTGCCAGATTACGTTTTGCCGGGCAACATACAAATTGAAAAATTATATAAATATACAACTGCGGAAACGGGTAATATTTTCATACAACAGATCAACAAAAGTTTGCTAGGTTCAGTATCTGTTTTCCTGCAACAATTTCAATTTATCTCGGAGGTCGCTGAATGCAAAATTTTATGTTGAAAATATCATTATACACGTTATGCTACTTGCTCATTTGTAGGAGAGAACAACATTTGTATACACCATAACACTCGCCTACTATCTCCATTAGCTACCTAGAAGGCCTGATACGAATCCCTTCGCAGAAGGAATTTTCAAACTTTATACTAATAGAACCCATAATTTAAAAAAAAACATTCTTAAAGATTAGCAAAAGGCAGCGCATCTCTATTCTCTACTTTTGGTAACAAAGATCATGTAGCAATTGAAATCAAATTATATAAATTAGTTGTAAATAAAACATTAAATTCATTCAATTTTAATTCAATCGCATTTAAGTTCAATTCATAATTTACAATTAAAACTTCAATTGAACTACATTCATTTACGTTCAAATGTTTTTATTTATTTTGAAAACGTTACATTTACTTTTAAATAAAATGTAAAAAAAAATAAATTGTAAATAATCAAACTTCATTCAAATTCTAATTCAAATTGAATAAGTTTATATTTTTATTATCAAACTGTATTCAAAACATTTTAATTCTAGCTGAAATTTTGATTACTTTAAAATAAAGTCAAAAAGTCAATTTTAAACAAAATTAGTAAATCAGTTAATTGAATTTTTGACGTAAATCGACTTTAAAATAAAATTTACTATTTTGTAATTTTGATAATGAATGCGATAATCTCGATAATGTGTTCGTCGTATACAAAATTTACTTGTAAAAGAAGTCTGATAATTGTCAGAATTTGAGTGTTAAATATAATTGGAAGTAGTTGGAATGAATCCGCAAAAGACCTAAAAAATAGTTTTTTTTTAAATGTACATATATAGGATTCGTTTCCGAGTATCCCAAAATTACCATTTTTAATACGTTCTATGGGAACGGTATGCATATATAGTACACATACATCTGCGTTATTTATGAATTATATGAAATTTATGAATATCTCAAATTTTACATTATTTAATGCCAAACCACGTTTTAGACATTTTAAACAAATTTAAACCAAAACTGAATTTTATTCAAACTTATTAAGATTTTAAATTTCTCTGAAATTATAAATAAGCCTTCATATCCATAATAATATAGTTTATCTATCACAATTAGCTCCCTAAATGCATATGGGTGGCTCTAAACTTTATGAAGCGTTTTGAAATTTACCCACAAATGAAATTTGTTTTTCTGATTGAGTTCCCCAATTAAATAAAATTAAGATTTATTATTTCGTTTTGTGCGGGGATTCGGTTCTTTCTAAGTTCACAAATCTGTGTTCACAAATCAACAAAAATGATAATTTTAATACATAATTGGGTTAGAAACTTGTTTTCTATTCACCTTAAAACACCTTATATAAAACAAGTGTAACTTTGATATACCTTTGTATATACCTACTTACATATTATACGTGAAATGCATGCAATATGAATAATTTCTCGCGTGAGCAATGTGCATACAACATTTCATCATTTTTCATTTCATTTCGTTTGGTTTCTATTATTTTTGCATACCCGTGCGGCAGACCAACGAACTTCACATATATTGCGTATACATTTTATAAATTATTGCATTAAATAAATAAAAATAAAAAAAATAGCAAAACCAACATTCGACCATTATCAAAATGATCTAATGTCTAAATTAAACAAAAACAAAACTAAATACTGAGAATTGCGGATAAATCTGATTTACCATAAATAAAAGTGTCAAGATGCATTAATTGCATTGTATGCCGTTTCATCATTTTATATAAGTACGCCTAACAAAGAAGATCAGATTTAAGACAGTTTTTATTATTTGTATATAAGATGATCACCCAAAAAACTATATTTTTTCAAGTACAATAATATAATGTCTTTGTTGATTCTTTGCTTATATAAAATACTTACAGAGAATATGACGTATTTATAATATACTTTATGTGGACAAAAGAATAGCCCATAACTCGAGATCAGTCTATAATAATATGATCGTGTTAATTTATAAATTATTAATTAATTACTTTGTTTACACAATAATGGTGCGATCGCGTCATTATAATGATGGGAAATAAAATAAATTCGCTTGGTAATATTCAAATATAGCTATACGATTAGATGTGAAAAAGTATCGAATTGAAGGAAATGCTTCCTTAGTTTTTAATTTCACATTATATCGACTTCTATTCCCCAAGTTTACCCACACTCAAATCGATTTTCATGCTGAAATATTGACAAGTTCAAGCTCACGATGAAAATAACTCGAACATGTTCTACATAAAGTTTACTTAAATTAACCAATATATCTTTGAAAGGAATGTCTCAAAGACCGAATAAGATATTTACGAATTTACAAACTTCCACCAAAAAACATTTTTAAACCAAATCATTTAAAAATAAATAATTTAAACACGCAAGAAGTTGATCAATAAATATTATAAATGCGCATACTTCAACATTAATTCTATTAATACATTGAACTTGAACTTCAAAAATACATGTTTTCGGTTTGTACTATATATAAACAAAGCTTCGAAGGATCTATAATTTTGCAATACTCATGAGAAAAATCACTGTCATAAACAGCTGTACAATGTAGAAATATTTTAAGTATTCTATTCCATAATAAGTTACAAAAAGTATAATAAAATTTCAACATATAACATTTATCCTATTACAAAATTTTATATGAACTTGAACTTCAATTTATGTGCGGTTGGGAAATTTATTTCTTAAGGTGGCAAAATAATTGTGTGTATTACGTACTCCAAAAATCAAACCAGGCCTGACTTTTTGCGAAAGACAATGATCAATTACTTAACAAAAAAAAAAAAAAAAAACTTTAAGGTTTAATAATTGATACCAAAGAAATGAGGTTTAAACAAGTTTTTATTTTATTTTATTACTTCAACCTTTTAACGTTTATCTACGGAAATGTTAGTTGCGCATTCTTATCATATCTATGCTGTATATTGCGAATGAATATTATTGCAAATAAAATATACGAAGATATACTGAAACAAACCGTCAATAAAAATATGGATTGATTTCTATCATATATAAGATACTCGTACGTTCAAGGTAAAATTTTGTTTTGGTAGATTGAATGATCGTTCAAAAAATCGAAATTAATTTTAATATTTCTATACATCAATTATAGACTTTGGAATCATTTTATAGTAGTTTTTGCAAAACTACAAGATGGTTGGATTATCAAATCAAAAATTGTCAATTCCTTTTATATGAAATGTGTTTTCAAATAAGACGAAATATTTTATTAGTATCCAACAATATATAATAACAACCATGTCAAGTCAACCACAATATCCGAAATGTTTGAAAATATATTCTTAAACTCAAACAAATCATAAGTACAGTAATTTATTTCAGTAATGTGTGCGGTACTGCGGTGTTTGTTTAAAATGGCATTTTGTTTGCAGACACCTATACACTTTTAGGAAATTGCATTATTTGAGGTCGTAATACAAATAAACTTGGACTGCTCAAATGCAGTATTTCATTTAATAATTGAATTACAATATAACTTTATTTACAATTTATATGTTTAGAATAAAGATTTAATTTTGACTTAAAACTTTATACTCAACATGTCACATTCTAAGTAAGTTTTAGATATTTAACCTTGTTCAGATTATATTTATACCGATATATAGGGTTCTAACTAGGCGACGACCCTCGATACACAGTCCAATTTATAATTAATTCGTTTAAAAGTGTTGGCTGTATTACACGCACTATATTTAGAAATGTCGGGATCAAATTTTTCTTTTATCACTTTGAATGCACTAAGATTAACTATAGGCATACATTCCATTTTGGGAAGTAAAGACATTTTATGACATTGATTAAGCAAGCCCACACGACACAATAACAGTTTGCGTCCACACGAGTATGAATCAACTGTTGTCACTTATCTATGCATATATTTTGTTTGTGTTAGTGCGTAACTACTCGTGCATTACAATTTTTTTTTTCAAAACAATGCCACACATATATTTTTCCTCCGTCAAAGTTCATAGACAAAGAGGTAGGAAATGAGGAAAATACATCATGTACTGCCTAGTTGTGTAAACAAGTACATTAACCAAACTAATATTTGTTGAAACATAAGTTGTAAATTATAATCGTTGAACTGGTCACGCTACCCAGATTCAAAATTAAAATACTTTTTGGACTATCCTACATTAAATTAACAATTACACATACTCATATCACTCAATAATTAGAATTAAATTTTTTAAATATTTTCAAAATTAGATAGTTCGATTTTAAATTCAGAATTTTATATATAAAATTATAAATTGCATTTAAAAATTATAAAATTGCCAAAATTTTACACAAAATTTGGTTATAAGAATTCACAAATTCGAAATTTCCTACAAAAACTGGAAACCAAAAATTCTGAATTTGAAGTTTCAATATGCATTATTAACGAAACGAATTTCTTGAAGTAATTTATCAAAATTAGAAATCTTTTAAGAACAATTTCTGAATTTTAAATTATAATTCAATATAGAATTATTATTTTCAAACCATTCAATGGAAATATTTGGAAATTTTAACCGAATTGTATATTGAAATGAATCAATAACTTGAAATATTTTTTAAAATATTAATACTTTCTAACACTTTAAATTTTACAGAACTTCAGTTAATGCACCATATGTATAAATCCTATACAGACTAAATCATAAAGTGAATGGAATTTATGTAATTATTTGCTAAGGCACTCGTATTATAGAAATAGGTTGCAAATGGTATCATTAATTAATTAGTTATTTTAATATTTATTGTTAATTATTTTTTTTAACGTAACATGCAAAGGTCTGTTATTCTGGTTAGTATCATAAGAAATTATTTATTGAAAAAAATAATTTTGCGCTGACTCTATATAAATCAGCGCAACCAAAACAATCCTTTTTTTTAATTAAAAATTTGCTTGTCTTAATCTATATGCATACTTTTGTAAATGATGTGCCATAATGAACAATCAAAAGAAGGCACAATTTTCGTATCTTTTAACATTTCTCAGTCCGATTTGATTTTTTTGTCAAGTGCAAACGAGTATAATTTGTTTTGAACAAAAATGCCTAAATTGTTTATAAAAATAAAAATTCGGTTGTTTGCACCCAAAGAGCATTTAAATCAAAATATCGTTGACTAAACGCACCGAATGGAAGAACTAGTTTGGAATGTGGATGGTGTGAAATAATTTTACTTTCAATAGACTCTTACCACATGCCACACAGGCAAAGTAACAATGACGTTTGGCATCAAATGTTCCCTGGAAGTTTTAATCGAAATTTGGCAAAATCATAAGGCCATTCAATCGCTCGATTTAACACCATTAAATTTTTTTTTATTGGTATTTCTATATGAAAAGCAAGTAGTACATCAATCGTTCACAATCTCTTGCCAATATGAAAGTAAGAACTTGTCAACATATCGACCGAAATGCTGCCGTTAACGCTTATAATAAACACATTATAACAGATATCAATTGTAATATTGAATAATTTTTTTTAGTTATTTAGTTATTCAACAAATAAATCATTCATTTAATTATGGCCTATCCTATATAAACTCGCACCTGGTTTTATTCCAGAGAATATTTCTTCTATTTTCAAAAAACTGCTATGATCTAATATTCAAATAAATGAACTGAACTTAAGAAATTAATTATTTGACCTGCCGGTTGGCTAGCATACAGTTTGTTTTTCCGTCTCCACTAAAAAAAAAAAATTTAAAAATTCTTTCAATCAATTTTATCGTAATATTGCCTGAGGTATTCTCCGACCTGGCAGACTAACGCAATTTTATACTACAGCGATAATTTAAATTGAAAATATTCTTAAAAGCCAAGAATAATAATAAAATATGTAAGGAAACTATTAAATGTACCTTCCTGTTCCATTCCTGTTCGAAATAATATTAATAAACCGCTCTTTTGTATTCTTAAATAGTAAAAAGGGCAAAAGTAATTGAGGACAAAATTGAAAAAACTGTGGGATAGCAAAATAAGCTTTAACCTAGATCAAACAACTATTACTCATAGTTTAATAATAAACAAACGTTTATTATGTGGTTCAACTGAAAATATTGAAATTGTTGGTCTCTAAACTTATATCCTTGATTTTTTAATTTCTCGAGTGACTTGATGGAGAAGGAAGTTGCCGCTATTTTTAGAACTTTAGAACTATTTTGGACGGAGCTGAATTGTTAAGTTTAATTCAATTAAAAGTCGAATTCTATTATGAATAAAATAATCCTTGATTTCGAAAATTGCTTATTTTTCCAGTTTAATTTTATGTTAAGTTCGTGTAGGTAAAATAAAACCATTTAGTTGTTAACACCACGTTGAGGAAGCTACATTACATTAACGCGTGTTAAAAAAAGTTTGATTCGGAGAGTAGGATCGCTTATTAAATATAAAAATCAAATATACTAGTATTTTTCTAAAATTTAATGTTTTTGCAGACTACCTATACCTCAAGAGCAAAAACACCCAATAAAAAATCACACGCACTAATTAACATGCTAAGATTCTTTTATCTCAAAAAAATATCTTTATTTATTCAATTATGTTATCAAAGACAAATGAACTGTATACTTAACGAATTATCTCTAATTTTGTTGATATATACTTTGATTTCATCGATATGGCGTTTAATTCGCCAGAATCAACAACCATTTAGAGGCAATATTATTATGATCGGAAGCAATTTTTCATACCTTGCCAGTACACATTGTAAGCAATGTCGTATAGCAATACGAAAAATCAAAACATACAACTCTTTAATGTGAGCAGTTAAGAGCTGGTGCAACCAAAAGATTATTACTTTTTTTGTACTGTTTTCAAAAATAACGTACTTACAAGTAAAGTTAACTAACTCTAATTTTTAAAATAAATAAAATAAAAATTTGAATTTTATTTTAACCAATATACTCTAAAACCTAACTAAAAATAAAAAGTAGTTATGGAAGAAATAAATAGTTTTGTTTGACTTGGGCTAATGAATGATAATGGTGTGTAAATTTCCATAGAAATTGTTTGGGAGCCTTTTGACTCCTTCAAAGTGGCCTTTGAAAGCCGTGTTGTCGTAGGAGCTTATAAACTTAATACATTATCTGATTCCCACGTTTAGCGTACATATATTAGGCATTTAAAAGTAATTTTGCAAATATTTTGTGTGGATCACCTTGACATCGCAATTCCATTACATTGAAATTTTAATGGATAGTGTTTTCGCCGGGGCTAAGAGAGTGCACAAATATTCAGTTCTACTCTATTAGCCATTTTCAAGATATTTTTCAAAAAATTGTATGGAAGCCTCATAACCACATGCTTCGATCGTAATCAAATTAGATTATCGATATTTTCACATAATATTAGTCTGAATAAAATACAATTTCATAATTTTGAACGAATTAAATTTTGAGTTTTCTAAATCATTAAAGCTTTAAGGCTAAATTTGTGCCCAAAACCAAATCTAATGATATATCATTAACTATAGTTTGCATTTTATGGAAATCCACAACGTTTATTATTATTACACAAATTTGACGATTGCGACTTATAAATAAAGCAGATAAAATGTATAGATTGGATGTTTCGGAAAAGTTACAGCATTTTCACAAACATATATACATATGTATATACAAACTGGAATTTTAGTCTACTTAACCTATTTTTAGTTCCAATATTTCAAAGTTTCACAATTTATAAAAAACATATAAAATAAACAAAATCATATATTAATTGACCAGTCAAGTCGTTTCGGCAGCACAAAATCCGGCCCCTTGACATCCAAACTTCTTATATTCGACTGAACATTTTGATTGTTTTAATTCTATAATTTTGGGAATTTTTATGTTTCTTAATTTACAAAAATCTTGAAAGTTTAAAATATTAGAACGTGTTCGATGGTTTAGGGTATAAATTATTTGAAATGTAATATAAATTAAATCGATGATCTTACTAGTGGAAAATTGTACCATTTGAGTGCAGACAGATTTCATTCTCAGAATATAAATTTCGGTGTTTTTAAACAATCTTTTGTAGATCCAGTACAAAGATTAACAAAACATAAAAAAATATCGAAAAATGCCCGTTGGAAGTATTACTGACAAAAACTATGGCTCGGCTCATGGATACCTCTCGGTTCAAGCGCTATAGCACTAACTACTACGCTACTTGGTCTTTACTAGGAGGCACAGAATTCCACAGTTTGACCCGCCAACACCAAATGGTATTAGCTTGATATTTACGGATAGAGCGAAATATCTTGAGCTTATTTTGCACAGCTGGAAACCAAACAATCAAACAAAACCAAAAATCTTGGAAAAGCTTAAGAAAGCTAATATAGGGGTCTACTCCTGTAAAAATACCATTGGGGAGAGATGGGGACTGTAGCCCCATATAGACTGGATCAGTGAGGCAGTTAAGAACAAAGATGTGTTGAGCTTCAAGGATGAGTGAAAAACGGATGGGACTACGGGAAAGGAGTTCGAGTGTGACGTGTGAGGTATTGTGGGCCACTGAAGGTGAGCCTATCTCTTCATCTTTCTGACTTTCAGAATCTTTCAGGCTGAACCAATCGCGATAATGGCAGCCAAAAACGTGTATAATGTAAAAATCTATAAGGGCTATTCGCATTTTTATGGAATCAGGCTGCTATTAAAATGATATACAATCACACTTCCTTCCATCGAAGGTAGCCTAGAATTGTGTTTCACCTATATAAATGAGATGGATGATTAGTTCAACATTCGCTTGGCGTGGATGCCAAAGCTTCTCACTTTGCGGATAATTTAAAACCAGATGAGGCTGCCCGTCAAGGCACAGTATGCCTCATCTTACAAAGCAGGTTGAATATTAAAATAGCTCTCGATTCATGTTAACTGCCACATCAGGAAGTAGCTATGAGAGAAACGAACAACAGATGTTCGCCAACACGTAATAACTGGGCTGAAACAGTGCTCTGTCCTTGTCTAGCGCAAAGCAGAATGAAATTTATGGGAGCTTCTCATTTGACTGAACTGACGGATCGATGTCAGGGATATGATATTTTAAATGTGGTACAGCTACGAACCAGTTTGTGTCTTTGCTATAGTCCTTTAGGACAGCCACCTTAACCTAACCTACTTGTTCGATATCCTGAGACAGTGAAGTCCAATTGCGCATAATTATAGGAATTATTGTGAACTGAACATATAGATTCGTATAGTGCACCCCCAGAGCCTACAATAAAAGAATTCCCAATTTAGAAAATATTTCCAAATGTCTTACCGCTTACTACATTTATTCAAAAAATTGAAATATCAAAAAGAAAGTATAATAATAATCAGTTTTAAAGGCTATTACTGGCCCCTTACTGAGTCAACAATCTGGCTCCAACGGTTTCGATCCTGAGCATGGTCTTCATACTGTCTAAGACAATCTGAAAAAGAAGGTATACATAGTACAATATTTTCTTTTACTTAACTTATATAACCATTAAGAAATCAACATCAACCGACAAATATAAATATAATATAATTCAAAGATGTATATAAACAATAATGCGCTGATGATAAAAATTAAATAAATAACACAAGTGCAATTAAAACAAATTTATGAAATATTCAAGATAAAAAAATTTTTTAATCTAAATTACTCAATAAGTGAAAATATTATCTTAAAAGTTTCGAAGACCGGTCACAAACTATATACACAATTCACATATAAAGTATTCTACGACACATCAGTATACATATATGACTCAAATGAATTATAACATGGATGTGTCTTCAATTAAAACAATCGCCTATAATAAAATAAATATTAATTATGTATTCAAAACCAAACGATATTCCCAACACACAAAACTATAATTGGCAAATTGTTTTCATATACATACTCGAACATACATAGTATAGCGAAAAGTCACTATATAGGCATTTCTAATTTATATGATTTTCACGTGCAATTTGCATCATTAGATTAATAAAATAGTACAGCAAAACTATACTAGCAGAGATAAATTCGAATTATATATATATATATATATATACTTATATGGGTAACTAAACTAACAACAATTTTACTTTTCTTGCAAAGTTCTTTGACTCGGCAAAAAAAAACAGTTTATCAATCACACACTGGAAATGAATAATAATACACGAAATTCAAAAAAAGGTAGCCGCACTAAATACACGAAGAACTAACTAAATCTTGGCATAACACCAAATTATTTATTTTAATTTTTTATTTTTACAAAATTGGTAAATAAATAATTTATTTTATTAAACAAAAATAATAAATTTCTAATCAATATTCAAAATAGATAAATTTATCGGTTTATTTAATAAATAATCACGTAAATAATATTTAAATTATAAAATAATTATTTTAACGTATTATAGCGGTGCGATAATTAACTGCGAACGAGTACGTATCCAAAATAAATAAATATAAACAATAATAAATGTGTAATCACTTTTGTTTATTTATTAATTTAATTATTAATTAATATTTTTTTGTGGTTAATAATTCTCCACGATTTTAATTTTTTTTTTTAAATTTCTCAAAACTAAAAAATCGCTACAAAATTTTTATTTTTCAACTGTAAGTAGATTAAAACCGCACAACACAACACTATGTACTGTAGCGCAAAGACGAAATGTAACTAACTACTAGTAGCGTGGTTAAAACAACACTAAATAATAATCAACGTTTCCAAAAAAAAAAAAAAAAAAACTAAAATTATAAAAATAATATTAGTAATAAAGAAAATTGTATTATTTTTCTGTATTTCAAAACCGAAATCGTTTAGTGTGTATTAAAAACTAAGAAATCATTTATCATTGTTTACTGAAAATAAAAAGAGTTACAATATTTTCTTAATAAGTGTATATACATATCTTACAATATTAATCTGGTTTTATATAAATGATGTACACCATGGCTCGCGTTTTTTAGGGCTTTTCTTTTTATTGATTGAAGTTTAATGCATTTTTTATTAGACTGATTTTAATGATTGATATTGATATTGTTTTCTAGGAATCTGAGACGCGGGTACCACTTTAAAGAAGATAATTGATATAATCGTTTTTTTTATATTTACAACATTATCTAACACAATACAAGACAAACAATTTAATTCAACATATTATTAACATTATTAGTAAAACCAGTATATTTCCAGAGAGGCTTCTAAAAGAATAATATAGATAGCAAAATTCGTTGGACTTCAAAATTCTTAAATTTTAAATTTCTATACATATTCCTAAACGGTGCAGATATTTATAACTACAAATTTTCGACCTTCCAGCAAAACTTGATATAGGCCCCTAATCAAAAGGCCTGCTCACATCCTTTCTTGCAGAGTAATAAAATATTGACCAACAGAAATAGGACCCACATTACTGATAAACGATTAATCGATTAGCTGATTTTACCGCCCAATTTGGCTTACTAAATTACCGGTAAAAAAAATTGGAATTTACCGATAAATTCGGTAATTAGTAGTAAAAAAATATCAGAAGAAATTGCTCGCAAATTCACAAATTCCTGATGAAAAGGATTTACATTAAAATTAAACATTCCACATCATCAGGTGATCAACCAATTGACCAATAAAATATTTCCTACACCCGTGACAACAGAGATTCAAATATTATTGGGTATGCAAATAAGTTTCCATCGGTTTACAAATGATGGCCCGAAGAGTAAACGTCCGATCAAAAACAGCAAGCAAAGGCATGTGTTAACAACACCACATTAATTGGAGCCAAATAAGCGTCATATGCGGGAAGCTTTACTTTTCTGATTCAATTTGAAGAAATGTGCGACGATTCAATGACGCTGATTTTGATGTCGTAGATAAGAAACGCTGTGGAAGGCCAAAATTATTTGAAAATGAGGAAATGAAAACAATTCTGAATAATCTCAAAGAACCTATTACTGAGGAACGCTACCAACACCAATTAATGCCTTTGATCTGAGCACTGAAGAATAAACAGCCGCAATATGCCGAAAGGTGATTCTTCAGCATGTTGCAACGCTTGACTTCATGTTCCGAGACCTGTACTATCTAGACAACGATCCGTCTGACTACCACTTGGTAATTACCACTGTCGTCTTAACACTTCAAAAAAAGAAGTTTTCCTGCTGCGGCATCCTTATGCTGCCTGAACGATGGAGAAAAGCTGTAGCTAGTGATGGCAATTACTTTGAATAACTGATCTGTAACCATTAGTTAGTAATAAAGCTTCTTCTATAATCCCAATAATAAACAGAGTTAATGGGTTTAAGACTGCCCCCCCCCCTTCCCCGACCCCTCCGGTTTCCCATACGTTGTGTTATCGGTGCATCATAATTATAGTTTGTAATTTTTAAGGCTCAGCGTAATTGGCTAGCTTCCACTACATTCCGAGTGGCTGGGTACTTCATTTGTGAACCTAATCTGAGGCTCACAAAGTTTGCTCTATCTTAGAAGAAAGACCAACTGAAAGTTCTGGTCACTATTCTGATCGGCCATGGCCATTTTAAACTCCATTTACAAGGAATGATACTTGTTCAAGATTCCTTGTGTGACAATTGTTTTGAAGATGACGATGACAGCATTCACTTTGTTTGTGGCTGTTCCGCTTTCGAGGTAGTTAGGTCCCGATTTCTTAATAATAGATCTTTAAATGTAGGTCCTACGCTGGTTTAGGCTGTTACAGTTGGCCAGAGCAGCCGAGCGCATTTGCGAATTGTGATAGAATCCTCGGTTTGCACCATGGGCCCAGAGTAGCATTGAGTGCGGAACTTGCTTGGGTTCCAGTAAACTTTAATAAACATTTGTGACGTAAGTTCGGTTTATGACATTTAGTGCTTGAAAATAATTTCCAGGATTTCCAGGATTTGCAGGATCCATTTTATGGGTCCATTTTCGAGCACTCTTTCGAGCATTTCGGCCGATATTCCGTTAATTACTCGTGTTATGTTCGCTTCTAATGCAGGAATAGATTGTGGTTTATCGATATAAACAAGAAATATTAGATATCCCCAAAACAGTAATCTAACGGCGTCAGATCACAAGATCTTGGAGGCCAATTCACGGGTCCCGTTCTTGAAATGATGTTCCCATTAAAATTAAAATCTCTCATTTTCTTTCAATAAATCGATGGTTTGGCGTGCTGTGTGGCACGTTGCACCATCCTGTTGAAACCACAAGTCGGCTATACCAATATCTTGAATTTGGCAATAAAAATTCATTGATCAGTGGTCTGTAGTTTGCGCCATTGACGTTTACACGCTGTCCGATGATGCCACCTGCCCATAAACTGCATTTTTACCAATAGTGCATTTTCAAGGATGCATTGGAAGCTATTGAATCTCTTCTGGCTGTTCATTAGCCCAAATAGGACAATTTTGTTTGTTGACAATTTTTCAATGAACACTGATTTTTGTAATAAATTTTCACAATTTGTAAACGTTGTTCTCGCGTAAGACTATTCATGGTGAAATGTCAATTAATACTAAACACAAATGTTTACTATACCACACGAAAAACTAATAACGAACGACGGACTACAATATATTTTCTATTATATGACAGCTATAACAAAAACAAAACATGAAACCAAAACGTAGCGAGCTTATATCACTATAACAGGAAAAAAATTTGATCTTTGATTTTGGAAAACGAGGGAGCGTTCGTTAACTTCAAAAATTATACCATTCAGTATTTTGACGACCGAATTTTAGCTTGAAATTGTATCATTTTCAATAAAATTTTATAAGAATGTATTAGAAACGAAAACGAATTGGTATTTCTGAATTCTGCCAATTTAATTTTAAATAAAACTGTTTGTGCAGATCCAAAATTTAAAAAAAATCTTTTATAATATGCCAATACTTTAGGTTTTAATCAAAATAACATTAGAAAACTAATTTAATGATAAGTTTCCTTCTTTAGGCTTCAGATTATTACATTTCTAGTTGCTTCTTTCATCCTTCCAATACCACAAAGAATTTTTCTTTTTAAATATTCTCAATTACAGATAAATACTCTCAATTACAGATAAGATATTCAGATACTATGAAGTGACCATTCTAATAAAGATTCATCCAAATCTTTTAAAAATTGTAGAATCATTCTGCCCTTTTTGAATTGCAGCATTATCTTGTTGCAGCATAAAATGAATGCTAATTAACCTACATCCAACCAATAATGCCACATTATTAAGAAGCTTTGGTTAACGGCTTTGACCAATTTCCCCCTATTATTAAAGTAATCGGACTATAACACTGTCATACGATATGCATTCACATATTATAAGTGGCCATCCGTCTATAAAATATTCTCTAAAAGAGCTTGTTAAGATGTTTCCGGGTAAATTTTAATCATTTTAATTTATTCACTTTATGTATAAATGGCTTTTTCTAAGTGATGATTTTTTTTTATCTTTTATTCCATATATCTTCTGTGTACGGTTGGTTGGCTGATATGGTTTTCTAGACGAATTTATTTATTTCTGGATTTTTGCGTTATTGCTAATTGATTTTCACATCTCTATCAATTAATGCGTGTTCACTTGCATATGTTGCTCGATTAGAGCCCCTTCCATTGACATGTTGTATTGTTTCATGAATATTGTTTTTTAATTTGGAACAAAATGATATTTCTGTGGCAATCATATTTGTTTAGATACTAATAATAATAAACAGTGTATAAAAGCCATTATTAGCCCCCACTGAGTCAACCACTTGGCTCTAACGGTTTCGAGCCTGAGCTTGGTCTTCATACTATCTTAAGCAATCTAAAGAAACCAAGTCGTTCTCTGCACCGTGGAGCCATCGTCGCCTGCAACGACCTCTGCGTCTACCATATGGTGGCTCCCCTTTCAGAGAATTTTTTAGATAATGGATTATATAATTTAATTTTAATTTTAATTTTTGTAATCTCGCTAAGACTCGTGCTCTAACTTTCATATTCTTAGTAAATCATTCCGGATTAATTGTACAATATACCATTCACCATAAAAGTACATTTGCAACTGGTGATCAAATAATAAAATGATAAAAGAAGTTGTATGAACTAACGAAAGACCAAGTAACTATACCGGCTCATATACCAGCTCCTTTTAACGACTAAGCCAACCAATGTACAACGCAAAAGTGCTGCATATTACATCTAAACTATCAAGAGTTCCATTAAATTGTGGATATACCAAATGCATTCATAACTCAACAAGATGAACCACTTGAAGAGACCCGTGAACCACTTGAAGATACTATTTTGCCCTGAAATGTAGGAAATCATGATATCGTGGCGGATATGTAACATTTCTTCATTAGGAACAGGCACTTGTTTTGAAAATATTTATAAATTACAGCAAATGGAATTTAAAAAAAAAAAAATCGATATCAAATTTTATTTGACCTTCCCAAGTAAGCACATCGTAAAACATACGAAAAAGTGTCAAGCACTGTTACAAGAGTATTTTTCGTGTGTTTTACTATATGAGTGCTAGAAAAGTCGATTGAAGTTTATCGAAAATCTTTTTTTATTTTTTTGATTATTTACAAATTATAGTAAATGGAATAAAATTTCAATACGAAATTTTAGTTGATCTTGCCAAGCATTCACATAGTAAAATAACCAAAAATTTGTCTATTACTGATACAATCTTTCTTATGGTTTAATATGTAAGTGCTTGAAAAGACGAGAAATTCAAATAAATGTTTTTTATTATAATTAAATTAATGTATTTTTCTGTATCGTTTTGGCTACTGCATTCTTTCTACTCAGGATGATACTAAAGCGAGAACAGACCTGTTATTGGATTTTTATATTTTATTATGACTGATTAATAAAATTTATAATTTTGCAAATTAAAGTTTATTTTTAAATTTTGTACTTTATAGTGACGACGATTAAAATGTTACCTACTCTGGTTTAAGACACACGAGCCGCTACTGATTACGAGAGCAAAGAACACTAGTGGAAAATAAATTTTTATAATCACATAGGCTCAATAAAATGGTCACGAAGTTTTCATACGATCAATTTATAGAACAAAACGAATCACTTTGAAAGGTGAGATAAAGCTATGTGCCTTATCACTTTGCACATTTAATAAGAAAGGTTGATCAAAATATACATCGACAGTATTCCAAAAATTAGTATGGAGACCCTGAAACCGAAGCCAATCAGTTTAAAATTTGAATATATCAAAACGTTAAGCGATCCATTACTCGAAAGTGTAAGTTATTTAACATAATGTTTGCCGCTACTCAAAACGTTGTCGTTACCGCGTATTTTCGTAGAAGAAGTTTTGAAATCCGTCATTACAACATTCGAATATGTATTCATAAATTAAATTTGTACAATGGTGTAGTAATCGATATACCTTCAATAACGGTGATATTTTTTTTGTTAATAGAAAATTTTAGCGAACCAACTACCTTATAGTGTTCCAATTATTTTGCCACACGATTTCTATATTACCTCACGACACATTCGACTATATACATATGTACATTGTAAAATTATTAAAACACAAATGTTTGTTTAATAATATGTACTTATTTCAATGCCATGCTATGTAAACATTACTTTATGATTAGAAATTGTAAAATGCTTGTTTATAGAAAACTGCGAAATGCGACAGAACTATATGCGGTTTGTGTTTATAGACCATGACATTTTACAACTTTGTTAAGTTTTCATTTTCACATTTAAACAAATTTTCGTTAATGGACTGCTTATGTACACGTGCATATGGCCACTAAAACAACGGCAATGAAAATGAAAATCGTGAAAAAGATTTTGGGCCAAACCCACATTCAAACGGAGAACACATCTCGGTCTATAAGGTATACCATCTAGAAGGAAAGAGTTCTTGAAAATATATTATCAATTATTGAAAAGCGATGTAAATATAAGTTTCTTAATGATATAGTCTATTTTTTTAAAGAAACTAGACATGCCTAAGTACCAGAAATCTGCGATGGCCTATGTCGTAACATTTTGACCGAGAAAAATAGAATTAAACTGCAGTGGTTGAACGATTGGTGCCGTTGATTACAATATTGATCCAAAAATATGGAGTATTCGAATCCTGTTGGAAGTGATCGATAATTAAGTCGCGGCTACCTATTTACCGACCAAATAGCGCAGTGGTTAAAGCTACGACGTTTGGATCGGGAGGTACCGGGTTCGATTCCCAACAGAGGCGGGATGCAAAAGGGATTTTTCATCGCCCGATTACGATCGGTGATTAAATTGAAAACATCTATGACCCTCTGTTGGAATGTAGAACTCATGGGCCGACCCATCTTCCATGTCACTGTACAGGGTGACATGGAGCTATGCAATGCGCAGATGGTATACTGTACATGTGTGAATGGGATGAATGGGTTGAATGAATTAGTGTGAATGTGGGTATTGCACCGTGGGCCCATTAGTGGCATTGAGTGCTGGAGTAAAATCCGCCCAACTTTAATTAAAAAAATTAAAAAAGTCGCGGCTTATTAGATGTTGTTCGACTACAATTAATTACAAAAACAATTTGAAGGTGATGTAAAAAAAAACTGTAAAAATTGAGAAGACTAGCGAATGAGTAAAAGTGCATAACAAATTTGCAGTAGCAGACTATTTTACATTCAACTACCCAGTTAGTCTGGAATAGTATAATAGTTCCAATTTTGTTTAATAATGCCGTACATACTTTCAATATTTAATATTCAAATTTGAAACCAGCCGAATTCGATTAGACTTCAACTTTAGTTGGAAACAAAAGTAATTGACCAGAGAAAAATAATTTAAAACAAAATTGACAAAAGGAAAACATAAACAATTTCGGGAAATATACCAAATATACAGGGTATCCTAATACTCGCTAACACTACCGTTTGATACCTTTATCGCACTGATAGCCAGCCTTTCAAGTTATAATCCTTTAAACTTATGATTCAGACATAACAAACTATAACGATTACCGCTATCTAAAAAATAATTCATGGTATTGAATATTGAAAAAAAATGCTTTTGCATTTTTAAATATTAAGTTACCCTTATCTTAAAGTTTTCCTTAGTGTGAAAAGTTATAATTTATCATAACATCGAACAAGGCTTCAAGAAAGCTAGCAAAAAAATTTAATTTAATAAGAGATATGCACACTATTTAATCGGAGAGTAATTCTTTCCCGCCCTCGTTGGCACAGTTAGTAGCGTACTTGCTGTGGTATTCGATGGTCTCGGGTTCGATTCCCAATGGTGACCAAAATAATCACGGTTGGGTGTTTTTAATGTAGAAGCATGTGTGTTTGTCCGGGTATTGCACCGTGGGCTTCATTGATGGCATTGAGTGCTGGAGTGAGATCCGCCCAATTTTAATTTTTTTTAAGCCTTTGAAGATATTTTTCATTTAAATTAAACAGTTTCTATAATTTATAAAACGCACCAGTTATGATATAAGTTCACATCTGGATGGGAAGGTTTAAACCCTAATAGAAATGGAATGTAAAAAAGACTTCGTTAATGTCAGTATGGCAGGCTGGCATGCAGTTATGCAAAGTGCAAGTGATCAATTAAAATAGACCTATAACCATATTTTCACGAATTGGCTGATAATGGTCGTACGCCAAAACCAAACTACGAAAAAGTTGGACGAGCCCCGAGCCCCAAAATAGGTATAGAATTAAATATAAAATAGTTTACCAAAAGCATCACTTAATTTACCTTATAGCCTAACCACACTACTGTTTAATACATCCGATTCATTACATAGCTATTTTACACTGTTTTGATTGTTTTGATTCTTAAGTCTTTTAAGATATATTCTTATTCTCGGCCCAATTCTAAGCGTAGTCAAATAGAGATTAGCCTTGTAATCATTTCAAATCCTCTTTAAAATACTTATTGAAATTTTGAAATTGATATCAAAAAACCGGTATTATGTAAACCTTTGTATTATACAGCCCAAAAAAACTAAAATCACAGTATTTAAGTAATTATAGTTGACCAAACTTACAACGTTGACGGTATACAAAATACCCCAATTTTGGTTTGGTAGTGCATAAATGTTTATAAAATGCTTATACGCACCATGTTATATATTATGTAAGATGATGTTACAAAATAACTTACACATAAAATACATCTTAAGTGAATTCCATAAAAAGAACTTACCTGAAATAAAATAAAATAAATATTCATTAGTAAGTATATAGATATTATATAGATAATTCATGTAAGCTATTTTAAAATTATGACTCCAAATAAAAATAAAACAACATCAATTTTGCCCATAAATATTTTAAAAAACACTATAAACCATACGTGATGCAAGTCATTATCTGTTCACGCACATTGGACACGTGCCCTTTATACAAATATACAAAATTTAATAAATGGATAAATTATGAAATACACAGCATAAAATTATCATAATTAAGAGATTTTGTCTCGTATGTTTATTTAACAGCGAGTCTCAAACTATGAGTCGCGATTCAAAATTTTTGTATATTCTTGCAAAATATTATGTACATACTACAAACATTATATATATATATATATATATATATATATATATATATATATATATATATATATATATATATATATATATATATATATATATATATATATATATATGTATATATATATATACATAGATATAAATATATTTTTTTTGTTAGGCACCTTAATTATCGTTCAAAGGAGAATTAATGTCAATCGAATGATCAAAATTTAGTTTTTATTTAGAATAAATCCATTACTTTAAAAAATTATCTGAATTTTAAAAGAGGATCACTTATAATTTCTTACCAGTTTTAAATGCCAGATATTTGGAAATGTTTGGATGGGATATTTAAATACCTTCACAATTTCTAGAAATTTAATATATTACCTGATATTTATCAGGAACTAATGGAATTTCAAACAATAGGTAATTATGTATGAGCCGAACATACATGTCCTAGTTATACATAGTTATAAATTTTAAAGAATTTAAATACTCTTTCAAACATTTGTAATATCTTGTTTCGTTTAATTATAAAAATTGAAAAATATGTTTAAAACTTTTAAAAATTGTAAAATTTGAATAATTTAAAAATTTGTAAAATTATTTTTCTATCATAATAAAATTCGAGGATTTTTATTAGAGAGAAATCAGGATTTTATTTAATGGAAATCAACATAATATACACTTAGCGATGATGGGGTCAATGTTCAGAGTTGAAGATTACTCCCATATCATATATACATTCCATTAACTCAACAATTTCAACACAATCAACACTGGAGTATTAGGGAGCGAGTATGAAAGAATGAAAGCACCTTGCATTTACTCACATCCAAATTAGTTTGAAATACATAAAGTTAAAATAGCAAATCACATTGTTGACAAATCTATGAATTTTTTGAGAAACTAGTGAACTGCAAAAACATCAATTTTTGGGAAATTACATTTAAAACAAAAATGACAGTAATTCAAATAATTTAGAAGTAGTTAATGATTGTATTTGTATTCTCAATTTAAGAACATGGCAGAAATCACCTTACATAAACATATTACATAAAAAAATATTTATTATGCTGTAATTTGAAAATATGTCAGTTATCCTGTTTTGGTGTATCAAAAATTAATTCACATAAAGTTGATATCTGCAGATAATTAGTTTTAATATTAACAAACAAGGGAGCCTTTGCTAATTTTTAAGTAAAGATAACCAGTTGATCAGTTCCTTCGATCACATGGAACATTATGATTGAATTGATAACTGTATAGTTAAAAGTGTTACACTACAATAATTTAAGCGTTTTTTTTATTTTATAGGAAGTCGATTACAGAATTTTTTATTCAAATAGAAGAGTTTGAAAAAAACAATTATTGTTTTATAGTAAGGCCAATCCCCAAACACTGACTTATTTGCTTAATCAGACTTATTTAAATAAGTATATGTTGGGCATACATCATAAAGAAACTCAAAAGGTGACCGAATAAATTTCATATTTCGAACGGCATAATGGCACAAGAATACTCATAAGACGTTGACGACGGTAGAACAAACTCCTTTCGTTTGCTTTTGAAAATTTGCATGGAACGATGATTTATAAGCGGTTCATCTAAGACATAGTATAATGCTGAGCTATATATCACAAAACACATGTGGCACATTTCAAGTAACAAAATATATCAAATTCGATATTTCGCTGACAAATATCGTATATACATAATTCGATTGCATGGGTGTTTACCGTTTAGTAATGTTTTACATTAACATTTAAAAATATCCGAGATTATTGAAATTATGGTAATAAAACATAATATAGAATCATAATCCGTCATGTGTATAAGGAAAATAACTTTTTTTATAATCCAACGGATTAGACATCGTACGCAAGAGTTTTCTTTGAATACGAGCGAGCCTGGTTTGGTCATATAAATCATCAACGTTTGAATGAACAAAAAACCATGTTAAATCTCACTGATATTTAATTTAATACAAAATAAACTTATATATTTAGTTATGTTGCTTTTAATAATCATTTAAAATTTTATAAAAACACTACAAAATAATAAATAAATAAATTTCATAATAGACCTTCAGTTATATTTTCGCATCCCATACTGCTAGGCAATCAGTAGGAGAAATATTTTTTTACGGATTTCCATTTCCAAATACTTTCATGAAAAGTAAATTGAAAAGTTTGGATAAGTTCTATTCTTCTATCATGCATTTATTATAGCCTTTATTATATTATACCATTTGCACTCGAATTGGGAAAAATTTCCTAAATCTTTAGTGACGCAAAATATTTTCTTTAAAATTTGAGGTCGTAATAATAAATAGTTTGGGAATCGCTGATAATATACTATCATTGCATATTTTATCTTTATAAACCTACGTTTGAAATATAATCCTTGATTTTTTTTTATTCCACAAACAAAAATTTATTTTGTGGTTTTCTTAAACAATAAAAAAACACAATAAAAATATTTTGTTAAAATTTTTGCAAGAAAACCGCATAATTTTTCAAAACATGCAGCCACACTAAAACAAGAGTACGACTCACAAAAACAAAACATTAATACAATTTTGTATATAAAAAATAAAAAACGCAATGATTGAAACGAAATTGGTTTAATCTCAAACTTGATTTTAAGATTTATTATACATATATGAATTTCCAAGAAAATTTACTGTTGAATGACTTATAAATATAATAACCGTGGTTATATTTATATATATATATATATGTATATATATATATATATACATATGTATATATATATATATATATATATATATATATATATATATATATATATATATATATATATATATATATATATATATATATATATATATATATATATATATATATACATATATAGCATAATATATCCCAACAAATCGCTCAAATATGATTCAGACACGTTCGTTGATATCTGTATTATAGTATTGTATAGGCATTGGAATATTTTACTGAAGGTTAAATCATAAAAAAATTTGCGATTGATTATATTCCCAAAAAATCACCACCAGGTATTACTGGTATTATAATCGGCTAGTTCTAAACAAATGATTTAAACGCGGTAATAAAATAAATTCAACCAGACATAATCAAAGAGAATTATCCGGAAATTGATAGTAATTCAAAACGGCGCAGGAAGTAAGCAGTATTAGTCGCAGAATTTACATATCTATATTCCATATATATAATTTGATATTAAACCTTAGTCACGAATTTAAACGTCACTATATGTAGATAAGGCACTCACAAAATATAACCGCTAAACAATAATTTGGAAATATTTAGGCACAATTGATTCCCTAAATCCAACATACATGAAGTACATAAAATTTAATTCTCTTAGTGGTAAAACTTATTGAACTCGTTAAGCGTGCAACAAACACTACGATTCGGTAGCTATTTACTTTAAGTTTGCTATTAACGATCAATTTTAAAATAGATTTAAACACGGTAAATATGAACTTTGTGCCAACTTATATATAGATTACACTCGAAGAAGCAAATTTATTCGGCATTATGATACAGTATTTATCAAGTGAGCTGTCGTTATTCACAAGTACATGCTATGGTATATACATGTAAAATAAATAAAAATGTGAAAAATCAGCCAATAACTAACTATACAAGATTATTCAAAGTGTCAACAACACAAAACAAGAAAGTAATAAACATTTTTCAATATTTGTTTGAATTTGAAAAGAGATTTGAGTCAAATTTAAAATTGGGATGGTATTCAAAAGTGGCCTAAAATTGAGGAGCAAAATGTAACTGGAAATCTCACTAATTTTCAAATCAATTAAAAAGCTCTATAGTTATTACTACTGTTATCAAAACAGCTGCTACAGACTTGTAATATGCTTAGTTTTGAAATTTATTTGTCCACCACTAGTCAGAAGAAAATTTGTGCATAGTATATACTTTAAGAATTACGAAGGGTTTTCTGATGTGATTATCGCATCAGAAATCCCATATATTTTCTTTAAGTGATGGACTACGTTTTTCAATATATTTTTGTTGTGCCAAATTGTGCATATCTAAATTATTATACACACACTTTAACATGACTAGAATAGGGCAAACTGTCAGCGTAATATACCCCAATATGAATATTCTTTGATCTGGTCATATGAAAGATTTTTGGAAAGCCCAAAGTGTAGGAAAACAAGTACTAAAACAAACCATAATAAACATTTTGGGCCAGGTATCGCGTTTGTGCATACTCTACATTGACAAGAATCGGCTATAGAGAATTTAGAAAATATCAAACTGACAGTTTCCTGGAATAAATTAACGGTTTTCAGAAATCCCATCTATTATTGTGTTTAGCATTACCCAAGAAGCATCACGTCATTGAATAATTACATATAGAAGGTGACACTTCCAAATTAGCAGCGACATATGAGCATGGCGTCAACAATCTTTACTAAATTGTACTATGTAGTGTATACTCAAACCTTTAATTTCAATTTATCTAAGATACCTCTGCTGGCAGCGCTATAACAACGTGTCATTTCTATATGTAATTATTCAATGATCACGTATAGAGGCGGCCACGATCTATCTCTCTTCTTTGTTTTTCCTGAAAGGAATTTTTGATTTTTTTTTTTTTGTCTCTATTTTTTGTTTTTTTCGGATTTCAATTTTTCGATCTAATTTTGACGAAATTCTAATTTTCTAATTAAAATAATTTTTTTTGCTTTACATTTTTGATCACTTTGAACTATTTCTGGTTCATTCGTTTGATCATCACATATGTATGTATATGGAATAGTTCATCTTTCCTGCATACGTAGGTAACAAAGTGAACGGAATCAATTGAACGAGCAGCTACAAACCGTCAGCTTGACATTACACAATACCGAGCCAAAATATTTATTTTAGTTAGTTTCAATAAGTTCCTTGATAAAAGTTGATTTCCGGAAATAATCCATACAACTATCCCAGAAAATTGTCAGTTTGCAACAGTAAATGTGAAATGTATACTCAATGTAGAGTATGCACAAACGCGATACAGGGCGTTAATGGCTTTTCTAGATTGTTTCACTTAGTTCCTTGATAAACGTTGGGTTTCCGGAAATCGTAAATTTGATATATTCTAAATACTTTATGTCCGATGCTAGCCAATGTAGGGGGTATGCACAAACGGCATACCGGCTCAAAGGATTATGGTTTGTTTTAGTACTTGTGTTTGTAAAAGTTGTGCTTTCCGAAAATCTTTTATATGGCCTGATGATAGAATATTCATATTGAGATATAATGCATTAACATTTGGTCAATTCCGGCCTACTCCTTAGAGTGTATCAAAATAATTTAGTTATGCACAATGTGACACAGTCAAAATAATTTAGTTATGCACAATGTGACACAACCAAAATATATTTAAAAACGTAGTCCATTACTTAAAGGAAATATATGTATATGGGATTTCTGATGTAACAATCACGTCAGATAACCCTTTGTATTTCTTAAAGTATACTATGGACAAATTTGTTAGCTAAATGCACCAAATGGCACAAACATAAATATAACAACTTTAAAAAATTTGGGTTTTCTAAAATGGTATTTCTGTCATGATGAACCCAACCCGGGTGATAACCCGGTCAAATGGGTATATCTTATGAAACAGCACCACAGACAACAGGTTTCTTTTAGGGCGCATATATAGTGTTGGACATATTATCGAAAATGCTATAAGCTATTTGCCTCTTTATTTCTGAACTTCGTAGACCAAGAATATTGAAATAATTTCGACTGAGTTAGGATTTCGTAAAGGTTACAGGACAAAACTGCGTTGTCGAAAGGAAAATACTTCAAAAAATATAATCATGTGCTTGGATTTCCCAGTAGGAAATATGTCAACATGCATATGAATTGAATTTTTAGAACAGAAATAAATTTTTATGGTTTTCATTGTTTTCTGTATACATATATATAATAAATTTATTTTGTAGATTGCATGTTGACTAATATACTAATAGACAAATCAGTACTTTGTCTCAAATATGGCAAACCCACGAGTTTTTCTATTCCTAAGTCTTCATGTAAGAATCATATATGACAGGTGTTCTAATTATTTTGGAAAGTGTTGACCAAGCTTGTGGTATAAGAAATATTTGGAATTATTAAACTATTACATTTATAATACTAATGTAATTAATAATTGTTTTACAATCAATTATTAGGGATTATCAAAATCGCATTATGACATATTCACCAGACAATAACCCAGTTGACGGAAGATCCAAAAATTGTAGAGATATCTATACCCGAATACTAAATTTGTAAGTACATATTTTTTCAGTTTGTGAAACGCAACAATGGCATCAGTGTTAAATTGATTTTATAATAATTTTTCATGTTCGACAAATGCAACATGGTGCCAGTAAAAAATAAATCGACTAGCGAAGAGAATCAACGTATAGAAAATCAATTATCACCACCTAGTAAAATAGTGAATTTTAATTCGTTAGTTCCACCACACATAGAGTTTGCTTGAAAACTCCAATTAAAACTAAATTATTTCTATATATATTACAAAGTATTTAGACAAAGCCAAAAATTTGTCTAATAGTCCCAAATGACGAGTTATGTGATATTCGTTAAGGATGTTATATGACGTATATGTTTCGTTTATGACTATGGTCATATCATTGGCAATGATCACTCGTCTCGCTTTTCCATATAATAGAACTGTTATGACTGTCTTTGACGAATAATTAGAGTCTCTAATGGCTTTCGTACTGGGTTACTATACATATTAATTTATGATTATTTGGAAATAATCATAGTAATCTTTGAGCATTACAAATATGTTTACATTTTTGCTAACCAAATTATAGTAAATATTTTGCCATATATTTTGACCTTTCCCCCAGTTTGCGCCATAATTATCGCTTTGTTAAGTGAAATATAAAATATTTGAGTTATGGATATCCATTCTTATTTTTTGTGGTTTTTATCACTCTTTTAATTTATATATAAATAAAACACTTATTAGTTTTTTAATTTGTGTTTTTTTATTTTTAAGTAAGTTAAGTAAGTTTTAAGAGTAATTTTTAAGAAACCGAAGAAGTAGTCATTCCGAAATCGATCTTTCAAAAAACAAATAATTATATTATCACAAAAAAAAAGGAAGCAAAATAAAAAACCAAAAAATAAAAAACTAATAAGTGTTTTATTTATATATGTATAAAAGAAATATAAAATAAACTTAATAAATATAATATAAACTTATATATTTAAAAAATCTTATTTCAATTTCTGACAGAAAAAACCAACTGACCTAATGGATTAAGATGATCAGTCAGAATTAATAGTTTTACTACACTGAAAGTGGCAAATTACTTGATGAATTATATCAGTTCTCAAAAAAATACAAACAAATAAAATAAATTCATTCAAGATACAATCCCCTATTGCCAAAATTCATTACTATTGTCACTACACTGCGAGATAGATAAAAAAATCCACTATTTCAAAATTCCAATTAGTAAAAAAACTGAAATTTCAAATAAAAAAATTTAACAAAAAACCATTTTGTACATAAAGTTTTGAAATTTTTAAATTCCAAATAATAAAACAATGGATTCGATCGATGACTTTTTATTAGATCTTGACTTGAAATGGATTTTATCAAACACGGATTATGATAAAAACGTTTATTTTTTAAATATTTAGTAAAAAACCATGATCCATGATGATCCCAATACGTCGTGATCGTGTTAAATTAATATTCCTTGCTTTTTTCAACTTTACGTCATGATTATCACCAAGCATCTTGAAAGATTCATCTAGGCAGACAATATATAGTCTAAATGATTAGTTAGGCAGAATGATTATAATGTAATAATGTATTCAAGAGATTATTAATTCTTTAATAGAAATAGTAAAGTATTAAACATTATATTAAATTATTTATAATAATATAAATTATATATATAAATAAATAATAATTAATAAATAATTTAATATTTATATATATTTATATAAAATTTAATATTAATATTAAATTTTTAATATTTATATGTATTAATTTAATATGAATATATATAAATATAAATATTTTAATATATATATATATATATATATATAATATATATATATATATATATATATATATATATATATATATATATATATATATATATATATATATATATATATATATAATTTATTTAGGTAGAATATTTATATAAATAGGCAATATTTTTAAATGGAAATATTAATATCCTATGGGATATAAACAAAATCGTATATATAATATTATTTTTAAATGTTTAACAATATCTATATATACATATATATATATATATTAAACATTTATTAATCGTCTCAACTATTATAGTATAAAACAGCATAACCCAAAAATTTGACAAGTCTGCATTTATGTCTAAAACCGTGAAAAGCTAAGAAATCTGCCTCTGCCACCATTAGCGTTAGATAATTCATCGAGAAATATCCGACTCATAATTATCTAAAGGTCATTCAGCAACACCAGACAAATTAATTAATTTTTCCCTTCCAAGGGATGAGCGTATTACTGATGGTTGAAATTTCCAACATTATTTTATTTATTTTCCCACACCATTTCAACCTTTTTATATACAATTAAAATTTATGTTAGTAATTGAATTCTGTTCTATGAGGCGCTGACAAAGTCACATAATATATAACAGATACATAATCTTCTTCGTATTTATATAAAGTAGTAAATTAAAATAATGTAAATATGTGTATTCCATACGACAATTAAACTAAACACTTTTTAATTGAATAATTTATAATAATTCGTTTTAATTTAACATAATAGCCACAGAAAAATTGAATTGAGTGAACAGAAATGTATTTTGTACGTTTGCTTTACTTGATTAAGTCCAAGAATGATTAACATATGCCCACTAAATTAAATTTATTTGTTAAATTTAACTAACTATAACTCGAAATAACTAAACGCATACATAATTTTATTAAAACTGAAATAAAGTTTCGATTAAAATTTCTAATGTATTGTTAACATGTCTTTTTTCAATGAAAATTAGTAGAACATGAAAGACTTCGATAAAATATTGTTTTAGTCAAATTTAATTGAAAATCAATTTAAAACTATGTTTTTAAGTGAATTAAATTAAGTGAATAATTCTTAAATTCAATATCATTAAGACAAAGTTTAAATAAAACTCCAAGATTATATAAAATTTGTATGGTAGTCCCTTGACACCGTCGTCCGATCATAACCAAACTAAGCGACATTATTTAACACTTAAATACAAACTTTCATAATTTTAGGCGTACCTAATAGTTTTTCAATTAAATAACATAGACCTACATTATATGTTCGCACGTACAATTGGAAGCCATTGCCAGCCAAATCGAGGACGCACGACTATAACAGGTATGGGTAAACCCTTATCTAAACGTCACAGCTTTAGCAAATGTTAATTTTTTTTAATTTCTCAATATTAAAATGATAGGTATGATTGTTCGACCACAATTCAGATTGTAAATCAACAAATTTACAACTGACGTGTTAGGAGCTAAATACTGTGCAAAAAAAAAAAATTAACCAGAAGAAATGCGTTGAAACGGTTGACTGAGCCTACAATTACGTTTGGAAAATTTTCCAAACAAAAATCCTGAGAGTTCTTTTCTGCGCGCAAGAGTTTCTAAAGTTCGGTCACAGAGAAGACTATCTATACTCAAGAGTGGGTACCAGTTCACGCTAGAACCTTTCTGGGAGTCAACACCGGCAATTGTTAATTTATAATTGAAGATTAAATGTGGAATTATGAACTGTTCTCTATAAGAATACGAGAAAAACCAATAAGTTCTAAGCGATGTTCTGCATTTGCATGTGGACCAAGACCATAGGGTTTAAATATTTAATAATTTTTAACATTTTAATAAAAAGTGTTAACGAAACACCAGAAACATCTACCAGAAGGCGTTCTGTTCAGCTAGGAATGTCTCGTACGTCACTACGACGCATTTTTAACAAAACCTTACTTTTGGAATTTTGCAGTTAAATTTCAACAGTTGGCCAGAAATAAAATCAACTTTATTGAAAATCTGATTATGTGTGAACTGTAGGTTCTAATAAGCAGAACTGTAGGTTCTGGGGTTCTGAAAATCCAAGAGCCATTCATCAACGCCAATTGCATCCCATTAGGTGTATAGTATGGTGTGGCATTACATCTCAAAATATCATTGGGCCTTACTTCTTCGAAAATGAAGATGGAAGTGCTGTAACCGTAAATGGAGAGCGGTATCGGTTTATGATGGAACATTTTTTACGCCTGCTCTTGAAAATAGATCTGAGATGTGGTTTCAGCTGCAGGATGGAGCTACTGCCCACACTGCCCGAGACACAATGGCACTTTTAAGGCAAATTTTTGGAGCGAATAATTTCCAGAAATTTGGCCAGCGCGTTCGCCAGATTTGACAGCACCCGACCATTTTCTTTGGGGTTATTTGACGGAGCGAGTATATGTGAACAAGCCCGAGACAATTCTTGAACTCAAGGCCAACATTGTTGCAGAAATTCGAACGCTACAGCCACAAATTTTGAAAGATGTTATGGAAAATGCACTAAAACGAGCCCATCATTGCGAAACTGAAAACGGGAGTCATTTAAGTGACATTATTTTCCATAATTAGTGTAAAAAAAATCCATTTTGTATATTTTATAATCTTTAATTTTAAAACCCCATGGTGACTTTTGGCCCACCCTGTATTATAAAGCAGATACGCGGCGTTGAAATTATTTCTTACATCTCTTTTAAAATCTATCGGTAGTATGGTTAGGTGTAAAAATAAATCGGAAAGAATTATTTCGCAATAACGAATATTTTCGCTATTCTAGAATGACCATGAATAGTTTTTATTTTTGCTATATTTAATTGTATTCTACATTACATTTTCACTTTCTTTTTATTAATTTCAAGGTATGGTACAATGGACTTTAATGGCATCAGTATTGAGAGCTATGTTCTTGCAGGAAAAAGAAATATCTTTGTAAGCACCTGGCGACTCTCCGAAATACTTGGCTATAGACATTGCAAACTTCGAATATGAGGAATAACGATATTACTAGCAAAATAAATTTAGCAAAAAACCTGTAGGTCGGCTATATCGATTACTCTCATGTGTTTCTTCGGATTATTGAATATTTTCTCTTTAAAATTAACAACAATTAGGGTATATTTTAAATTTATAATTTACAATTCTAAAATATGATAAATTTTTAAAAATTTTCAAAATATTTGAAAAATTTGTGAAAATCAAAACATCTCTTGGATTTTCAGAAACTCAGTTAAACTAAACCGCATGTATTTTAATTTGATAAATGTTCGCAAACTGAACGCAATTTCCCAAAATTCCATTTTAGAATTCTTCAAAACTCTGGGAATGTTCTCAATTTTGAAATTGACTTTAAAGCAAAATGAAATTTCGATTTAGATCTTTATTATTTGGTGATATTCAAAATTAATTGCAAGCACAGCGAGTTTGAAATGCCTTAAACTTATTTATTGTCTTCCACATTTTAGAACAGATATTGTTTTTAACCTAAAACACACGAAGAGAGCTTGGCCTTAACCAAGTAACACAGAGTATATATGTATTCGTCTAATGTAAAAATAGAATTTAAAATTGTACATACATATGTACATATGTATGTACATATTTATGTTTAATTTTGTCATACAAGTGATCTGTGATAAATATTTCAACATTAAACAAAATTTTTGTTCTGCCAAACATTACAAGCTATATTATGTACAGTATATATTCACGCAATAAAATCGTAGGTTTTCTAAATGGTAAACACTTAATTTTTGATTTTATGATTTTTTTTTTTAATTTTCTAATTAATATTCAATGATAGCTACTCGAGTAAGATAGTAAAAATTAATTGTTTTATCTCTTATTGTTGTCTAACACATGTTTGATGTATATAAATAATACTCGTATTTTGTTCGTTGCTGTATAATACTGTCATCAGTGTACAATAATAATATTTCGTCAAATGAATAATAGAGTGTAATAGACTATTGTTTTGGTTAATAGGAAATACATAAAATAATTGGAAGCCCTGATTCGACCTATTATTAACTAACCCAGCTCTGGTATCATACATAATATATCGAACTTCTGATAATTTTATTTTGATATATCACGATTTTTTCACGATTGATAACGAACTAATTATATATTCTGTATTGATATTCTAATTGTATGTGGCATATGTAATATGTACGATAAGTATATGATACAAGAACTTATTTCGATATGAAATTTCGATTTCTTTCTGGTTAAAACTAAACTATAACAGTTATACATACTGCATTATCACCATACAGAAAATCTACATACAAAATATTTACATTTAATTAATACTGGTCTCTGTGGTGCCAAAGATTATATACAAATTTATATTATACAGACAGTTTCTTGACTTGCAATTTCATTTTTTAGTTTATTTTGTGTATTTATAAAGAAAAATGCCTAACATTATTATCCTTTATTATACCAGAACCGACGATTGTTTTTATTATTTTAATCGACAACAAAATGAAATGAATTAATCTTTTCATTGTTATTAGAAAAAAAAACTGCATGCAAAATTTTATAAGTAAAAAAAACATTAACTGTAGATTATTTTTGGCGAGTTTAAACATACAAATATTATAAATTTAAATTGTTTACTATTTGCAGCACTATTCTTAGAATGTCTTACAGCAAAGAAGCCGTAAATAATTTTCTTAATTCTTATTTGTAAACTACTTATTATTAAAGTTCGCTGGAACCCAAGCAGGTTCCGCACTCACTGCCACTCTGGGCCCATGGTGCAAGCTCTGGGCCCATGGTGCGAAGCACCATAAATTAATTAAAAACTTGAATTAAGTAAACTACTTAATCCTTACATTTTTAATTTCAAAATTCTCAAAATATAGTTCAGAACTTAATACAATTCAAAATACCTATTTCCAAATTGTTCAAAATGCAAAAATATAAATTCTTCTAAAATTCGACTTGGATTGTGATCAATATTTTTAAATCGTATTAAATATGACATTTAAAATCATAGGCTAAAACCTAATTGAAATTGAAACTTATACGGGTTACTTATGCTATTCTGAATTTAAAATTTTAGATAGAATCATATATCAAATTTTCAAGTAATTTTTTCAAATTTTTTTCCCAATTTAATGCAAATTTTATTTTTTCTAAAATTTGTTGTTGGTTTTCTAATATAGATGTCAATTCAAATTTTAACTCGAATTTTAAATAATTTTTGATAGTATTATAGTTGTAAAATGGCGGGTAAGTCTGACCAGGTCTATTACAGTACTTAAAGTAGCGCTTAAAAAAAAGACAGTGGCCTGAGCAAATGGATTGTGGGCTAACACTCGCACATGTAGTGTTATAGGACCAGTTTCGCCAAAACTGAACTCGGTTCGGTCCCATATATTAATCTTCCCGCGTAGACAAGAATTAAGAATGGATATAGAGATACTCACGGATAGCTCTAGAAGCAAATGACTTCTGTAAAAGCTGTATGGACGAATAAGAAGAGACTTTAGTTGATTTCATATAGACTACCTCTGAGATCCTGAAAACTTTAAAGTGCGAGATATCTCACAATATTTAAGTAGCTCTAAATTGTTATAGTAGAAGTGAAGATCCTGTGATATCACAACAGACCGTCACCGGTCGAAACCCCTATTCTTTTAGTAATGACAGTAGTCATATGAATGAAATGACTATTCATAAGACTACTGTCACGTAACTTCAGACATAAATTATGACGTGTCACAAGTAAATACTAGTTAACTATAGATTTATCTGACAGCACCAATAATTTGCTAATTTTTTACGGGAATATTAACATTTGATATACATCAATTTTTGTATTAACGTCATATTATTTATGTAGTGTGTTGTTTAAAAAATTATTTAAAATTATTTACTTTCAAATTTATTTAATAATATTGCTTACAATTTGTAATTTTACTGGAACACAATTCATATGTTGCTAAATATAATAAATTATTGAACATATTTTGAATAAAATGCATCTAAAATTTAACGGTTTAGCTATTTTTATCCATATGATATATCAAATTTTCATGCAACGAAAAATGTCATTTCAGATGACGAACAACTTTTCGAATGATTAGGTTAGGTTAGGTAAGGGTGGCCGTCCTAAAGGACTAGCATAGACACAAAGTTGGTCCGTAGCTATACCACATTCGAGCTGCCTCCTCTCACTCGTTAAACCATCCTAAGTCCCGGATCTCGATATTACTATAAGATCCGTGAGGTCGTTCAAAGGGGAAGTTCCCATAAATTTTATTCTGCTATACGCTAGACTAGGACAGGTGCAGAGCAGATGGAGCACACTTTCCTCCTCCTCCTCATCACCGCAGCTGCGGCAGAAATCATGGGCTTTCGAATGATTAATAGAATACAATGTTTGTCACTTCATACGACGATTGTCACGTCACTAAATCTACTATAAGAGAATAATTTAAACTATCGGTGACAGGTGACACGATTAAGGAAATTTCCCCTATTGAAGATGAAATAAGATCTAAGCTAGTACGCTGTCTCGGTCACGTTCTGCGTGCTAATCCAGAACGAATTGTGCAGCTATCTCTGAAAAGAGAGCCACCATATGGTAGGCGCAGAAGTCGTTGCAGGCGACGATGGCTCCACGATGTAGAGAACGATTTGGTGTCTTCAGATTGTCTTAGACAGTACCTTCAGATTGTCTTAGACAAAACCAGGGCCGATATGTTGTAAAGGTTGTTCCACGGTGACAGATAAATATCCGATAAATACCCTATATAGAGGGTCTATAGAGACCGTCAATAATAGACGTTTTTGTCTCTTTTTTCAAGAACAAAATGATACGCTATTTCATTAATTTCGGCAATGTCTATTGTACATGATCACGCCTGCACTTAAAAGAGGAAAAAGAAATACCTAGAGTGGAAATTTATTCTAACAGGCTAAGATCGCAATAGAAACCCGTTATTTGAATAGACGATATAACTTACAATTATGTTCTAGATAAAAGAGACAAACATCTATCGACTATCGAAAATGATGATGTTACTGCATCCCACCCAGTTGTGTAAAAAAAATGAAAACAAATTTGGGAAATGTTTCATATAGCTTTCGTGAAAAATGAAATGAATGAATCGAAAGAAAATCATATCCGTTTTCTATGGTTACTCTGATTTTCGAGATTCTCGCCACATTCGCGTCATGTTTTCTGTAATCAGCGTGAATTCAAACAGCGCAATTTTTTTAAATAAATTAAATCAATTATGTTTTGTTGAAGCATTTATTTACTTTTTTGTTTAAATAATTCGCGAATAAAACTAATAGATTATTTTAGATTGTTTTACCAAATATTTTTCAATTCGAACTGGAACACGAGGCGAGGGTTTCCTGGATTAACGACATTTTAAGTCTCGTTAATATGATTGCCCCAATAAACGATTAAATTCAAAGGCAAACTCGGATTCAAATATGTACATTCTAATGAACATTGTTAAAATTTATTCGAAATAAAATTATTGAATTACGAATTATCATCGAATTGGAAAGAAAATTCAAAGTAGAATAAGTATATTAATTGGACTAAAAATGGATCACAAACTGTTTATCAAATTCAAATTCGCCTTTTTATTACAACAGAATTAGTTAAAAAAATTATTCAAAAATGAAAATTTTGACAGAAAACTTAAATATTTTTTTGTTTTTTCATTAAGTAAATTCGAAAAATTTGACTAACCAGCCATTTAAATTTTAACTAATTGACACCTCGATAAAATTCAAATTCAACTTCTAATACAATTCTAAAGTGTATAGAATAAATTAGTACAATTGTATAACAACATTTAAAATTAAGTAAAATTTTAATTAATTTTTTTAATCAAATTAAGCTTTGAATTCGAAAGCATATTACTGTCATAGCATATTACTGTCATATACTATGCCATATACTATGCCGATCATAGTGAAATGGTAAAAAATGTTGCTAATTTCGCTGTAGTCGCGAGTTCCATTTTCGTCGCTATACAAAAAACGAAACCTCTGATAAACATATGATATATCCGTTGTAGAATTTTCACATATTAAAAGCAACTATGGAAGAGCGACAGCTTCTTCACCGAAGAAATGTATCTTGTTCCGAATTGTGTTATAATTGTCAATATACATTGACTTAAATTGGAAATCAAAATACAAAGCCAGCCCTAGGACAAATTTAAATGAAATTTTCAGTTAAATTTGTTCCATATATTGTCATATGTATATATATACATATATGTATATACATATACATATCCCAAAGTGTCATTTGATTGAATTAATGTAGCCAATATAGGTCATGCTCAACGGACGAAAATAGAGAAATAAAATGGCCTAATATAAAATATGTAGTAGGTCGTAGTAAAATTTTGATTTCCATAAATTAAAAATTATATTTTAATGGTTATGTAATAAAATTTAACTAAAACTATCATAAAAATCAATTTATGTACATGTGTAATAGAATTTTATGGGCCCTATAATGAGTAACAATAGTTGTTATATTCGTTAAGAAACTTACTCGAATATGATATTATAGTGCTGGCTGATGATATACATTTATAGTATATATAGTTTTTAAATATTATGAAATTTCGTAAAAGTATATGTATAGATTTTATTTAACTGATAATAGATTGGTTTTAATCGTTTTTCAATAATAATTTTAATTTTAGACTACAAACGTACCATGTATATAGATTAATGTTTTCAATATATAAAAACTAAATCTTTAGCCATATATAGTACATAATTATGCTTTGAAATTTAAGACAATTTATTTATATAAATGATGGTTGAATCATAATATTTCATTGACGCATCGCATGGATTTTCATTTTGTGCTAAATGCTAGACAAAAATAGATTCCATTGGAGTTATATATACATAATTTGAATGTGCAAATTAAGTATATACAATTTAGAACATTAGGAAGAAATAAATCTTCAATTTAATATTCAGATTAGAACTATTTTTACCCGCGCGGTTTAAGCATGCAACAGTCGTCTTCTATATAAATACTCAACATTCATTTGTCAGAATTAATTTTTATTTTTAATTAATTAGTCTGACTATTTAATTAAATGTATATAGTAAAAAATATTGTATTTGTAACAAAAGTTATGTTGACTTGTACAAGACATTTCCTTTGGTAGTTTATTAATAGACAACTATATAGTTTCAACGATCTATCTATTTTTATTTTAAGATTGTGTTTAAAGTACATAAATGTAATATACACAAATCACATCAATTGAAACAAAACGAACCATGTCGTATACGTCTTGAACACATCTTCTTTATTCAAAGGGTTTTCGAGAAGTAATAATATTTTATTAACTCGAACAAAAAAACTTACAGGAAGTTTATATAAAAAAAGAAATAGAAAAAAACTATTTAAAATTGAAGATTTGTAAACCATCTAACTCTAAATGACACTCGGTTTAATATCGTAATAATAGATTTGAATATTATTAATTTTTAGAACATTTTAAACTTTTACCACCGTACTCCTGACTGTGTGCACATTTCAACCCATTTGAAACTAGAAATACTATTCGAACCTCAATTCTTGCTTTTTATAGATGATCATCAAGTATACCTCTTAATCGTAAAACTCATGTCGATATATGATCGGATTCCAGAGTTTTAGGACCTTAAAGTAGCCGAAAAATACCTTCGGTTACTTTAAGGTCATATAACCAAAATAACCACGAGTATAGTCAGGTTAAATTTCGAATCAAGCTTATTTTCTAACTTATTTGAATTTTAGTCAAGTTCGATGAAGATATCAAACCTGTTATATTTACAACATTCAAATTTTAGACTTATTTTTGAATGGTTAAAATCTGAAGTAGTTTTCTCAGAATAAAAACGCAATTTAATTGAAATTCTGTAAAATATTGTTCGGTCGGTTTTTTGAAATTATTAAAATGATTCTTGTTTATATTTTTTTCAAATATGATATTATTTTATTTTAAAGTTTTAAGAAAGTTTGTTAGGGCCCTTTACTTAATTTCTAGAATTTCGTATATACAAAAATTGTTTTTATTCTAAAGATTAAGATTAAAACTTTATGTCAAGGTTGTGACAGTAAATTGAATTTAAATAGATTTTGATTTAAATATTTAATCGAACTACATCTGCTCAGTTTCCATACAAACACCATATTTCAAATTTGGCCGTTTGCACAATGAGTCAAAAAAAGTGAAATGAACGAATACTTGGCACGGTGAATATGTATCAAAACCATAAAATGCGTGCTCATTCGAATGATCTGTAGTGCTCTATCACATAAATATTTGGCAGTATAATTTTGGCAATCAAATTTTTCGTTAGAATTTAATTTTCATAAAACTTATCAAGTTCTTAATGGTTCAACATAAAAATGTTATTAATTCTTACTTTAGGTAACAATATTAGGTAAATATACCTTATATCTCGTGATTATTGGGCTCTCGTAAACACAATAAACACTGATTTGTAAGCAAATTGATAAATTTCAGAAAGATATTCATTCACCAATAAAATTAGAACACATATTTATAATTGCAACGGCCATAGTTCCTCTGATAATTGAAACATATTAAATTTAATTTAATAAATATTAAATTCACAAATTCTTAGAGGATCGCCGAATTCTTCAGTATTCTGTGCTTCCAAGGTTTTATTTATCTGGCAAATGAAAACTCAATATACTAATTATAACACAACAATTATCAGATAGACGACTGGTCTATTGCTAAAATGTGAAAACTTCACATGTGGTGTAAATATAAAGATAACCAAGATTAGAAGATGTCAAATTAATGGATATCGGTTGATTAATTGAGATTGATCGACTAGTGGAAATACTATGTTTATTCCAACGTAATAAGAGAAAACGAAGAAAATTACATACATCGTAGTTGTGGTACTCAAGGGTCAGCGAAACCCATTACAGCATTTTTAATATCTTAGCTTAAACTTTCATGTAGAATGTAGTTGAGAGCCAGCTCCTTATTAGATGTCAAAAATTGCTGCGGCGAAAATATTTAGAATGAACACAGTCTGCTAGGGAAATTACAACATATGCTTTAAAATTACTTCAACCATCCGCACACTTGTGAAATAAGTAAAACCTACCACATGGGAATTATACAAGTATTCTTGGTCGTCGAAATTCCAAATGAAATACCTTCACTCTATATAGTGCTTCGTTGAATCGTCCGTGGTCGATAAACTTGTGCAACATCAATCTAAAACAATTGATTCTTTTCGGAACCGTACGGCACTGTTGACTCATCCAGCTCGTTGCAAGTGCATGGAAACACATCCTTCCCATATATATTAAAATAATTGTTCATCTGTAAAATAAAATTGGTGCTATTCAGAAAAAATGTTGACCACTTCGGCTATTTGATGTCCCCAATTATATTGACCGAGTGTTTAAAATCGAATGTGACGATAATGATCAAGAAAACAATAATCAATTAATCCTAGAGCGAATAAGCGGTATAGTATAGACCATTGTAATTCCAGAAATATTAAAACCTAAATAAATTATTCCCAACATTTTTAAATCGATGTCGAAACGCCTATGCGCAAATTATATCAGAATTAAGAACCCTAAATCGCGGAGAACCAAGATTTGATTACAAATCCCAAGGTCGATACATAGCACTCAGAGTTTTAAACATATGTACTTTCAAATTCCAAACTTTGATAATAAATGTACATATACTTATAGAATGTGATAAGCTAAACATATTCTTGTTATAAAAAACATACAGTAATTATCATAAGAACACTTTTCAATTAAGATTTGATTTATACATAAAATGATTTTCGAAGTTGTACAAATTGTAAACACGTCGTAATGCAATTAACATACATTTAAATCATTAATTATTAATTAGACTTTACCAACATGTTTATACATTATTGAATTAAATTAAATTTTAATGAATTACTAAAATCGAAATACAAAATACCGAAAGACAAATCTATGCATTTTTAATACAAAAAAAAAATAAAAAAATTGTTTTGACATTTCATCTGTCAAATTTTTTATTTGATATGAAAAATTGTACGGAAATGTTTTCACATAAATGACACATTTACAACATTTATTTGATAATTTCGTATTTCATTTGTCAACGCGAATGATTCATAATTCAATTTAACCATATTTATTGTCACAATTATACAGAAATAACACTAGAAATTGATAAAAATTGTTTGACTAACCTCTGATGGAGACATTGACGCCATTTTTTCACTAAAAAACTACAAAACTAATAAAAAAAATTATTTTGACATTAGCCGAAGGGGAAACACAAGTATGAAGTGATAACCAAATAAAAAGTCTACACACAGTTTGAAAAGGCTTAAAAGGTCGTTAGTACTTTCTACAGAAAAAATATGAAAATAAGATTTTTATTAAACGATTATAAAATATAACTACAATTTGGAATTGGATGATAAGGCATCCTTTAGAATGCTAACAGCATATTTAGCAGTACCAGGACTAGTTGTTACACCGTATCCACCATGTCCATAATTATGGACAATTTTTAAATTGCCTTTAGCCGTTTCAATAATTTCAGGTTCAACTCGGACGACACTACGATGCGGTCTAAGGCCGACAGCTTCGCGTAATACTTCAGCACCTCGTATACTAGGTAGAAATGATTCACAACGTTCTTTTATAGCAGCGGTATCGTGACGCGATACTTCCAACGAATAACTGTCGTACTGGCGGCAGCCACCCAGAGTTACGGCATCAAAACCGGGTATGATATATGTATCGTAATCAGCGTAAAATGCTGTTTTTATCCAAGGTGCTCGAACTTTTATTACTTGTCCTCGAATCGGAACCAGATGACGATCATTACATAAAGTTTTGGCACCAAAACCCGAACAATTTATAACAGCATCATATTTACCATATAAACTGGCCAAACTATCGACAGTATCAACCAGTACCGAACCTCTAGACTGTTTAAATCTAAAATGATTGAAATATAATTAACACTGTGATTGTAAATTAATGGTACTATTGGTAATACTTGTCTAGAGCCCATGGTAGAAATAGTCCACAATCGGTGATAACCGTTGTGAAAAATGCGCCATATTTCCAGTTACCGTTGCAAATTTTTAACTCTTGTTCGGTTGCAGTGCGATACATGTGGACGATGTCCTCGAATAGTGGATTCTGAATGTAAAAATAAAAAATTGAATGTTAGCTAAATTCAATGAGCGGGTTTAGTTTTAAATGTCATGAATGATTGTGCATTAATAACTTTAACAACCAGCTTTCTGCAGAACTTTCAATTTCATCTATTGAACAATAGTTTAACTACATATATAAGTAGCAAACTAATAACTTATAGTACTATTAAGGTGAGTTGGCGAGGTCAGTTATTTACCCAAGCTATTTACATCCGACCGTAACATAAAAATATTTTAACTTGAAAGTGGGGAAATGGATGAATTTTTTTGGTTATGGATGAACTTTCTTGGTGATTTTATTGGTTTAGAGCTCGAATACAAATAGCTTGGTTATATATCCAACATCGCGAACTCATCTTAAGGGAAATTGCTCCAGATTTACGTATCAAATGGCAGTTTATCGTAGTTTACCTTAATTTTCTAGATGGCACCACTGGCAAATTAACGCCATTTTACAATTTTTAACGTAAAAATTATTTTTAAACAACGTTTATATGTGCCAGTGCCAGTGGTGCCATCTAGTTAAAAAAGGTAAACTTCGATAAACTGCCATATCTTGATACTCAAATCTGGAGCAATTTCCCTTATAGTATTTTAAGTTATTTGATAAGTGGCCAATGTTTATTCAAATTTAAAAGATCTACATTAATCTATTGAACTCTAATGCGGTCATGTATGATGAATAAAAATGAGTTTTATTAAAACATGTTTTTTATTTCAAATTCTTCCCGGCATCAATGAGGAATGATTGTGAATCATATTAAAACAGATATAAACATACCCTGACAATATCAGGACTAGTGCTAGAAAATATATACCCGGAAAGTTGTGCTACACCAGCCAATGATGCATCCGATGTTAGCCTTAAATCATTCCAATATTGATATGCATCGTTAATCCATTTTCTACGAAAAATACAAATTAAGAAAAATTACTTTGTTTGCACAATACGTTGGAAAAATTCCGCGTGATATCCATCTAGCTATACCAAAACTATCCAATACATAATCAAATTTTCATTCACAAAAATATTTTTATTTATTTTAAGCACGGAGTTGGAATGGAAAATTGGCTCGGTTGGATTCACATTACAATATACAAATGGGTGCGTTAAACTTTTCATGTTTATGTTGTTTGTATGTATATAGCGGTCGTAGATTTTCATCGATAAAACAGTTTTTTTTGGTTTGGTTTGGTTTGGTTTCTAACGACATGGTATTGTTTATGGTTAAACCATTAATTATATATTATGGCCAAAATTAAGTTGTGTTAGAAATAAATCGATTGGCTGTTTGCATGTTTACCTTCCCTGACAGTTTTGCACTGTGAAATTGATTATTTCTCGCATGCATATATATTTTGGAGAGGATATGTCGGCTCTCATCTCTCAAAAACCAATATTATTATATTCTATAATTTTGGATGTGTTGTATAATATTATGATATGTCTTAATTAATCGTGACTTAAATAATCAACACTCGATTAAACCTTATAAGTTTATAATAATTCATTGTGTTATCGCACAAATTATCTGCGCTCAACGCCACAAACATGTAGATTTACCCAAGAACGTATACATTTCACTTAATTACGTTGCAATAAATATACAAAACAACATAATTACTTTGTGATCACATCATTTGGTCCATTAAAACTTGTGCCCGGTCGAAAAATTCCCGCTGCCACATAACTAGTGGTCTCCTTATAGAATTTATCAGCGATTATTGTTACACTACTATTTGGAAATTCTTTTTGTATTTCTAGTGCCGTGGTTAGGCCAATAACACCCGCTCCAATAACACCGATATGCATGATTGATTTAATAGACCGCGCGCACTGAATTATGCGTGTACACTACACACAATTAAAGTATATACTCGTTATTATTTACTGATTACAATTATTTTAACAAATTGTTTTAATCGCACAGTCTTGATAAAAACCATTCGTAGCAAAGAGAGTCTAGAGAGATAGAAAAACAAACGAAATTTTTTTTTGTGTATAAGAAAAACACTTTAAACAAGATTCAAAAGTGTGTGAGAAAAATCTTAGTGCATATTTCACCAATTTTAATTTCATTTCCAACGATCAATATTATAGTATCTAAATTTCTTTATTTTATTAATTTAAAAATAAACATTTTTCTTATGGTAGCGTTGGTGCGGTTTCTACACGGTTTTGTAGTTGACAACCCAGTATCCGACTGTCGGTTTACGTGAAATTACACACTACTGTTTGCCATTTCATAATACATAGCGTATCGGTATGTATGTACGACAATTTATTATAAAATTTGCAAGTAAACGCCTAAAACCCTAATGCTGTTGGTAACAGAAATGCCGTCATGATAGCGAAACACAATATACGTACATCTTCAATTTGTATTTGATGCACGTCCAAATTGAATTTTTGAACGGATACTAATCGATATTTCAGAGTAGAGCCATATACCCAACATATATAGCCTTATGTTATTTCTTATTATTGGCTAGCAATTGTGATTTTCCATCTTTCCGTATAATATAAGTTCAATGAATATTATGATTTCTTCGCACAAAATAGCTCGAAACCCTCAACTATTTATTGATGCCAATTTTGAGCTGAATCCTTCTCAATTTGTAAGTCCGAATAATCCCTGGCATTTACGAGATTTTGCATTATGCATTTTTCATTTAAATTCACTTCGCAACTCATAATCACGGCCTCATCTTCACATATCAGTCACGTTGATTATCACAATATTAATCTCAATCGTTCCGATGTTAACAATTATTTTTAGTCTGGTCCCAGTCCATTTTGTCAACTTTGTTAATCAATTGGACGTTTCTATATTAACACCACGTCACTTTACCCTTCGATGAAATCTCACGATATAATAATAAACCGGACCATGTCGATTTTTAGTTTTCCTCGGGCAGCCATCAATGCTATAATTTAGTGTAATACCGAGACACCGTACCAAATTTGTATTACCAATGTTACGAATTTCGTATGAATTTCGGAATTTATAGTTTAATTTGATTTTTTTTACAATCTGTAATACATGACGTAAGTAAAGAATCTCACATAAGTTCTCAAGTGTTACACCAGTTTATAACGGTGGATACTTTCGACGAAAGAAATTGAGGCAAAAGTAATTTAAAAAAAATAAAATTGCGATTACAATGCAAAATATCTCCAATAAGATTGAAAACCACCTAAAGACAAATAAATATATGAAGCAATTAACGAAATAATCTAGTAGGTAGAAATTAGCAATGATCTATCCACCCGATACTAATAACTCTGAGTATCATAGCTTTAAAATCAAAACTACCTCAAAGTCGAACAGAATTATCAATTGGATATCCAACTATGCACATCAGAAGTAATTTATGCGGTAACTAATAGTTTAACACATATAAAATGAAAATAGCAGCAAAAGAGAGCCACTCATGATATTAGCAGCTCTGAAATAGTTAATAAGCCTTCACCTAATATTTTGCAGTTATCCGAAGATAAACGGACAGTACGACGGCTATGCGCCAGCAGCAATAATCTACATTACTAAAATTCAAAATAGTGCTATCTATGATCTCAAAAAAAAGTGGCATAGAACATGCTATAGCTTACTCTAACTACTTAGAGAAAGTATTCACACCAAATAAACTAATAGAAGTGAATTACCAGAGGATGCGGTTATAAGATAGGAGTGTTTCTCTCAAAAATGGAAAATATCGCTAATTACACTGGTTCCGAGGGTACATTATACCGGATCACCAATTTCGGTTTCAAGATAAGCGTAGTACTGTAGAGCAGGTGCACAGAGTTGTAAACGCAGTTAAACTCGTCTTAGAGAAATATGCGAAAAAATGCATGTAGTCCTTCAAAGCTTTTCGTTTCAAAACTACCAGGTTAAACATAATATGCAGCCATTACTGAACTAAATGACATAATAGCAAGACTTCAGCGTACAAAGCAGCGTACTGTGATCAGTATTATATTTATTTATACATCATCATTTTATCATCGTCTGCCTTCCGTTCTACTGTCTTAATTAGAGCATCCAACTTGAGAATCACTAAATATATGTTATCGTTAAAAAAGAACTGAGCTGAGAATTCTGGTCGCACTTATTACTGGCTATGGACGTTTCGAGATTCATCTGCAATGCATGGGACTATAGTGCAAGATGCTTTATGAGACGATTGTTTAGAGGAAATGGAGAAGTGTTTACACTATCTTTGCAGTAGCCTTTGTCAGAGCTATAGATCCCAAGTTTTCCCAAGTTGTATATCTTCCATTTATCGGTATTTCGGATTGGCACTTAGGCCGTAGGCTAATCACTACTGTTACTGAGTGCATTCTCATCTGAGTGGTCCTGATGGCATCCCTGCTGATTTTTAGGATGGTTTTCTACCTATCAGTACTCACCTGCTCAACCTGTTCCAACCGTGCATTTTTTTTTAAATTAAAATTGGGCGGATTACTCCAGCACTCCATGCCACTAATGGGCCCACGGTGCAATACCCGGACAATCACATAAACTTACACATTAAATGTAAAAATCTATCATACAATTAAAGATATACATAACACAAAAGATATACATGACACAAAAGTATTACAAGAAGACATCGAGAGATTCAGTGAATGGTGCCACAAAAATTCTTTGCTGTTGAATATTGACAAATGCAAAGTAATGTCTTTTCAACGCAAGAGAAAACCGATTAACATTGCTTATAGCGTTAATAATACGGAATTGTAAAGAGTTAAAGAAATAATCGATCTAGGTGTCACATTCGCTGAAAATATGAGTTTTAACAACCACATTGACAAATGCTTTGCTAAAGCAAATTCTATGTTTGGTTTTGTTAAGCGTTGGACTGGTGAATTTAAAAATTTGTCAACTTTATTTTCACTTTATTTTGCGTATATAAGATCGCAAGTTGAATACGCATCAGTAATTTGGAGCCCGTATTATGCTAACCACATCAAAAGGATTGAAAGCATTCAAAAGAAATTTATGATCTTCATTTTAAAGAAAACTGACTGGGACTATGACCATAGCTTACCGTTTCATGAGAATATAGCCCGCCTTCCACCATACACAACAAGATGTTTAGAGTATAAAATTTGCACTCTGGAAAATAGACGCTTATTTTTAGACTCAGCCTTCATCGGTAACATCCTGCTTGGCCTTATTGATTCTCCCTATACATACTGGAAAATATAGCCATCCATGTTCCAATCAAATCGCTGCGAAACCATCGGTTTTTGGAGATAGTACGCCACTCAACTAACTATGGTGAAAATTGTCCAATCAACAGACTGGCAAAATCATTCAACATCGCTGAAGAAAACTTTGATTTTCATCTCACAAAGGACTGCTTCAAAAGGAACTTGAAGAACTATTTTTTAAATTTTAAAACTTAATTTATCAGAAATTATCTGGTAACATCTTTTCAGTTTATTTTTTTTTTTAAATATACTTTTTCAATCTAATTTTTTTGACAACTTCTAATCTGAAGTACTTAACTTTTAATTTTTAAAATTGTAAAATTTAAATTTTTTAATCTTGTGTGTAATAATCAATACTGAATTGATTATTTTTTTGCATATGAAATCATACTTGTAATGTACTAAATCGATTTCTTTAATATAAATAAATAAATAAAATTAAAAACACCCAACCGTGATTTTTGGTCAACACCGGGAATCGGACCCGAGACCCTCGTATAACAAAGCAAGCACGCTACTTACTGTGCTAACGAGGGTGGAAATGCATGCATTTCTTTTAGCACTGTACTGCGTTCCTGCAGTAGGGGTGTAGAAGTATTCATACCTACAGCTGGCAAGTCGGATTATACTCAAAGGTTTTTCGGCATATTAGTCTGACCTCTCGGTTTTCTTAAAGCTTTAGAGAGGCTCATGTCTTCTACCCCCCCTCTTCTTTTTATGATGTCAACCTTCGGAATAAATACGTCTTATATAATTAAAATTTGAAATTGTGAATGACAGGCTGGTGCGGGTGCTCATTGTGACATTGAGGGTAATGGAGTTGGTGACTGCTTAGCGACAGCTAGATCTCGTATTACGTTTGTTGGTCATGAACCAGTAACTTCTCTATCCTTCTTTGTGATAAGGACGCTATTGAGAATTTCGATCTAATTGAACTGGGATTGAAGTAGTGATCTCTCCTAGCTGTTCACTAAATATGTGCTATCGTTAAAAAAGAACCAGCTGAGAATTCCGTCGCACTTATTACTGGCCATGGACGTTTTAAGGTGAATCCCCAATTTATGGGACTAGTGCAAGATGTTCTATGAGGCGATTGTTTAGAGGAAGGGAACGAGTGTTTCCACTATCATTGCAGCGGCCTTTGTCAGAGCTAGATCCTACGTATTCCCTTCCGAATCATTGAGCGCTGATCATTTATCTATAGTTTATTCCGTGGTTTACACTTTTACAGTTTGCAAACGAATGCAGTGCGCTTTTGCGATTTATGATATATCTTCCAGTCTTGCACCATGGGACTATTGTGGCATTGAATGTGAAACCTCGGCACTTCAGTAGGTTCCAACCGTTTTGGAGGATCCATTGAGGACTTGGGATCAAAACGGCCAAAGAAATGATACAAGCACACAATTTGAAGTAACTTTGGAAACTGGAAACACATCCCCTGGATTCAATGTATATTTATAAATTTAATCTATAGCTTTTACCTATTTGAGCTAACACATCTTTGAATTATTTAAGTATTATTCATGCCTACTAACAACTTAATTAAGACTTAAGATACACATTTTTAGAATGTAAACTTTGCACACTTCTTAATAAAGTGTTTTTTGGGAGTTTTAACAAAGCACTTTTTTCTGATCTACAATCTTGGGCGTAATTTTCTTTCAAATATTTTCTCTGCATGTATTGCTGCTTTTTACCTTGCAAATGATTTAAAATTCGTTGCTATATTAGTAATTGGTATACATATATAAATGTTTTAAACAAAAATATTTCGAATCGTGACGTATATCTCGGATCTTTCAAATCGAAATAGGAAAAGTCATATTATTAGAACTAAAATTGTTATGTGCCTTTAAAAAATCTAATCCAATCTATATCGAACGTATAATCAATAATTGCGAGTTTACATATTATATGTTCATGTTTACGTATACATGATATTTTTATTTATTGATTTTTATTTTATTTTGTTAAATCAATTTGTTTACTTTACACTCAATAGGAACAGGAAATTTGTATGGAAAATCCACTCTCGAGAATCTATAAATATATATATATATATATATATATATATATATATATATATATATATATATATATATATATATATATATATATATATATATATATATATATATATATATATATATATATATATATATATATATATATATATATACATATACATATTTTGAATGGATATTATATATATGTAGCTAGCTATATGCTATATAAAATATAGGAGAGGAAATTTGTATTTTGGTTGAAAGGTAAACATATATATAGGTGAAAAATTCATATAAATGTATATTCAAAATACTTGTATCATATATACATCAAATTACCTGTTATACATAATATACCAGAGAATATACTGTGCAAAGATAAAATATATATTCAATCATCTATTGAGTGATTGAAACGTATTGTACGAGTATTTAGCAGAAAAATATTATTATTTGTGTTCTAAAATTTACCACTTGTTGAATGTACTTCATGGCCATGTCTTGTATATATGGGTCAATAGTTTATTTATTTAAGTACATATTGTTTTACTATGTTTTGAATTCAAGGTACAATACAATTGAATCATCACCATAAACCGATTTTAATCCGCAGGTGCAAACATCTTGTTTCTCTCGATTTTATTATAAACATTTCGTTTGATTTTTATTACTCGATTAAAAATTAATTCACCTACCACCGCATCATCGCGAGCTCGATCATATTAAATTAACAAATCAAAAATAGTTTTTTTTTTGGTCCAGGTGGACTCTATAAAACATATGTACATAAACTATAATATGTTAGAATTATTTGTAGCAATATAAATTTATCATAAGTTTTTTTTTTGATTGCTAATTTCAAGTGCAGACGAGGGCGCGCTTATTTATTAAGTCATACAAATGTTTTGTTATGAAAACTAATTTAATTGCAACTATTTTTATTTCACGATTCGCAATTTAACAAAACCAACAAAAAAATCAAATCGTATAGAACGACCAAAGTGTTGAATCTATATTTAAAAAGCAAAAAAAAAAATGCCAGTAGCGCGAGCTACGTACTATATAGTGCCAAGTCATCATAACAAATTTCACCTTCAAAAATAAAAAAACGGGGAGTTCCTAACTATACCCGTCCCTGCCTACTATTTTAGTAATAAGATGATTCAAATATGTATGACTTATGATTACAACTAACATGTGTGAATATAAGATTTTTATAATAATTTTAATTTGGTATTGTGCCAAACATTTAGAATAAATAGATATTATAGCCGCATGTTCCATATAGAAACTGATTAAAATTGTTGACCATCAAAACGTATTACAATTGTACAATATTTTACATAATATTGTAAACGGAAATTAGTGACTATCAGTATATATTAGTAAATACGTAAATATGTCACCTAGCAATTCGAAAATATCATCAAAATAAGAATGAAATTGGATAGTGCAGTTTGTATATCGCATTGCCACCTATAACCAAGAAAATGAATTGGACTTTAACTATATACATAAATACATAATTTCGTATTAGTGTGCCTGCAGAACAATTCACCAATGCCATTAATTTTACATTGTGACCGGCCACCTGGACTGCTGATCAAAGAAATTGATTGGAGACCTGCCACACACCTTTTTAAACCTACAAATAACCCGTTCTGTAATTTTAAATCCAATTCCTTCCAAAACCTGAAAATAGCTTCACTATTGAGGAATTTATTTTTCCTCAACAATTATATTGTGCCATATCGTAAAAGATCAACATATGCCAGCCCAAAACTTCTAGAGAGGGCGTTCTAACTGTGGTTAAATCATCTTTCCCGAACCAAACTGTGGCTATTTCTCAGTTAAGACTGGAATTGGTATGTGTCACATATGCTTAGTGACAGCTTATATCCCACTTCAATTGACATCTGAGAAATATATAAACGCACACTATAAATAATTTAAGTGTCCCCTCAGATATATTCTACATTCCAGATGATTTCAATCTTCTTAACATTTCATTAGTTGCAATATTTCTTTTAACGTTTATTACATCCTAAATTTTACCTTGATCTTAAATGCTTTAAAATGATCCGGGCATTTTTGATGCACTTGAATCAATGATTCCATTCGTTACAAATGACTACAACTCGCCATGTTTGCCGATCATTGATGTGAAAGCTTGCTTTAATTTCAAGAAAGCTGAAATAACAGAGTTGAAGAACTGCTTCAATAACAACATTTGGCAGGACGAACTATCTACGAACGATCTTGAAAGGAACGTCGTAAATTTATATCACCAATTTTCCAATCGTTTTAAAATCATGTTCGTCTAGAATATCCAAAGTGAATCATTCCTCATGGTAGCAAAAGCACTATACTCTTATCACCTTGAAAATAGCAAGAATAAAGTTTACAGAAATGAAAAACATCGACACAGGAGACAGCAGAAGATCATTCGAAAAGATCAACGTCATGTATGAGGAGTATTTTGAACTAAAATCCAAAAATTGTATCGGGACATTACAAAATAACATCAATAAAATAACCAGAAAACATATAGGTTACCCTATCTCCATGTTATTTCAAAAATAAACAATCATGTGACCAACACTGTACATATCTTAAATATGTTTGCCGATCAACGTCAACCAACGAATTAGGCATCCAATCTTGTATATCTATAATATAGATACACCGAAGGTATATATTGCAATGGAAGTTATGTGATGGTTTTCACATCTAAACCATTCAAAAAAATGTTTTTCTTATACATCGCTCTTAAACATGGCTGGGATTATGGCAACAATATGCCATATCACGAAAATATGTACTCCTCGGCTACCACCATACATTGAAAGATATCATAAATACAGTGCCGCATTATGGGTACTCCGGGCCTTCAACCAATAAAATTCGAATCTCTTTTAAAACCTGCCTCTATTGGGATTCAAACCCGGTACCAGCCGTCCAAGCAAATAGCTTTAACCACTGTGCTATTTGTTTGCTATAATTCAAATGATATGCCGAATTTCGATAAATCACCTTAATTTCGATTGAATATCCCATTTCTTTAAATTTGTGAATATTGGAATAATCGGAGAATAAAATTCAAACAAAAAAAAAACAACATAAAATGGAGATTTTCATGAGCATTTAACAATTAATTTTAATGTTTATTTTCAGAATCGTCGTAAACGTCGAATTTCAACGTCAAATTTGATTTCGTATTTTGATTTGCAAAATTACGGAATATGAAAATTAAATTTAAATAAATTTCGATTTTTTTTAAAATTTGTTTCCTACAAATCGCCAACCGTGGATTGATTGAATCAATAAAATAATAGCTGAAGTTGGAGAGATGTGGTAGGGCGCAGGGCTTGCGGTTGTAAACAGCATCCATTTGGCTACCAACCTAAGCGGCGAGCGCAGAAGAGATCCTCAACAAAATAATGATCAGCACTCCAGATATTCCAACTGGCAATCGGAAAATCGTAAGGCAAGAGGAGACAAAAGGAGGGTCTAGATTATCCACTGTGGTAATCAACGAAATTACCTTGTTCCTCTTGCTCAATCAGAAAGAGTAATCGACTTCCGATTTGGGCCGATTACTCTCATGAGTATATAAAACATACGAGATTGAAACGCGTATATATAGGAATGTATATGTATGTATGCCGAGGATAGAGATGGATAGTCCTCTTTGTATCACGATCCCAGGCACATCCAAGGGTACCAGTCAGCAATATTAACATGTGGCAGCAGGGAATGCAAGTAGTAAGTAGGGTTACCGTAATAATATACTATAAGTATTGTTCAGATTAACCTGCACCATACAAAGGCTGATACAGCGGTCCTACTTCTCAGACTAACTGGATCAAAAAGGACGTAGTTTTAATTCAAAAATCTTGGATTAACAATAACAGGATCTGTACCCTTAGTATGAATGAGCTTAATACCGTATCCTCAAGCATATCAGGGAAGATCAGATCCTAAAATTAATTTAAATATTTTCATACTTTCTCAATATAGAGCAATGGTTACATAACTGCGGTAAGCCTGGAAGTTGGCAGCAGTCTAATTTGGCTGGCATCAACCTATATGGAAGCTTGGTGTGACACTCGGTTGCAATGTAAATGCGCATCACACAATCTGGGTAAGCACAGACTTCAACGAAAGGGGTGAGTTATTTTTTGATTATGGACTTACTAAATACCAACCTTTTAGTGTGTAATATTGGGCGAGAACCCTCGTTGATTATTAGGAATAGGCAGGAGGCTCTAGACGTGACTGTATGTTGGGTTGCGAGGAAACACTCTTTTTTATCATCGCTATGTAACTTATATAGTCTGAACAATCTCCCAGAAATCGTTCAGGAATCCCAAACGGATACACTGGAGTAGAAATATACAGAAACGTTAAAAGAATTCATGCTGCAACAGTCTCCTGAGCCCTAGTGACAGTAGAGAAACTGAATTGTACAGTGGACGCTATACCTTAAAGGACTGGTACCTAAACCAGTTCTTTAATGCTTCTTGTCCTATCATAGGCCTATGGGCAAGCAAAACATGGACGCCCACGGATTTGGGGAACTACTGAATAGCTAGTAGAAGACAACGCCTTTAAAACCCAAAAGCGCGAGATAAGCTCGAGATTCCTATAAGAAATACATAAGGCTATATAAAAAGGGATTTCGGAAGGCACTAAGGAAGTCTTGGAGACTCTTCTGTGACAAAATGGAGGAAGTCTCCGAAACTTCAAGACTTAGGAAAAGTCTGTCTACTAATCCAACTAGCTCCGCAGTTATTTAATAAATCCATGGACTGATTCTAGTGAAGAATCCTCAAAGCTTCTTATCGAAACTGTTTAATTAAGTAATTAAAGTTGGGCGGATTATTCCAGCACTCCATGCCACATGGGCCCACGGTGCAATACCCGGACAAACACATATACTTACACATTTAAAAACACCCAACCGTGATTTTTGGTCATCACCGGGAATCGAACCCGAGACCTTCGAATAACAAAGCAAGGACGCTACTTTTTTTTTTTAAATAAATACCAACACATACATATATACTCGTACATTATTTTGAGACTGTTCGGCTAGTGGATTTATTGTCCTTTGAAAGCTGAACTGTATCCCTATTTGTACACGGCTACAGGTCGGTCTTTTAATTGGCCATCTGCACGCACACTGCATAGCTCCATGCTAGCCTGTGCTAACATCAACGATGGGTCGGTCTATAAGCTCTACATTCCAACAGAGGGTCATATAGATGTTTTCAATTTAATCACCGATCGTAATCGGGAGATAAAAAATCCCTTTTGAATCCCGCCTCTGTTGGGATTCGAACCCGGTACCTCCCGATCCAAACGTCGCAGCTTTAACCACTGCGCTATTTGCTCGGTTAACTTACTGTGCTAACGAGTGCGGCAGAAAAAACTTACTTTCTAGGAAGCTTTGATGACTCAACAAAATATATCGTCAAGAAACACATTCATTGCGAACAGAGGATATTGTAACTAAAAAACGAATCGTTTGGGCACTAAAGGGTTTCAATTCTTTAAGTCGAGGCTGGTCCGCATATCAGCGAATATCCAAAATAATTAATCGATTATGCTGGAGGCAATCTTAAAAGTGTGTTTAAAGCCATGGTCTCTCTTTATGTGGACAGTCAGGTAGAAATCAAGCCGCTGGAATCAGTTTCTCTGGTGTCAATGGTCGTGTTGGGTTGCCACAATTCTTTTAATGACATGAGTGAGCATTTCAACTAGGGGAACTGGACGGACGAACTGGTTAGGCAAATTTAAGGAGGCCTATTACAAATACTACGACCTATTTGGCCAACACTGGATATGAAGCGCTTCTTTAATCTCCCTACGTTGACGTGATTTAAAAACGGGCGTGGAGGCACTCACATTGTTTTTTTTCGGAGAACATACGAGGAGGCTAGATTTGGAAGTAAATAACTTCTGCAGACGCTCCATGGATAAGGAAGAGGAAGAATTAGTTTACTTCTTATGCTGAAGTCTGGTATTAGCATAGAGAAGGCATAAACATATGGATATGTACATAATGGACAGCCTCTCGGATCTCGAAAGCTGTAAAGTGCGAAGAAGAAGTAAGATCCTGTGGTATCACAGTAGCCCGTTACTGGTTTAAGTGTACCTACGCAGCCACTCTAACCTAACTTGCTCTAGGTAGATTTTTCGAAAATTGTCTTGATGCTTTCAGGTTCTTGATTTGATTTGTGTATTATGACAATAAATTTGTATCTGGGCATTGTTTGCTGTAGATTTTATGTGTGTATAGAAATACCAAATATTCAATTCAGTCTGTTAATTTTGTCGAAACGAACTTGAATATATTTTTTAGCAATATAAAATTTTTAGTCCAATTAAAACTGACACTAGCTGTACCTATTAAAGTAAAATCCAATTTCTATATAGAAAATATGTTATATATAGCAAATAAGAAAATCAATATTTGTATGGATGTCACTATATATAAAGGAAATATGTACAATTTTTCCATTTCGCATTATTGAAAATCCTATAAATAAAGCAAAAAAAAAGGTTTTTACAAAAGTGTTTTTCTATTATATAGTTTTGATGAAAATTAAATTTCCATTTTTATATGGAAAACACAATAAAGGAAAAGTTAAAAGTCTAAGTAGAAAAATGACTCCTATTCTCCTTTACCATATACATATGTATATATGTATATGTATATATATATATATATATATATATATATATATATATATATATATATATATATATATATATATATATATATATATATAATATATATAATATGTACATATATTTACATAAACATAGCCAAATTGCTTGTATTGTAAGTTGATTAACTTATACAGGTCAGAAAATTTTAATTATGCAGTTAAAGGTGATAGATTTTGACTGACTTACGAAAACTTTGTATAATATGTGTCATTCACACACAATTAATCCGGCTTTATAGAAAAGAAAAGAAAACTAACATTTTTTTGCCATTAACCCACATATATAGAAAATATTTGTGGGTTACCGAAAATCAAAAAAAAATTGAAACACATATAGTATAAATGTATATACTATATATACATATGTACATACACACAAAACTGACAACATGTGAACATCGGAAAATTCTCAATTTCGTGAAAATTTTAATTGGTTTTAAAAATGAGAATATAAATCATTTGAGAATTTTCTTTTTTATTCCTATAATCTAAAAATAGGCCATATTCACACAATACACTCCGAATTTTCTCTATATGCAAAGGTATTTTTGGTCTATACGATTTTAAATATATGTATGTTAAAAATAAAAAATACATGGCTGCGTGTGTGCGTAAAGCGTATATATATATAGTGTATACACATACCTGCGGCTATCGACTTTTGTTGACACGAGTTTCAATTAGTAATCTGGTAAACTCACATACATAGTATAAAAGTCATGCATGCGTTTTGTGGATGAACATTAATAACTGAAATCCGAAATCTGTTATACATTTTAACTTTTGTTTATGTTGTATATATATATATAATATGTATGTGTAAGATGTATATAGTTATACCTACTATATACGTATATATATAAGAGTTTATTAATTATTTATTTGTGTTATCATTTCATTTAAACTTAACAAAAAATTAATGACTTGTTTTCACTCGAATTGTTTTCTTCGTTGTTTTATACGTGTTAAACGTAGGAATATCAACAGTGTGTTATGACATATTTTTGGCCCAAAAATCGGTTACAAATAACCTGTATGATTAATAAAGAAACATCCAATACAAATTATTCTTCTACTCGCATATACCGAAAACCAAAATTAGTTTGAGTTGCAATCTTAAAGAATATGTATTTAACATTCGAGTAAAACTATACGATCTAATAATCTAATAATCTTGATTTAAGGGCCACAATGTTTCCTATGTATATGGATAAAAGATGTTAATCAGATATTTTTTTAGAGTATACAACATTAAGTTCAACCGCATTTTATCAGTTTAAATGCTACAAAATATTATTTTCTCCAACGCCATTAAAAGATAAAAGTATTGCGTATATCCAACGAAAATTCAGTCAGTTACCGAGTAGCGGAACTTCATATTTTGCCCCCTCGCAAAATATGACTATCGTAATATTGTAAGACTTGTTTCCCAAGGGTCCCCCAAACAATTTTGATGTATTCTTTTATTTTACCAATATTTTATTTTTAGCCGTTAGAAAAGCTGCCATTAAAAGAGGAGATGGAAGATTAAAAGCCCCCAAAGCTTTGCAATGAACACAACGAAAGCAGTTATTACCCTAGGTTGTACACTAATATCACCATACCAATACCCACACTCTATGGAGTCAAACTCTAAACTATTGGTCAAGTAAACCAAATATATTAAGATCGTCTCAACCAAACAATATAAGTTGAAAAAGAAAACCGCGAAATCTATCCAAAATGACCAACGAGTTAATCGCACTCAAACAAGAAAAAATAAATTAAAAAAGCAAATTTAAAATGTAAAAAAATAGAATACTCAGAACGTGAACATCGTAGAAATCGAAAAAAAACAGATTTGAGACCCTCACAGTAATGAAGGGTTAGATAGAGAAAAGGAGCACAAAAAAAGAAGCCAGAAAAAGAAAGTTAAGTCCATACCAGAGAAGGAACAAAAAAACGAAAATAACGAACACCAAATAGTGCAACTAGCCACTGCACAACCAACAGAGAAACCACCACAATGAAACTCAACATTGAAAAATATCAGTGGTACACACACGAAAATAAAAATGAGCTATTAAGCGCAAATATTCTCCAAAAGTCAGATAAAATAACCAATAACAAACATTCATTAAGAATAATACAGCAGAACATTTTAAAATAGAAGAAGAGAGCATGCAAGTTGTTACAGTACCTTACAAATGGAATACCTCAACTCTTGTAAAATATCCGCGATATATTGTTCCCCAAGAATTCATGTATTTGTTCAAAAATACATTTTAGGGTTCAAGACATCTCCAAAGTATAAAGGCGTATTCGCAGCGACACAAGTATTAAAATGTGTATTTTACTCAGGATCAAAGTCTACGTACTGGCCAACTGACACAAACAAAAGACCTAATAAATTTTTACAAAGAAGTTATCGGAAAGCTTCGCATCTATTTAGAAAATGATGAAAGTTTAATGTCTGATCCTTCACTGGTTTTTATTTTGACTATTATTGAGGCCGTAATAAAAAAGCAGATTCGTCACAACTAACAAATAATAAAAGAAACTGGTTACTTTTCAGGCAGCTAGTGGAAGAAAGTATCAATCAAAAGCGAAAATGAAATAGAAAATGAATTGGACAGACTCATAAATAGCATACAATCGGCTGCTTGAAATCATTAATATATTCAAAAGAAGTAAGGGAACTAGTGCAGGAAAAACGAAAAGCACGAACCAAACGGCAAAGCAATCGTGCCGCGCAAGAAAAAACTACCCTAAACCGATTAAAACACTCATGAAAGAGGTAAAAAATGAAACAAACTTAGGAAGTCCCTTAGTACTCTAACGGCAACTAGAATACGGACTACTCGAGAAAATGATTCCATGATTTAGGGAATGTAAGTAACACTGAAAGAACTAAAAACTGGAATCAACAATCTAAAATCTGAGAAAGCATCAGGTTAATTGAGAATAGGACAAACAATTAAGGAGTTACCAGAAAAAGCTCATCTTTTTTTTAATTTCATTATTCCTTATAAATCAGGAATTCCCTAGCACAGACTGTTCCACGCTATTTTGACTTATACATACGCAATATATTATAAAGTAACCATATCGGTTACAGTGTGTAATAGCAATACCGGCGTCTAAATATATACCGTGAACTTAATAGCCGCACTTGGTAAAATTCCAACCTTGCCCACTCGAATAAATAAGAAATAATTCGAATTTAAACGAAGATATTTCCTCATGTATCCTCCGAATTGTAACAATTGAATTTCGTTTAAGTATCATTTTAAAACGAAAGAAAATAATTGTTACTACTGATAGATAAAATTGCTAGCAACATTCATGTTAAATTTGGATATCGCCCGATTAGTGGTTTACAATATACTTCATATATACTTCTTTAAAATTTATTTTTATCAATTCGAGACATTCTTCTAGTAAAAAGTAAAACATCGATTTAAATTGAGCGTCTCCGAATTTAATAATGTTTTTGACTTTTTGCCTTAATTTTAATGTTTGTTACTCACGTATGTTTTCTTCTTCGCCTCAGTAATAAAAAACATAACTGTCTCTGAAGTTATTTCATCCTATACACGAAAATTGGTAAGAGTTATTTCAGCATTTCTTGGGAGTTACTCCATGGAGACGATTCTATCACATACTACTAGAATTTAAGCAGATTTTAAACATTGTAATCGTTAAACAAAATTCCTAAAACTGAAATTATTTGAAAATCCATGATCGAATATTTCTCTTTAAGAACATCCCCTTCGTAAAACATCATAGACTTTTATTTTAACTCAATAAGTTTGTGGCTTAGGTTACGAAAGTGTTAAGACACGAGTATATAATTACTGTAAATTTAATGCTATACCTTTTATTGAACATTTTGAACACATCACGTAATGCAAGTAATCAATCGTACATCTTTTGACCTGACCATTTTCGAAAAATTTTAAGTTTGGAAATGTAAAATGTACATGTATATATCAAATAACATCTGCATTATACATTAGACTTTTATATAAAACTTGCTAATTAAATAAACTATTTACCAAAGAGCACTTTGCGATCAAATATCGGGAAAGTCCAACATCAAACAAGCATAGTCCTGGTTATAAATTGTTTGTTGGGATGGGAGTAGCTATAAATTAGTATTCCAGCCATTTGTTTATGATATTTACCGATTGTGTTTCTCCATTATCGACCAGCGGTCAAGGCCATCGTGGATCATCCCCTCGTAAACACTAAAAGACTTTACAAACCGCCGCGCGTTAAAAATTTTTTTTCACATATAATGTAAAACTTACATACCGCAAGCATTGACTTATTTGTCATGTCAAATTTGCTATTTTTTCTTTTTCTTTTGTGTTGTCGGGTTTTAGGCTCCTTTGAAAAGGCACAATGTGGAACGTATCCCGTAGCTTCATAACTAACTAACAAAGCAAATTATTTCTAAAGCTCAAGGAGCGTCTAGTATCTAAAGTTTTCAATAATTGTTTGTTCAATATATTATAACGTCCCAAATAAAATAAAACCATTAGACCCTTAGATACATGCGCACTAAACATTTTGAGAATAAAGTTTTTAAGAACATTTTGAATTTTGAGTGAGATTTTGATTCGATAAATACGAAACTCTACTCTATATCAACTTTAAGGATAATAGTTTTGAGGTCTATCCTATATATTAGAATTGATTAATATAAAAATAATTGTAGGCTATTTATAATTGAGTAACCACAGACCCGCACCCATACAGAATGTCCATATAAACTCACCCATTCGACAATTCGAAGTCGTGAATTTGTGATACAAAGGGCAGCATCCGCAGATAAAGAAAGATACGCAGATTTTAACGAATGTATACTGCTGTATGGCCCCTGTGGTCGGGGGGCACTCACATGTCTCGTAAATCAAAATTGCACGAACATGTTTCCCAAGAATACCACCACAGTATCCTTTGCTTGTCGTAGGAGGCGACTAAACGGTTGGATCGCTGGGCTGACGACCCGCATCCGTAAAAAAATAAAATGTTTATAAAGTCAACAAAAAGAAAAATGGATACCGCCAAAAAAACACCGGACCCCCGCTCAAGTACCCGGACACGAGATTTAGGATCGGCACGTGGAACGTGCAATCACTAAGGAAACCAGGAGCGTTAGAGGGCCTAATCACGTGCATGAAGGAGTATCGGCTGGAACTCGTTGCTCTTCAAGAAACTCGCTGACCTAAAAGTGGAGACCATGTGTCCCAGGGCTATACATTGTTCTACAGTGGAGATGACCTCGGAAATCTTGGAGCTGGATTTCTTCTTGGGCCGCAGGTAAAGAACGCTGTTTTGGATTTCCAAGCAGTCAATAACCGATTGTGTAAGCTTCGCTTGCGCATGAAGTTAGCTAACCTGTCGATAATTTGTGTACATGCGCCCACAGAAGTCAGCCAGCCCCAAGATAAAGACTCATTTTACAATGACTTGGACGATCTGATGGGATCTATACCCGAACACGATGTTAGAATGGTAATTGGGGACTTTAATGCTAGAGCTGGCAGAAATCAGACCGACTTGTGTGAAAACATAGGTCCGTACTCCCGACACGAAACTGCGACCGATAATGGTGAGAGAATGATGTACTTTGCGGTTGCTCATGATCTTAGAGTAGCAAGCACATTCTTCCCTCACAAACACATACATCTTGAGACATGGACACATCCTCGCGGAACTTCCCGCAGCCAAATTGACCATGTGTTAGTTTCTAAAGGACGGGCTCAGGTTGTGCAGGATGTGAGAACTTATCGGTCAGCAACCAAATACGTAGGCAGCGATCATCATTTGGTCGCTGCAAAGCTACGATGGAAGTTTTCGTACAAGTCTGGGAACACAACGAAACGCATGGTACGTTTCGATTGTGAAGGTCTGATAAATGAAGATCAAAAGAAACGATATGTCAGCGACAACATTAGTGAAGCTAATTACCAGTCTGACTGCGTGAACTCTGTGTGGGAGGTACTGAAAACTTCGGTTGTCAGTGCTGCTCAACAGACTTTAGGTATAGTGAAAGTCAGACCCAAGAATGTTTGGTTTGATGACGAGTGTCGTCTTGCAGGTGAGCAACAAAATATAGCCCATAATGAAGTGCAACAACGTTTCACAATCGCGAGGAAAAACAAGGCTGCTCTTGCAAGAAGGGCAGCTAAGCGGATTTGTAGACGGAAGAAGCGAGAATGGTGGAAGGCCGAGGTTCTGAAAGTACAACAACTCAGCAATGAGCGCAGTTCGCGTAATTTCTTTAAAGGAATTACTGGACTGCACCATACTTTCAGGCCTACGTCAACCGCCATTCGGGACCGGGATGGAAACCTCTGCGTTAACATCGACGCAGTACTTGACGCATGGAGTGGACACTTTACTGACCTGCTTGATGTCCATCATGCGTCACAGACTGTTGTTGAGCCACCTCTAACACAGACTGCGGAGATTTGCACTGAGGAGCCATCCCATGAGGAATTCACTAAAGCCATGCAGAGATTGAAACGAAACCGGGCACCTGGAGTGGACTGCATTAATTCGGAGCTCTTGATATTCGGAGGGGATACTTTGTTGAACTGTCTTTTCGACCTTATTCGATTAGTATGGCGAACCGAAGTAATGCCTGACGAATGGAAAGTGGCCGCGATATGCCCCATCTTCAAGAAGGGAGACCGCTTGAAGTGTGAGAATTATCGCGGTATAGCTCTCCTTTGCACAGCGTACAAGTTACTGTCATACATTGTATTGGATAGAATCACTCCTCTAGCGGAGGGTTTGGTTGGTGACTATCAGGGAGGATTTCGTCCGAATCGATCAGTCACCGATCAGGTCTTTTCGCTGCAGATGATTCTATCTAAATATTATGAAACATCCATCCCCGTACATCAGGTGTTCCTGGATTTCCGGCAGGCCTATGACTCGATCAATCGAGAGAGTTTGTGGTCTGCTCTGGAATACCTAGGAATGCCAACAAAACTGGTACGACTATGTAGGATGACAGTGACGCAGTCCCAATGCTGTGTTAAAGTTGAGAACAGGCTATCGACAAGTTTTGTAGTTAACTCGGGTGTTCGGCAGGGAGATGCTTTGTCCCCGATACTCTTTAATCTCATGTTGGAGTACATCTTTCGTAAAACGGAAACACCGCAGCGTAACATCTTATATCGCCAGTCCAATCAGGTGCTTGCATATGCAGATGACATATGCGTGATTGGACTGAATAGCAACGGAGTGAAAGAAATACTTGATCCGCTTGTAGAGTTTTCAGCTTCAGTTGGACTTCAGATCAATGAGTCCAAAACGAAATACCTGATCTCTGGTTTTAGGGACAATGGCACACCAGATTTTAGTAGTGGCCACCACACGTTTGAGGGAGTGAGGAGGTTCAAATATTTGGGTTCTCTTATCACTCACGATAACAGTGTGGGTGTGGATATTAAAGTGCGGCTGGCAGCTGGCAGTCGTTCTTTGTATCCTCTAAGGTCACTGCTAAAATCTAAACACTTATCAAGTGCCGTGAAGCTGAAACTTTACAAAGCGTTGATCAGGCCCGTTGTTATGTTTGGATGTGAAAGTTGGGCGCTGACGGATGAGTACGAGAGATGGCTCCTAACATTTGAGAGAAGAGTCATGCGTGTGATTTACGGCCCAAAACGCGAAATAGATGGTACCTACCGAGCTCTGTACAATATCGAGATCATAGATCTGATGAAGATCCCCGATATTGTACATGAAATAAGATCTCAGCGAGTACGCTGGCTCGGGCACGTTTTGCGTGCTGATCCGGAACGAATTGTGCAGCGATCTCTGAAAGGAGAGCCACCATATGGTAGGCGCAGAGGTCGTTGCAGGCGACGATGGCTCCACGGTGTAGAGAACGACTTGGCCTCTTCAGATTGTCTTAGACAGTATGAAGACCATGCTCGGGATCGAAACCGCTGGAGCCGAATTGTTGACTCAGTAAGGGGCCAGTAATGGCCTTTAAAACTGTTTTAATTAATACTGCTGGCTGACACCATGACTTTCAAGTGCCTTGAAGCTGCACTAGCCAAATCAGCTCGCCACAACGAAATCTTATCCTCCATAATTTATTACACCAGGTCCGGATTTTATTACACTTGCCGTTTGCGAGAAAACCGTGGGCGGTGTAACATCAAATTGAACCAACACCGCCACTTTGTAACTTTTTATGTATGTAATTGTGATATCGAGATAAAACTTGAGCCAGAATTTATTACAAATTAATTACAGTTCACTGAAAAGTCGCCGAAAAATAAAATGTAATTATTTTGTGTAAAAATCAACTTATTTTAATAGAAACCTATACTGAAATTCAAAGAAAAATACCAAAATGCCGATTTTATCACCTGTAATAATTTATTACACCAGACCGTCACCATATTTTGGATAGAACTAGATATTGTTTACACTATAAAATCTATTACAGGTGATAAAATCGACATTTTGGTATTTTTATTTGAATTTCAGTAGATTTCTATTAGACTAAAATTTTTTTACCAAATATAGTTAAATTACACCACTTAACAAAGTATATATTTACCGTATACTGTAAACATTGGCCAGTTCTATCCCAAATATGGTGGCGCTCTAGTTAAATAAATTATAACAGGTGATAAAATCGACTTTATTCACCCACAGTTTTTTCGCGAACGGCAAGTGTAATAAAATCGGGACCTGGTGTAATAAATTGTAACAAATTATGAAGGATAAGGTTTCGTTGTGGCGGGGTGATTTGGCTGGTGCAGCTTCAAGGCACTTGACTTTCATAATGTCTCGCAGAATAAATTCGTATCGAATGAAACGAGGAAAAGTTGTTTTATCTAAAATTCATACACTAATTAATCTGTGACAATTATTGGAGCGAAGATTTAGATCTTAATTTTAGTAAAAGATCACCAAAACGTTTATTTACTAGAGCCGGTAAAAATTGCTGAAACAGAAGAACATTTTTTAAGAGGAGAGACCATCGTTTTGTTTCCACTGTTAAATGCAACGGCCCGCGGTAACACTATCTAAGAGTCTACGTAGAATGAGGAGCAACATTCAGCTGTGAAAAGGCTGGGTTAAAATGCTCTATCAATTGTCGATTATAGTGGATAATCGTGCGAATATTTACCGGAAACTACCTATTACTTGCAATGGTGTTTAACAGATTGTTAAACTGATTGAAGTATACTGTCACTTCAGATAACATTAAACAGAATCTATCAAATACGAAGCTAACAAGTGTGATTTAAATTTAATTTTGATTTATTTACGCCGCTAGTTATGTATATATAAATCTTTAACGTATAGATTTCCAATTTAAATAAGTTTGCCAAATACTAAAAAAAGACTAAAAAATGACGTTTCGTGTATTTGTTGTATCTGGAAAAGGACATCAGGGAAAAATAATTTTGAAAAACTAAATTAAATCAAATATTTACAAATATTACAGAGACATGTGGAAGCCCGTATCCGTACTGAAGATTTGAGAGCCATTTCAAATATCGAACTACCTTTAATGCTATGAGGGATTTACTTAAAATTTTTAATAAATCTATAAGATTTCCATTTTTTGGAAACCCAATTATTAAAAAAATGAAAATTTCTCCGGTTTACATAAAAATTCAACTGAAGTAAAAGTTCTCTAGCAAAATTTTCTGAACTTCTATGCTCTCCAAATGTGAAAAGGGTTGATTTAAAAGTTCAACTTGTATTTATTTCTGGTTTCCTACTACTTTTCTGAACCCCAAGTAGCGTATTGTAGAAATTTGTTTTTGTTTTTTATGAGGTTTTTCGGAAGATATTTTAAAAGAGTATATTTTTTTTTAATTTGCTTAGGGATCAAATTTTTTAAAAAAGGACAGGACAGGACATTATTTTCAAGGAGGAGAAATTGAACCAAAGGACGTCAGTCCTGGCGTTATATAGTCTTTATTGTATGATAAACTTTATGTTCACACAATACTTTGTTTTTACATCGGACAGTATTTTCATATCAGATTTCACAAAACAATTAATAATGCCAGATGCCGGATCATTGCATAAATCGTTAACACGAGATGAAATTCAAATCTCAAAAACAATGCTTGATTAAATTAAAAAATGGTGAAGTAATTTTTTCCTTAAAATTATAAAAAAACAATTGAGTTATCTTAATTTATTTTGAAATGCAATTTATGTGGCTAAGTGGGTGGTGAACTATTTTCATAACATTGACCAATCTACAACAAGCCTACTCGACACCCCGTATATTAAAATACTTTCGATGAGTTATTATGTTAATCTGTCCAACGTTTATACGTATACAAAATTTTAAAAATTCCGTTTTACTCACTACGTTGAATATATGTAGCATAGAAATTCCATACATCGTTAGCAATTCGTTGCCACGCGCTCTTTTAATAGTTTTGCAGCCATCACGTACAGGTTTGCAGCCCCCAATCAAATATTTAACACGGGCCAACAATTATTTTACGTATATACAAATTATCTTGTCTGTGTCCAAAAATAATTTTTGCATATTTTCAGCTGGCATTATTATCTAACTTCGATTCGAATAAATCAATATACAGCGATATTTATAAATTTTTTGTTTTTTTTTTAATTTTTTTTTTTTTAATTATTTTTATTAAACGATAATTTCAAAATTACGTTACAATACGTATTTTTAAACTCTGTATTTTCTCGAATTATATAGGATTGTATTTTTGTTTACTGTTTATAAATCTTAGATGTAACCGCAATTTATAATTTGAATTTAATTTTTAGTTTTTTGTAATTTGTAAATGATATTGATTACACCTATTAGTTTCTATTATTAGAATAACAATGTTTTTTTTTTGTTTAATTAATTTATATATTTCATTTTATATAATGTATATATCCATAATAAACTACCAATGAAATATTTATAAATTTATTTATTTCCATTTTTATTATTTTTTTTTTTTCAAATAAATTACTACATATTTTATGTAGTGAAAATAATGATTAAATTCATTTACTGAAACTAATTATATTAATTATATAAATAATTATGATGGTTTTGTATTAGCCGTGACCACATTTCGGAAACTAATAATTAAGACTTCAGTAAATGGCATATATAGCTAGTAAATAAAAACTTAATAAAATTAAAAATTCAGTCAGGATTGTTTTTGTTATTTAAAAAAAATAAAAAAAAAATAATAATAAATATTGTTCATTCGAAAACTATAATTATTAATAGACAGCATACTTTTAAATTTTATTATATATTTGTAATATAATATTTATTTATATTATTATATATATGTATATATAATTTTTATTTGATTGATTTTCTATTATAATTTTAAATAATATTAATTTAGTTTTATTTTTTGTCGGGATATTGGAATAAAATATTTTGTTGTTGTATTTATTAATATATAATCAATATTTTATTTATTATCGTTATTTATAAATATTTTTTCTTTTTATGTAAAATCGATATTTATATTATAATTTAAGGCTTTTTATTTCCTACTACAATAATCTAGTTTATTATTATTATTCTGTTATTTATTTATTTATTAGTATTATATAGTACAAAACAAATAATATTAATAAATAAATAAGTGAATTGTTGTTTTGTCCTTTTTTATTTTTATTTAAATAGTCCATTAAATAAATATTTAATTTTGTCTCTGGATGAGCATTTTGTTTATAATGTATGTATTTTTTAATTTATTTAAGGATCAAAAACACTATTGGGGCGGGAACGGATCATACATATGATCTAACAATTTTTTAAATACTTTTTTTTGACCTACTACTGACTGGTGTTTTTTTTAAGTGATAATGCCGAAGAAAGAAAATTTTGGCAAGATCAATTGTTTATTGCACAGGGGCCGCTTCTAAACATGGAATGAGATCCAAACATGAAGAATCAGTATTCAAACATTATAGTTTTATTGGTTTATAGATAAATTCAGCCCCCGATTTTTTAATTAAAATTTAACAGAAAAAAAATTCACCAGTCATTTTTTTTTCATTTAACATCAAATATTTTGTTTAACTAATTTTTATATTTTTTGTTTTCAATAGTTTATTTAATTTTTTGTATTACTATAATTAATTTCATTTAATCTAATTGGTATATTCAGCACAAGAAATTTATATATTTTTTAAGATTATTTTTAGTAAAATTTTCGGTATTATTATAAATATAGAAGTAAAACCCAAACTAATTATATAAAAAAAAAGAAGTAAAATCATTTTTCAAAAATTTTTATTTTATTGATATATTTTATTGTTTTTATATTTTAAGAGAAAAATTTAATGCTTAAACTAGTAAAAATCGTTTTAATTATTTAAATTTAGTTTTTTATAGGCGATATGCAGCCAATTAAAATAAAAACTATATAGAAAAAAAAAGATAACAAAATAATGATAATCAATGTTAAATTGCGTACGGAAAAAGAGAAGAAGTTTTCCAAAAATAAAATCGGTGTTCTAACATTCATTTTTTCTTTTGTTTCTGTTTGGTTCGATAATTTATTTGTCATCAATAAAAACACTGTGTGTATATGTATTTTTATTAAACGAACACGCGAGATTCTTATCGAAAAAATATAACGAGCTTTTGGTTCCGGTTCCAACTATTATTATTATTGAGATCTTAATAATTCAAATGTGTATATAAATTGGTCGAAACCCATAAATAAAATGGAAAATCCGTTTGTTACAAGTAAAATTATTCAGAAATGGCGGAAATTTTTATTAGTTTACAATTTATGTATTATTATTTTTATTATTATTATTGGCACATGTATCAAAATGGTTGTTAGTTTAAGCGCGATTAAATAAATGCCAGAATTTTGGAAAATTTCCAGCACAATGAAATGTATTATCTTTTATTTTTATATTATGTACTCGTGTATAGTAGGAACAATCCTCTTGAAAAATGATTATTAAATCCTTATTTTGTTTATATAAAATAATAAGCGGACGGTTGTTTATTAAAAAAAAATATAAAAAATAAGAATACAAATTAATTATATAGCTTTTAATTTAAATTTTATTGTGAATATTATTTTTTTATAAATATGATAATTATACGTAAACCTAGGATGATATTATGTAGCACGATTCAATATAGCATTATGTAAATCTGTAACATAAATAATATTACTAAATAGAACTGCAAAATAAGTAGCTAATTTCTCAAAATGTTAAATTTATAATTATTTTATTCATTAGTATGGATGCGCCTTCTCTAGTCATTTTATTATGAAACATCTATTTCTAATTTAAGCCAAATTCTTACAGATAATTTTATTTAACTTACATACTGGTTTAGAGTGTAGGTTAATCTGTTCTTAGATAACTCTAATAAAACCAGCCAATTATATCATATAATCGAGCTTAACTTACATACTTATTATATAACTAGGAAGATTTGTAAATTAATCTTGTTTATGCTATAATTAAACTAGTTAATCATTATTATTTGAGTTTACCCAGACTATGTGAATTAAGCATAAGCTCAATTAAAAATAATATTAAGATTAGATAGTGCAATTTTAAATGATTAACACTCATTTAAAATTGGACTATCTAATCTATACGGCTATTATAAAATCAATTTTAATATTATTTTACAAACTATGTAGCATACATTATGCAACATACTTTTCGTATTCTATATAACTGGCTTAAATTGGGATTGAATAACTTCAAACTCATCTTTGAAATTTCATTTACCCTATACTATTTGACAAATCGAGTTACATAAAACAGGCAAACTTGATTTTTATTATTCAAATCGAATTGTCCTCACGTTATGAACATCGAGTTGCCAAATCGAATTACATGATTCAAATCGAAAGTTCTGATAGTGTTGTGAAAATTCATATTACAGATTTAACAAATTTGAGTCGTGGTTCTTAATTTATATTTCATCATCATCGTTCATTTCATATACATATTTCATCATCATCGTTCATTCGACGAATTCGAGTCGTGGGTGCTAAGTCGAGTCGTATTACATAATAAGATCCCTGTAATTCTAATATATTGTTTTTTGTTTTTAAATGTTTTTTTTATAATATATATTATATATAAATAACAATAAAATCATAAATAATTAGCGTTTTACAAATGAAAAATTGTGACACTTTTCTATTTAAAAACCAATAAATCCCCTAAAAATGTATTCTAACAAACTGGGAATATATTCAGAAGGAATACTGAAACAATAATGTGGCTAGTAATTAGAATAGTGTCATGAGAAAAATTATTAAAATATTGGAATAGGAAAATCTGTATGATGTGAAATTGCAATCCTGAGGTTTGGGATATATGTATATGATTAAATTAATATTTATAAAAAATAAAACACTAGAAAATAAATAAATTTACTCAAACAAAAAAAAAATCAGTTCAATTTGCCGAAAACATAAAAACTCAAGTGTGTACAGTGTGTATTTATTGTGATATAATAATTTTCTTTATAAATTTCCTGGTTTGTAACACCAAGTGTCACACCACTTACTATTCAAGTATTAATCGATCAAATTATAACACTTTGTTATTTTTTGATACAGTAACGACCTGACCTTTTAAGATACTTCGATTTAATATAGTATAAAAATTATTATTCTAATTGATTAGTTTTTTTCTTTTATTTAGTTAACAATAAATAGTAAATCATTAATCTATTTTTATTTTTTGTTATTTATATTCAAACATAAATAAACAACACATTTAACATTATTGTATTGTTTTGATTTTGATGAATTAAACTTGGGCAGATTCAATACATAGAATAGTGATGTGTTTTTTTTAAATGAATTTATAGATATTATAGCGATCAAATTTGATCATGAAATTGATTGGGCGTAATCTTCTAGCGAATAATATATGTATAAAGTTTGTGCACCGAGTTACCAAAATATAAAAGGGTGTTTAGTTTAATTCGCATCACTCATATACTAAACCTCCCCAAATAATAATTTCATTTCCACCCTGCTCAAAAATATGTATCACCAAACAAAAGTTGTTTGTTTATTTGTATTAACCCCAGGTGGAAAGGAACCTTTTTTACAAGAACAAAATTTATATATAAATATATATTGTCTCTAATATTTGTTTTATATCATATACATACTTGTATTTTCTCATATTCACAACTGACACGAAATAATATATAATGCAGAGCTAGGCAAACGTTTGAGCAAATCGGTATTAAATTATATTTCGACTGATAGTTTTGTTACAAGAAATTGTATTTGTAATGAAAATTGTGTATTTTATAAAATTGTTAATATGCACTTATCTTTTGGGAGGTTATAGGATATGTAGGTTAATTAAATTTTCTGTGTACAAATGTGAGATAAACAGAAAAAGTATAGAAATAATATTTAAGTTGCTTTTGCTGTAGCTTATTTTTACCCAAAAACTTTAATTAACCCATGTATTTCATTTATAAAACAAAACTACTTTTCTAAATAAACACTCGATTCTACACGTTTGTCCAGCCCTGTATGAAATATATTAGTTACAGTGGTTTGTAATTAATAAAAAATAATAATAATATTTATGTATGTAATAATTATCCGAGTGTTGTAAAAGCAATAAACACTTGAATTATTTATAAAATCATTCTAAAGTTGCAATTTTTGTTAAAGGTCTGCACTGTATTACATGAATTATAGAGATTGTAAAAAACTAAGAGAAAAAAATTATAATTTAAATTATTGATAATTTTGGGTGGTTTTTTATTATTATTATTTTTTATGTTTGTTTTTTATATTTTTAATTATTAAAAAAACAACTAATACAAAAAATTTATTTTTATTGTTGTTGTGGTGGTTGTTTTAACCATGGATGTTCTAAACAATCAGCTGCAGTTGCCCTTTTATTCGGTTCAAATTCTAACATTGGTAATAGAAACGATGCAAAATCTTGGGCCTGCTGCATTGGCCATTCATATTTTTCTGTTAGCACCTCAGTAAGACCCCACGGTTTTAAACCAGTTATATGCCTCAATTCACCGCGCGTGTTAAATACTAAATGAGATAGTGAACCAGGAAATATTATTTTTTTTGGTATTGGTCCTAGTAATTCTATTATATGGGCTATATGATCTTCATCTCGGCAGTAATTTTCACCCGAATGCGGTTCAAATAAATAATCACCGGTCGCCAATTCAAATGCCATGCACGCAGTACTCCATATATCAGCGCTTGTATTATAACCCGCACCCAGTATTACTTCCAGTGAACGATATTGCCGAGTTTGTATGTCTTCGGTGAAATGCTTGTGCACCCAGCATGCGTTTCCTAAATCGGCGATCTTCACCTCAATATCATCGCATATCTCGAAAGCCGGATCCTTATTTGAGTAGCTTTTCTTCTTTCGATTACGCATTGAATCGGATGTAACACTCTCATCCACAGAATTAACACCTTTATCACTTGAATTTATATAGTTATTGGCATCATCGTCGTCGTCCTCATCCTTCAATGGGCTTTTATTTATCATTTCATCTTTATTTTTATCACCATCCCCATCGATATTATGATCATTTTCGATACTATTTTCACCCGAAATTGATTTCGACGAAGTTGGTGATCCGCATGCCCCACTGCTGCTGCCATTTTCTCCGCTGGTGCTACTGCACTCATTTGCATCAATTTCACCGTTAGCACTATTTTCATCGAGATGCTGTTTATTCAAATCACTATCTTCACCCTCTGTTTTTTTATTAATTTCACCATTATGCAAAACTATTTCACTATTTTTCTCATTATTGATTGGGCTCGCCACAATTTCCACCTCGTTCTGTTGCCCATTTTCAATTGAAAGATTTTTCTCTTGATTTGCATCATTTATTGTATCCTCATTGATTTCGGGTAAAACCGCAAGCTGCTGTAGTTGCTCTTTTTGTTTTTTGATTAATTCTGATTGTCTTTTAGCTTTTTTCCTTAATTTTTTCTTTTTATTTTTAGACATCTTACCACTAATCGCTTGCTCTTGAAATTCCTTTGGTGCGGTACTAATCAATGAATATGGTAGTTTTAATCCCATTGCATGCAATTCAGTAGCTTCGGAAGCCAATTTTCGGACATACACCTCATCGACACATAACAACACGTTCTCCGGTTTAATATCAGTATGTATAATTTTACATTTTGCATGCAAATAATCTAGACCTTCGAGCACTTGTCTTATTATTGTTTTAACATTTATTAATGGTATACCACGATAATTTGATTTTAATATAAGTTTAAGTAAGTTATGTCCCAACACTTCAAAAACCATACAAATATGGGTACCATTAACACCAGTCACTTTAAAATCATTTAAAAGTTGAACGGTTTTATTACGTTTTGGATCGGCTGGATCACTATCGCGAACACATTTTAGTAAATTTATCTCATCTTTAGCGGTTTCAGTAAAATGTTGTGCAGATTTAACTATTTTTAATGCTACATACCGCTTATCGTCTAAATCCCAGCATAGCCAAACTGTTGAAAAATGGCCCCATCCTAATTTTCTTGTAACATGATAACGATTTAAAAATAGATCACCAATTTTCACCGGATAGTATCCACCTTTACAGTAGTCCTCACGGCTCTCTTGTTCCTCCTCCTCGCTAGTAAATATTTCATCCTCGTTGGATGATGTATATGTTGGTGTGTCGTTCCATCCACCACCAGGTGTTTCAATTTTACCGACCCCGCCACTACAGTATTTTCCTAGCTCGGTTAACGAAGATTGATTGTTAATTAGATTAGATGCTTGTTGGGGTTGATGTAATGCTGCTTGTGCACCACCACCACTATTCTCATTATTTATCAGATTTTGATCATTATTTACTTTATTTTTCTTTTTATTCGGCTTATGACGTTTCTTCTTGGCTTGAATTGCTAACACATGTCGGTTTGTATCAGATTTAGTATTCATTCTTCAATCATTAAATATTTTAACAAAAAAAAAAAATTCACTGCGAAATTTTTCTTCCTCCAATTTTTTTCTTTCTCGTTTTTATTTTCGCAAATTTTTCTTATGATGCACACAAAAATTATACAAAATTTATTAACCAAAATCAAACTTTTGCTATTTTAACCTCTCATTACCAACACGACTTGATTAAGTTTTTTATTGTAATTTTTTTTTGTTATAATTAGAAAAAGTTTATTTGTAGAAAAATTCTTGAATTGAAGAAAAAATGTTCATCTTTTTTTTTGTTTGAGTATGGCGACTGCGATGGTTCGTATTTTTCGTGTGTGAAATAGAAATAAAATATAAAAAAACTCGATTCCCAATGGGTGCAAGAGTAGTTCGACCGTATACCAAATACTGAGATAAATACATTTTTTTAAATATAAAAAACCACACTATTTTGTTTTTTCGTTTTACGATGTTGGCATAACTGATTTTTTGTTCTCGTCGTTGTTTGCTGTTTTCACCCAACATACCGATTTTATGCAATCTTCTTAGGATGTTTATCTTTATTAAAACATCGTAGATTTTTAAAATTTTAAGTTTACGAACCCTACAGACATTTGAGGCGTTGGTTCGATTTTATTGAATCAATGCCACTATAAAATAAGTCAACAGTGATTTGCATTTAACTGAAATACAATTGAGTTACTCTTTAGATCATTGAGGTTGTTTATTTAAAGTACCTTTTCCATTATGAAAGATTTACTGGCGAAATAATTTAAAAACGAAATGGGATAAAAATATAGATTAGCAGATGGTGCGAAAGAAACCGCCAACATCGTTAATACACTTTCAAGCCGTGTCCTCGAGATCGAATTTATTTCCTAGGAAATCATAGCCGATCTCTCTCCCAATCAAATCAACTAAAATGGAAAAACACGCCTCTTTTTCTCTTCTTTGAGTTGAAATATATTTAACTTTGACCAAAAAACTCGCAGACGACCTTAAACACACAAAAATTCTCTTAATCACACAAAAATTCTCTCAGAGAGAGATCGAATTTGATTTCCTAGGAAATAAATTCGGTCTCGAGGACACGGCTTTACTGGTAAAAAAAATTATGTTTGGTTTAGTGTGCTGCCATTAAAATCTTTTGTTGCTATAAAAAAGTATCAAGTCAAGTATTTTCTATGGCAACATTCTTACACATCGACGTAATAATGAACCTATATTTCAAAATGTACATATTTTTATTAAATTTAAAATTAATAGTTTGAAGTATAAATATTTAGTTAAGTAATTAAAATATTACTAATACTATTAATTCTCGATTTATTTTGTGATAATTGAAATTATAATAGGTGATATACGTAAAATGAACGTTTAATTCAGATATATTTTTTTAAATATTAATATTTAAAAATGTTTATACATACATGAATACTTAGAAGTAAAAAGAAATATGTATGTTTAGTAACCGATATTTGAGATTTTTTAAAAATAATAATCCTATTTTAAAAATGTTTCGTTTAAACCAATCCGGTATGTAATATCAACTATTCGCCTCTATTGCGCTTTCATTTCGTATGCATTCCATTTTAATTACAAACATATGTTTCGCTTTTGTTCCGTACATTTAATTTCATTTCAAATTTAAAATGTTTAAAAAAGCACTCGTTGCTTTCCATCAACCATTGCAATACATACTTATATAAACACTTATGGTTTTTGTCTTTACTATATTATCTACTCTGTATTTATAACTACTCATAATAACGACCCGACCTATTTATCATGATTCATGAGTATTTATAGTCTACAATCAGTTATGTCAAATTAGACCGCTTGGTGGATTAGTGTCGAATAATTTAAAGTTAGAAATTTTTGTGTTTCCCAATCGAACATTTAGCCGAGACACATTATTAGCACTTATTGGTGGTCGATTGGAAATTAACTAATAGAATGTGAACTGCCAATACACACAATTACTTCGCCTTTATTTTAATTTACGCCAGATGAAACAAAACCACTACGTTTTTCTGGCGCCATAGTGCTAGGTTTGCGAATAGTTTCATATAAAAATATCTTCACTAGTATTACGTTTTCAGTTCGCTTAGTTTGGATGGATTTATTACCCTTATGTCAGAGGTTCAACCTGGGTTATCTTTCACTAAAAATAGAGTCGAGTGAGCAATTTTGTACTTAACTCGACTCGACCTGAACAAATTGTTGAGTTAACTCTAAAAACGCACTATAATCGGAATCGAGTCTAAAAATCTCAACGTTATATTTTTTTCTATTTTCTGTCAACTGTCAAAGCATTATTAACAGCATTTTTAGTTTTTCTATAATAAATTTTTAAATTAAATTAATGTTTATACATGACGTTTATAATTCGGTTTCAACCAAGTTGAGTACGACTTGACTCATATATCAGGATATTATCAGGATACATACAAAAATTAAAAATTCCGTCGTTAGGGTCAAATTTGAGTAGAAAACGAGTTTCGTATGGAAATTAACTACAACTTTACAAGCAACAACAACAACGAAATATTAAACGCATTTTTTCTTTTTAATAAAAAATGTTTGGTGATATATTTTCAATAAATTTAATTAAAATAATTGATAAATATAAATAATAAATAATCTTTTCCCAAACTAATCAAACACGCAAAAATATATATGTACATAACTTAAAGATGCGTTGTCTCTTTGTTGATCCGAATTCCGAAGGCAAGTAGCCGGCAGACTGGCAGAGATCATAGAATTGTAACATGGTGTTCAATATAACCAAATAGACATTCAACAATGAAAGGTTGTGATTGGCTAATTTAGTAAATCTAACTAATTTCTTGTTGCGTGCTATAATTTATGTTCGGATCACACGAGAACTCTGCTTTTCGTCTATAATCTATATAATGTAGATATACTTGTTTTGATAGAACATTATATAATATTTTAATTACGCAATGTAGCTAATTATCAAAATTTAAATTGCGCAAAATAATTAGAATTTAGTTGTGGATTGAATCTTGAGATCATTCATATTCAACGGGAGTATAAGAATAAAATTAGAACAATTATGTCTAGACCAATTCTGTACTATACATTAATGAGCGCACCAGCTAGGGGTGCTTTATTAACAGCTAAGGAGCTTGGATTAAACCTAGAATTGGTCAATATTGATTTATTAAAGCGCGAACAGTTTAATCCAAAATTATTAAAGGTATGCTAAATAAATAAATAATCTTTAATAAATTAAATAATCTTTAATAAATTAAATAATTTTGCAGTAATTTATAATTTTAGTTAAATCCCCAACATACAATACCAACATTAGATGATAATGGCACTGTAATTTGGGATAGTCACGCTATTAATGCTTATCTTGTTGATAAGTATGCCAAAACTGATGTACTCTATCCAAAAGATTTAGCAACTCGTGCTCAGGTTAATCAACGTTTAATTTTTGATGCAGCCAACATTTTTGAACGTTTGAGAACTATATTAAGGCCCATTTTATATTCTGGCGGTACCGAGATTCCTCAGGAACGAATAAATTTTGTGCTTGATTCATATGATTCTTTGGAATCAATATTTACGGATAATCAATATTTAGTTGGTAACCAACTAACAATTGGAGATTTGTCTACAATTGCGTCGGTTGCATCGGTCCGTCGTATCGTACCGATCGATGAAGTTAAATATCCAAAAATAATTCAATGGATTCAACGAATGGAAAAACTTCCATACTATGCTGAAATAAATGAGAAGGGTGTAGATGAATTAATGAAAATATTTAATAAAAAACTAGAAGAAAATAAGCAGCTACAAGGAAAGTAGGTTAACGAAGGTTTACTTTATACAATTTTACGGGTTCAAAACGATTATTATACATATTTCTGTGGATGTTAAATTATAAATACAATTTTTAAATTGTCTATATAGTCATTGATTCTATTTTTGATATCTCCAAGAACTCTTCTCCAAAAAATTGGGAGTTGATGCCATAACCATATATATATATATATATACAGTTTTTGTAATGCAATCTTATCAATAATCATATTCGTACATTGCTATTTGACCTTATCGTCACGTTCCTTAATACTGTCTACTCATACAATTTGATAAGAAAATGAAACCCGCGTTCACAGTTTGCTTTAATATTTTTGTATGACAATGTTTCAATACCATTTAAAAAATAATTGAACAGTGTTTAAACATAAAGTTGTAATTATTTATTTTATTAAAATCACGTCATTGCACGTATGTAAACAATCAAACATATTTATGTATTTATTTTTAAAGTATGAATAAAATTACATTGCAGCAGATGTCAAAAACTTAACGAAGCAGCAGTACTGTCATCATGATATTTTAGAATATATTTATATTTTGCAAATATTTTATAATAATTAGATTGGTTTAAGTAATTAGATAATAATTAAATAAAGTTAATACGATTTTTTGAGGATAATACAAGAAAAATCGGGATAAAAATATTTGGGTGAGTTCGCTTAGAGCAATATGATAAAAAATTTAACGAATAAATAAAGTACTAAACTAATTAACGAAATACGTCGTGAAAATTTGGCTCTTTAAATTTCATTTTTGGAGGGAATTAAATTCCATCAGTTGTTGTACGAAGCTTGTCATGCTAAAATTATTTAAGTGAAAAAGTGTTTTTTAAATCTAATTTATAAGTGAAAATTTACGAAAAAAAATTTAAATCATGTCTCAGACATCTGTCGCATCATATTTTACAACAAGAAAACGGATCGCAAATGAAGATATTGGTGGTATACGCAACAAAATTCGTGTACTCGAGTCATCCGAGTCTGATGTTGCATTACCATTTGAGGGCAAAATAACGCGAGATAAATTAATCGACAAAATTACCCATATCGATAGTTCAAATGTGGTCACAAAGCTGAAATTTGATACAGAAATAAGAACTGATGAAAAAATTAAGGCTAAACGTGGAAAACCTGTTACCAAAACTACTATACGTGCAACATCGCGTACAACAAAAAAATCCGCTATATCCGATGCGATAAACAGGGCAGATGATAAGCAGGAAAAAATTGTTAAATTCATTAAAATGGGTATGTTATCACCTCGTAAAAATAACCTAAGTCCAATTAAACAAAAGGGCACATTAAATGCATTTTCATCGCTCGAGAGTTTCACTAATATCGATCGGGGCATGAAAACGCCAACCAAATCGCCGATTGAATCACAAGAAGTTGTGGCAAAAATTCAGGCTATGCCCATGGTTGAAATTAAGAAGAAATTATCAAAAAGTAAGAAATTAGATGAGCTGAAAGCATCGATCGCTAAGATTCAAGAACTTGACACTAAATTGAAAAAGACTGAACCACTACCTGGACCAAATACCGAATCACCTAAACTCAAGGAATTCAAACAAATTGAGTTGGAAATCTTAAGGTAAATTATCTAATTTTTAATATTCTAGATAACATAATTTTCATAACAAAAAAAAAATTGTTAAATGCTTAATTCACAATTTTTGATGCCCCAATTTTATTTTTATTTAATTTATTTTGTTATACTTTTTGGTTTTTGTTTATAAAGTATGTAATTGTATACTAATTGAGGTCAATTATATAATTTGAAGTCTAGTATACAGGTAGATAATTCCTTTTTTTTCTAATTATTACAGCCCAATTAAGAACCAGTTTTCATCGCCGCATAAACTTTTACCTGTAACACCGATTAAACATGGTGTTGGTCGCCTTATGTCACCGAAATTGACGCCACAAAAATTATTGTTTACACCGACCAAATTGGAAAAAACTCCGGTGAAGTCAGTCCCCGCCTATAGCTTGGTATCACCATTGAAAATTCCCGCCTACGAAAAGTATGGTCATTTGTTGGATACTGGTAAATCAGGACTACAGTTACCATTCAAATATCGCAATTTGGCTGAAATGTTCAAATGCTGTGAATCAGTATGCTCAATGTTCCATAATCGGCACGAGACAATCACATTCAAAAAGTTGAAACCAGCCGTGCAACGCATGTTACGTAAAAATTTCAACGAAAATAATTTAGCACAAATATTATATTTGTATCCGGACGCCTATAAATTTGCCCAAGTTAAAATGCGTAACTTCGGTTCAACCACCAAACATGACCATTATCAGCTGGTCATAACACCGAATGTAAGTGAACATCCTGCATCCGTAACAACATCTAATTCTGACGATGATAATGTCATGAAATCAGCACAAAATTTAATCATGAATCCGCAAATCATAGTTGAGCGCCAGAAACATTTTAATAAATTGTTAACGCAAAAGGTGATGATCGAGCATGAGAAATTTTTGAAAACATTAACACCACCGATTACGGTATCGCGTGACCGTTTGAAACGTTGGCATCCCGAATTTGATTTGGAGAAATGTCCCGAAATTGAAATGGGCGCATTACCACAAGCACCGAATGTTGAAAAATTCTCATCGGCCAAAGATATTTTATCGACGGCACGGAATTTATTTAATTGTGCAACGCCAATGGAAAGAGCCATGGAGCGTTTAGAGGCTAAAAAGCAAGAGGAACCAAACACGATTGAACAACTTGAAACGTCGCAATCTGATAAATATAAAGCTTCATTGCTAAAGGATTTACCAAAATCGTTACTAGAAAAGATTCGAGCAAAACAAGCGGCCAAAGCTTTGGACGCGATGACTCGGCGACCATCACAGGACGTTGAAGAAATAAAATATCGACGATTACCGGATTTAGCACGTCATATTCGGAATATATTTGTTACCGAGCGTAAATCCGTTCTTCCGCTCGACATTGTACTAGCCAAATTAGGTAATAGTTATCATGGCATATTAACAACGCAAGGATTTGAGGAGCACATGCGTCTTATGTCGGCCGAACTTCCAATTTGGATCCAATTTGTGGAAGTGCGAAATTCAAAGTACATTCGAATTGCCAAGGATGTTGATATCAATAAGTTAATCGAGAAATTACAAAAAATTGCCGAAGACAAGTCGAAGTAGTTGTAAGATTTAAAGAAATTCTTAAAGATCCCCGGGCCTTATTTTGTTCATTGTATTGTATTTAAGCTTTTAACGTTTTTGATTCAAATAAATCTATTTCAATTGAGGTTATTGGAGTGTTTCGATTTTGAGCCGTAATTAAACACGAAGCTTTAATTACTAGCTAAGATTGCTGAATATAGAATTAAAAAAGCCAACCTCTAAAAAATGTGACATCTTTATTTTAGGAACATATTTACACAAATTACAAAGAACTTCTCCTAAACATCTTCATTATTTTCCAGCAAATTCAAATTGACCAAGTGTCTCATTGTTGGCCGACCATGCGGACAATTCCACGGCTGTTCAATTTCCCCCATATGTTCAACGAGTGACGTCATAACTTTTTTATTTAATGCTGTTCCAATCATGACCGACTTGCGACATGCTCTTGATGCGAACATTTCTCTTATACGAGAAGGCCGACATATTGAGTTGGGCGGTGCATCTTGCAACATAAATATGAGCTCATCGATGTCGGATTTACCGAATTCCCAATTTTGACTATACGGTTTACCAATCAATTTAATCTTCTTCGTCGGCTCTGCATCTTCATCGATCAAAAAATCGAATCCGTTAATTTTGAACACATCCAAATTATCGATCAATACCAATTCGTTAACGGCAGTCAACTCCAGATTTTGAGGCACAACTAATTTTTGATTTTGTAATTTAACTGTTTTCTGGAGTGTCTCAAAATTGTATTTCTCATCGGTTGCATGCTGATCGATGATGAATAAATCTTGTTCGTATTTTGTTATTATAAAGCCGAGATTAAATTGGCCGACTATCGACATTTTGGCGAACATATCTTTCGAGATTTCGGTCTCCAATTCGAGTTCCGCATTTTTATTTTTCGACGGATTTATATCAGTTTTGAATTTTAGACGATCCATCCTTCGACTTTTTTTTATCGAACGGACCTCGTCTTCTTCGATTTTAAGTAAATCACGTATTGAATCGATCGATGTTTTGACCACTGTTGCGTTTCGTTGAACTTCTAAATATGATGTACTGTCGTATTCACAATCTGAATCAAGATCTGTTTGTACTTCAGGCGATTTGATATCTTCCATTATTAAACTGTAATCATCGTCTTTTACCTCGTTGATTTTACACGTAATCATTTCTTGAGAATCGGGTTCCAGTTCAGTATCGGGGATGTACTTAATTTTCTCAGGTGTAAGGATTTCAAGTTTGAATCCTTCCAGTATTTCTTCTTCAACTGAATACTTTACTGGACTTTTTACCTTGGACTTAATGCCCGTTGCATTCTCTTCCGCTTCTGAATCAGAATCCGATTTATAGCTGTTTTTAGCTTCGTCTGTATTTGCAAGCACTTCCTGGTTCTCTCCTTGGCTACATAAAAATTCTTGTATTTTCTTCATTTTGGTATTTCGAAATTCAATTTCATCGACTGCCTTACGTTTTGGGAATGCGGTGGCTAATTTTTTGTCCGCGCTGGCCTTTGTGTCGCCCGTCATTTTCCACTGGGATAACATATCGGAAAATTTCTTTGGATTTGGTTGTGTTAACAGGACATCCTCGTCAAGTTCCTTTTTTACTCGCGAATCTGTTACATAAAACTTCTGGATATTTTGAAATTTGAGTGTAGACGGAATTTCCGCGAACGTATTCAGAAGTGATTTCTTGAGAGCGAGCAACAGTATTTTTTCATTGTTTACCAAAATTTGCCGTTTATCCGGAGTTAAATTAACGTCTACATCGGATCGATCAACTTTTATGTTTATGTAAATAAAAGGGTAATGGTTTCCATTGTACCGATGATAGATTTCGTTTACGAGTTTTATGATTTGTTTGGGTTCACATGGTCGATCGTTAACAAAGAAATATTGGCGATCTCGTGATGATCGACCTGAGCCATGGGCGCAACTCGAAATCCAACCATCGATTGTAAATCGGGCCAAATTTAAACTGTCGACATCTTCCTGTGTTAACGAGACATTCATATCTGTTTCATTAAAATCGTTTAGATTAAAATTTACTGCGTCCTTTCCTTTCCCGAATATCGATTCGATACGTAATAACTCATTGGTCTGTTTAGCACCAAAAATTGTGGTTATATTGTCTAAAATATTCGATGAGCCATTGGTCGACATGATTGTGGTGCGGCCCCCTTTTTTACTTTGGTTTGAACAAATTATCCGAACACCTGAGGCCACGAGACAATAACCCTGTAATACATTGCACATCTTGGTGAATTCCCTTTTAATATTTTTGTGAAATTCTTTTTTGCGTACAGGAAGTTTAGAAAATAAATTTGCGATTATGACTGTAGTGCCAATTTCACGAGGACATGGTGATTTTGAAATGATTTTGCCGTTTGTGTCGAGTACAAGTTTCGTTCCATAATCAATGGAGGCATGTCGCGTAATTACTGACATGTCAGAAAGAGCACACAAAGAGCTGAGCGCTTCGCCCCGAAACCCGAATGTTTCAACCGAAGCTAAATCATTAAATTCCCGAATCTTTGATGTATGGTATTTTGCCGTTAGTCCCTCAAAATTACATTCCTCCACACCACTTCCATTATCGGACACCTCGATCTGCTCAACACCTTGTTCTTTAAGTTTTACCTCAATAATTGCGGCTCCAGCATCGATTGCATTCTCGACTAATTCTTTTACGGCAATCGCCAAGCTTAGAACAACCTAAAATGGAGACAAAATAAGTACGAAAATTGTATAAGACCTGTTGTTCAACACTCACTTGCCCTGAGCATATTCTATGCACTGTATCCTTATTTATCGCTTGGATAGCTTTACTGGATTCATTTGTTGCTGGAACAAATTCATTGTCTACAATTTCTGTCATAATATTGAATTTAAATTATTGTAAAATATTATAAAAATATATATAAAACATAAAAGACAGACATGAGTATGACAGAAGTGAACGGTTACTTGCGCGCCTAAACAAGAAGAACAATTGTCGCAGTAAATGTAATCAATATTTATTTAGTGACATCTATTATTAAATAGTTAACTAATATAATTATAATTTATGTCTTGGAAAAATAATTTGTTAGCAATTTACATGCAGATGGCTCTTGTTTTATAGTACCATGTATAAATTATCAATTTTAAAAGTAATATCAAAGATTATTTATATATAAGATAGGAATACACGAACAAAAAAGTACGGATTTCCACTTTTGGATTCTAAAATTATAATTGAATGCAGCCATCTATAAGAAGATTTATTAATTGTTATAGCTAAGTTCAACACCTGTCATAATTAGTTACATCATTGTGTTTATATCTGCAAAAGACAATCTAAGCTTGTACAGTAATTTTATCTTCTTTTTTGTTGTTCGAAAAATTTAAAATGAAATAGAAAAAGTTCAACCTTGGAATGGTTTTTTGTTGTTTTTTCGTATTTTTCATTCGCATCTCTTCCATGTTTTTATTAAGTACAATTCGCAAAGGATTTCAATTTTTAGTAAATATTACAATTCGCTAAAAAACTGAATAGATTCCGTTTTTGATCGACGATATTATCATAATAATACGGCAGATTATCTCTTGATTAAAAATATGGAAATAATTACATACATATACTTACTCGACCTTGATTAACTTATTATTTTTGATTTAAAGTCCATATGCATAAATAGGTATTTAACTTTTTTTTATGGTACAAATGAACTATCTGATGTAATGTAACAATTGAACTATCTGTTTTAAAATATTTTATTATTAACCAACGTGTGATTTCCTTTGTCAAAATATTGCAATATTGCAGTTATATTAATTAAAAACGAATAGAATTGTTTTATAATTTTCTTGACATAAAGATTTGAAGTTTATTATTTACAGATAAAATCTTGAATTCCATTGGGCGTAAAAACCTCTTCTATGTATATGTATACATAAGTATATCAACAAATAAAATCGCAGTGCCAGAGAGGCCAGAGTTTACATGAAAATAAAAATTGTTTTCAGTTTTAAATATAAATATTTCATTAAAAATATACATATCAAAAAATAAGAACAAATGTCTAAATCTGGTATTTTGTCATAGGCCGGTTTAATTTGGATATTTTGGTATTTTTATGAGTTGATACTAACATTAAATCAAATTAAATGTTTAACTGTATAATTTTGTTTTAATGATAATTCTGTGACTTAAAATGCTTTTCTTCGATTGGGATTTTCAATACGATCATTCGATCATTTATTTCTTATCATTTTTAATATTCTCTAGTTTCCATATACAGTTTTTCCTAATTAAAACGGGAATTAAGAACTTTAGAGCATTTTCCTTGTATCCCTTACATGTTCCTGTGAACCATTCGCTATATCTATCATCTTTATTAGTCGCATTTAAGCAATTTGTTAAATATGGTTTGTATTAATCTTCTGTTATCCAAAATTTTGATAAAATATTTTGCAAAAATTGATACATGAAGCGTAGTAATTTTTAGGAACAAGTCAGTCGGATTTCCTATGTATAAATCATTAGAAGTATTTATATAGTTTCTACATTTTATTAAACATTCAGATAACGACAAATTTTTATCTTGCTTAACCATATATTCCAGGCAAGATTGACAATTCATTTATTTTGTCAACTTATAAATAATATATCCTAAAAAATATCGAAAAATTCTCAAACTTTTCATTAAATTCGTTTACTACATTATTATCACTTTCTCTTTCAGAATCTATAAGATCGGTTTCCTTCACGTTTCTTAAATTTTCAATTTCTTGTCTTGTATTATTTGTAATCTCAAACGGGTCAGTTTCCAAAAAAGTGCATTTATCTGGTTCATAATTTAAAATCGACGAATGAAAAATTAACTTACTTGATATAATTTTAGCAATAAAAAAATTAAAATCATACAGCGATGGATTAAAATTGTTACCTCCTTTTGAACCAATTTGAGAAAATAAATTTTCTACCGCATCCGTTTATAATTTTGACGTTGAGATGTATGAGATATTCAGGTTTGTATCACTTATCGCAGAAGTTAAGTCTAAAATACCTCTTATTGTGTGAATCAGTGTGAATCTTAATGTTTTCCAAATACTCACACATAACTTTTACTATTTAACGCGTCAAATGTTTGTCCAGTTTTTCAATAAATATTGCCGTTGCTAAAGCATGCTGTTTTGTTTTATTGGTGTTAAATTTTTTTAAATGGTCGAAAGTTCGAACTTCAGTCGCGCAACTACGGCTTAAAATTTGTGTAGCTAAGTTAACTCTCATTCGCTCAAATATATTGGAGTATATGTGCCTTAAAGTTAACTTAGGGCAAACTATTATAAGATAACAGATTCACTGTCTATTTAGTATAGCTCACTAAGTATAATCCACGTAGTCAACCCTTCCGCTGTAACTATAATATCATATGCTAGAAGAGTATTCCGAACTGACTTAAATAAATGTGGTATATCGAATAAGGCAAACAATTTTTGTTTATCCACAATAAAGAATGGTTGAGTTTTACTTACTCCTAACATCTTGTACGTACTATGGTTATTTGTACCTTGATCACACACAATTCCGCTAATATTTAACCCCAATTTCTGTAATTCTGTGTTATTTTTTAAAATTAGCTCCTTTAGTTTTGTTCCACATATGGGATCTTCAGTTGCAAAATAGCTTAAAACAAATTAGTCTGTGCTAAATAATCCTCTTGACATAAATACACTTATGTATTCAGCGATTTTATGCTGTCGTTCACCATCTCCAAAGTCGACTACTCCTATAATTTGATCATTTGCTCGGTTATATTTTAGATCAGATCTTATCCTAATTTCGTCGAACAGTAAAATATGCTCTTTGTCTCGGTTAGACATTTTCTTAACCTTATTTTCAATTTGCTCAATTAGGTTTTTATTAATCCCCGGTTGTAACTGGGTTAAAATATTTCAATTGCAAATTGTCCTTACGGCGCGTAATTGCAAATTAAGAGTATTTCTTAAATACTGATAAGTTGAGTTTAATTGAAATTCTATAATTTGCACCAACCGCCCTTCGTCATCTGTATATTTAGAATTTCTGTGACGCTTTCTCAATAACATCTTACATAATTTCTAATCATTTTGAATGAATTACTTTAAAAAAAAATTTTAAATTAAAATTGGGCGGATTTTATTCTAGCACTCATGCCACTAATGGGCCCACGGGACAATACCCACATTCGCACTAACATTCATTCAACCTATTCATCCCATTCACACAACTACAGTATACCACACCTGCGCATTGCATAGCTCCATGTCATCCTGTACAGTGACATGGAAGATGGGTCGGCACATGAGTTCTACATTCCAACAGAGAGTCATAGATGTTTTCAATTTAATCACCGATTAATCACCGATCGTAATCGGGAGATGAAAAATTCATTTTGCATCCCGCCTCTGTTGGGATTCGAGAACCCGGTACCTCCCGATCCAAACGTCGCAGCTTTAACCACTGCGCTATTTCGTCGTCTCAGGACTAGAGTACGCTAAGCGACAAAACCAATGTTTTGAGAAAAATGAAAATGAAAATTTACAAGGTCATTACGACCTTATTTACATCGCTAGGTCAAAATTTTACAAGATATTCTTGTGCAGTAATTATGTGAAATAGCAATAAAGGCACAATAATTATAATTTGGGGAAAACTTATTTAAAAAATAACAATTTTCCAATAGACAGTTTTTTTATCATACGCTATATGCCAATAATAATGTATGATATAGCGGGAAAATGGATATAGATTAAAATTTAATTTTGCAGTTTGTAGGCAAAATTACACGTAAAACAGGTACTTAGCGGAATTTCACAGAGAGCAAAAAAATAAAACATAAGAAAAAAACAATCCTTCTAATTCAATCCAATAATTGTTTGAAACAAAATCACATTTTATTATTCAATAAACAAAAAGCTTAAAAATAATAGTTCAGTCTTAAATAAAATTAATATTTTTGATTAAATTATTGTCGAAGCCTAATTTTGTACATTCGCTTTACTCTGGTTTTAATGCAGTGTGATAGAAATGTTGATCGACTATTGGCATAAATTTGAGAAGACTTATCAAATCCTTGCGTTTTTCTTCGCTTATCTTGATGTCACTCTGGAAAATTTGTACATCAAAACTAAATTCTGTTTGTACCTGATTCAGGTTTCTTCTGGTTCTCCTCGAACTTGTTGGTTTTAATATGGATTCCACTACAAAATTTTCATTAAAAGATCGCTTATATGAAACATTAGTTAAGTTTTGTGAATCATATTTTAAATGCCGAGTTTTGGTGTACGGAATACATGAAAAATTAAATTTCTGTGCCGCTTGGCTATAATGCTTAAAATCGGTGCTTCTCATCTGTAGAATTTTCAATTTAACTTTTGGAAACTTGGCATTCGCAAGTAATCTCACCAAACCAATTGGACTGTAGATTTCCATATTTCTTAAATATTTTTCCAATGTACTGTGAACTGCATCAACTTCTTGCAGAAGAGAGTGCCCTGGTTCTGAGTACTTGTGCTCTATAACGTTAATACCTTGATTTTCCTTCATAAAGTTCAAAAGGCTTAAAGACAAAATCGAATTGCGATTCTGAGGAACACAAGCATCTGTCCAAATAATAAATTTTTCAGTTTGCGGAAAATTAGTTATGACTGCTCTCAAAATTTTTACGAAAGCACTTGCTAACTCATTTGCACCCCTTCCTTGAGATGTTTCATTCCAGATAGAGCAATAGGTGCTTCTGTTATCCTTACAATACCCAGTTAGGTTAAAACACAAAAGTTTACGCTTGTAATAGAAAGAGTTAACATTTGCTTTGGGCAACGCAAACACATTTTGAAGATCTATTACCATAACACGGGTATTTGGCTCAATATTTGTTTTGTCAGTATCTTTTTCCGCTTTCGCTACCAATTTGTTTTGAATATGGGTCGTGTAATCGTTGTGTTCGTCGTGAGTTAATATTTCACCATTTTTAGCCTTTCTTTTGTGCTCCTCGCACTTGTTACACAAATCTTTCTTTGGGATAAAGAAACCCAAATTAAATCGAGTTTCAAATATATGTTTATACGACCAAAACTTTACAGGGCCGTCCGTTTCATTGCAATACATCATATACATTTTCTTTAAGTTAAGCTGTGGTTCCAAAAACTTTTTATTGGTTGAAGAGCGGCAATAATGAGACTCCACTGTTGCAAAGCTATTGATATGAGCTGCAACATCATCCAATTTATTTTGTGGTAACTTGTTTTTCTGATGTTTACCTTTAGCTGGAGATTTTGATGTTGTGGTGTTGGTATCAATTAAATGATCAAAATAATAATGTATTCTCGTTTTATTAATATCCAAGGTGTGAGTAAAAAATACTTGACAGACTCGAATCATCATACCGGCTTTTAAAAAATGGTATTGATATGTATTTTTTCTACGAGAGTTTGGATTATTAGTTCTTTTTCTCTCTACTGACATTCTGAATACCATTTTTCCAAAAAATTCGCCTTTCGATTTGGAGTTTAACTGCCAAAACTTCTCAAATATATTTGTTCTCTCTGACAAATCAAATTGCTCGTGGCATGCATATGGACAATTTTCTCCACAACCCATTTTAATTTGTCGTTTTTTTCTTTGTATGCCCAAATCATCAATAAATTCCTCCCCGCGTTGACATTTAATTTTTCTTTTGTTTTTGTTCCAATTTTCAGGGTGTCTAATCCGTTTGGTTGTCAAAGTTTTTGAGCAACATGGAACATCTATGTTAAGTTAAATTACTAAAATTAATACATGTGCCCCATATAATTTGATAAATTATTCAAAGTGTGTACCTTCCCGCAACAAATCGATCATTCTCTCATCATGAGCAGGTAAAAAATATTCTGGGTCGGCATCTGAATCATAACAGAATGAATCTAAAATAAAGTCATTTTAGTATAATTTGCACAAAAAATTAAGAATTGAAAATATACCTTCAGAAACGAAACTTTCATTTGACATTAAATTTTCGACCGGTTTTTCGACAGCAACTACATTTAATTCTGAATCATTCTGTTCGGAAAGGATGCCTTCATTTCTCTCATTAGTTAAATGAAAGTTTCCTTGCATAATATTATGACTGTACAATGGGCTCAAAATATTATTTTCATTTAATGGAGTGGGTGGAATTATAGTACATGGACTATCATCCGTCGTTTCCAATAAATCTGCCAAAGAATGGTATGCTCTAAAAGTAAAACATTGTTTACTAAATATATAGGAACATCAGTTTCTGAAACTTACTTGAGTTCTTCTTCATCAAATTCAGGTGCAGGTGAACTATGATCACTTTCTATTATTTGATTTATTGTTGAGTCATTCATTTTACTTTTTTAAATCTTAAACGTTTATTTTAAGTTCTTTTTTTACCAAATTCTTCCCATAGACTAATTTTTTCGAATCGATTCTTCCCTTTATATACTATTTTAAAAGAACTGTTATTGAAATATTAAACTCTCATTGAAAACTAATAATGCATAAACAGTAAACTTTTTAACGGCTGGATATAGCTGAAAAGGATTTAATAAAATAATCAACAAGAAATGTAGTGTAACTTGGATTTAGCGTTTTTTAATAAAATATAGCCGATTATTGTAATTTCTTTATTTGGATATAGCGGTATTGATTCTAAATTGGCGTAATTTTATCTAACGTTTTTCTTTTAAAATTACCACTTATAGCGTATTGTATGAAAATTTCGTTTTTATAATAAAAATTTAATGGAGTTAACTTAAAAAACTCTTCTATTATATTAAAAATTATTGTGGGGTTTTATATTTTTGGAGATAGCGCAAAATAAATCGTAGCGTATTTCGGTTTTGCGGATTTAGATTATATACTGCACTATCATCTAATATCAGAAAAAAACAATGTGGAGTTAGCGTTAAACTGGATTTAGCGTAATTTAGTCGGTAAAAAGTGTTGAAAATGGTGAATAGCGGAAAACACAAAACAAGTTTTCTCAAGAACGGGTTTTCTGATTAAAACGTAAATAGGCGCAAACGGAAGGAAATGGTTTGAAACCTAAGAATCCATCAAAACCCGGAAAATGTAAATTTGGTGGTTAGCGTACTCTAGTCCTGAGACGACGAATTTTGCTCGGTGAAATACTTTCTTCCACGATATCTAGCAAAATAATGATAATCGAAAATACGTTAAAAATACACAAACAAATGTCTTGTATTTATGTTATGTACGAGTATAATAGGTATATACATACATAATATGCATTTAATATTATTTTTTCTATTTTTCTTTTGTTTTAAATGAAATAGTAAACTAAATAAAACCACTGTTTGGTGCTAAAACCTGTCTACACACATAGACAGGTTTTAGCTTCTATTTCATTTACCATTTCATTTTAAATTTTTCAGACAAAAAAAAGAAGATAAAATTGCTGTACAAGCTTAGATTGTCTTTTGTAGATGTAGCTAATAATGACAGGTGTTGAACTTAGCTATTACAATTAATAAATCTTCTTATAGATGGCTCCATTCAATTATGCTTTTAGAATCCAAAAGTGGAAATCCGTACTTTTTTGTTCGTGTATTCCTATCTTATATATAAATAATCTTTGGTAATATTGAGCACAGAAAGCCACTTTAAATTTTGTTTGCTTTTAAACTATAGGTGTCACTCATCATAATATTGTTAAATTATAGATGGCATGTTGTAAATAAACGAATAGTTTTAAAAGTTCATAAATACATATGTAGTTGAAAATTGAATTCATTTACTAGTACACAATAATTTTATTTAATTAATAATCGTTTACACATTCACCGAACTTGTCTGCTATAAAACAATCAAGAAAAGAATTTTTATTTATCAATTTAGTTGTGGCAATTAAAAATTCCACATTATTCTCCTCTTGCTGGGCCAAAAATCTTAGCGCCGATATTTCAGCGAACGTGCATCCACCCAAAAAGAATACTAGAATCACACGTGGCACATCCAACGATGATTGTTCACTGTTTATAGAACCGCGTCGTCCACTTAAATTACTTCCGGCCGTTTGAAAATCTTCAAAAAATTTACCCGGCAAATTCGACAATACATCGTTCAGTATTTGGAATCCGTTTGGTTTCAGAAATTGCTCGATCACTCGAATTGAGAGTGGCGCATAAAAACTATGTACATAGCTTATATCACCGGGTGATATTTCGACTGGATCCTCAACGGTTAGATTTAAAGTTTTCCTGAGCACGGCATATGTTCGGCTACCGGTTTGAATACGAATCAATCCGGCTCTTTCTAAATTACCAATGGTTAATAGAGTATGAATTCCGTACACTTGAACGAGTTCCCGTTTGTAATAGTCAAGTAGTTTTGGTTTGAGGCCAGATCCAGCAATGCATTGCATACAAATGAGTCGGATAACCGTGCGGAATGGCGCTTTCTTTGCGATCAAATCTTCTATGTATGAACTAGGCTTGTCGGTGTCGGAACAAAATATAAACTCTTGCTCGCACGCTAATTCGTCCATAAAATCATGCGTGTCGGTTTTCTCTTTTATCATTTCCGCTATTGTGGTGTGATTGAATGCCGACTGTCGATTGGCCAACATTTGTGGAATGCGTTCGACGAATTGTTTCAATTCGGGTATGGATTTGTCATTATGCTTTTCGCCAAATTGGGATGAAATTGCTTTCGCATTGCGCGACAATATAATGCCAACTTCGTTAAAATTCTTGTCTCTCAGCTCTTTGTATAAATCCTCACCCGAATTTAAAATAATTGAGGTTTTCTCATTCGAAGTCATACCCTGCAAATTATCATTCGGATTCGATGTGTTAAATCGTTCCGCAGGGAATTGGGCGGTGGTACTTTTGATGCTAAAAAATTCATCGATGAGCCCTTCGTACGTTAATTGGGTAGCGAGAATGCTCATTAAGTCAATCGATCGATCGAAAATAAATAATTGATCGATGGGCCCTTTTTCCGACTGAATGATTTGCTTATCCTCTTTTCCCATATTTTTCATGAGTTCCCACAGCTTTTCGGCGTGTTTTCCTTTACCATACACTTTAGGTATTCGGCCGTAGAAATGCTGCAGTCCAATCAAGGCTTGTGCCGATTGGTATATACACGTTGGATCGCCCTCGATATGAAGCTCCTTGTAACAGTCTCGCAGCTCCATCGAAATAACATCGTTATCGAACGGAAAGAAGTGACATTTAAACTCCTCGATTAGTGTAATACTTCCATAGACGCCTTTCGACTTTAAATGTTTCTCGCACAGTTCCAACCTTCGGGGCAGAAAATACAAATAAAATTCCTTTTTCATTTCTTTACTTTTTTTCTTTTGATCTTCGCTATGAATGTTACTAGCAATGTAATCCATTAACTTTAGTGTTGGCCGTGTAATGAAAATAATATTCTTGACATTCACTTCGGGCAGAGGCCCATCCCGGAGTGGAAACATTTTTATTACGCCATGATCTTTAAGAAATGTATATTTCGCAACTAGTCCCACTGGCCCGGCTAACGATTCATCCCATATAATCGCCTAAAAATCAATAACAAATAACACAGAAATTTTAGATACATGTGAAACGTCTCAAATCATTGTCTTACTTTTGGCCCGTCACATTTTTCAAGCAATTCGAGCAATTCTTTTGTTGCCGCCTCTTGCAGTAATTGCATATTGACACGCCATCCCGATAGGTGTGGAAACATTTCTATAGTTTACCTTAAATTAATGATTTAAATAGAATTAATTAATTTTTACGCCCTTTTTCAAGCGCGATAACACAACATTTTACTGATTTTGACTTACATGAAATGTCAAACATGACGTTTATAGTAATCATAACAATAACAATTACCTACGAGGGTAGTGAGAGATTAAAAAACATCTGATAGAAAAGTGCCATCTATGAGTTGGTGTTGGTACTAATAAATATGGCAAATCGTCATAAAGCGTGGTGTACAGTGGCACAAAAAAATGTTATGAAATTTATATCAGAATTTGTTTATAAAATTTAGTTGCAATTCAAGCGAAATTTAAAATTATTTTTTTTGTTGATATTTTGGCCTTCATTCTGCCTTCGACAACCTGAAGAAGCCAAGTCATTCTCTACACCGTGGAGCCATCGTCGCCTGCAACGACCTCTGCGCCTAACATATGGTGGCTCTCCTTTCGAAGATCGCTGGACAATTCGGTCCGGATCAGCACGCAGAACGTGACCGAGCAGCGTACTCGCTGAGAGCTTATTTCATCCACAATACCGGGGATTTTCATCACATCTCTGATCTCGATACTATACAGAGCTCGGTAAGTGCAATCTATTTCGCGTTTTGGACCGTAAATCACACGCATGACTCTTCCCTTAAATATAAGGAGACATGTCTCGTACTCATCCATCACGGCTGCCTTCTGCCAGCCGCATGTTAATATTCTCACTCACACTGCTATCGTGAGTGACAAGAGAGCCCAAATATTCTAATCTCCTCACTACTTCAAACGTGTAGTGGCCACTACTAAAATCTGGTGTGCCATTGTCCCTATAACCAATGTATTTCGTTTTGGACTCGTTGATCTGTAGTTCAACAGCAGCTGAAAACTTTACAAGCGGATCAAGTATTCTATCTTTCACTCCGTTGCTATTCAGTTCTATCACGCATATGCAAGCACCTGATTGGACTGGCGATATAAGATGTTGTGCTGAGGTGTTTCAGTTTTACGAAAGATATACTTCAACATGAGATTAAGGAGTATCGGAGACAGAGCATATCCCTGCCGGAATTAACACCGGAATTAACTGCTAAAACTCATAATAGCCTGTTCTCAACTTTAACACAGCATTGAGACTGTGTCCCTGTCATTCAACACAATCGTACCATTTTTGGTGGCATACCTAGATATTCCAGCGCAGACCACAAATTCTCTCGATTGATAGAGTCATAGGCCTGCCAGGATTCCAGGAACACCTGATGTGCGGGGATAGAAGTTTTATGATATTTAGATAATAGGACCGTATTTTTTTTAAAACGTCGATGGGGCCACTTTAACCGTTAATACCGATCGATAACTTATAACAATCATATGTTAAGGGAATTTTTATGCCCCAAATTAACTTAGATGGATGTTAATCAAGTCTGGTTTTAATGAGATGGTGCCAGATCCCATACAAGTCGTGAAACAGTCGCTTTATTGCGCTGAAAGTACAATAACCGCTAATTTCCAGAAATGGATAGGTCAATAAGGTCTCTAGGATCATGCGATATAACTCCTTTGGATAACATACTTTCTTTGGGGTTATTTAAAAAGTGTATATCAATAATTTGTACAGACGCTTCTGAAAGAAAACATTCAAAATGCCATTGACCTACTTTTATTGCGGGGAGTCATCAAAATATTTCATTTTCGATGATCGCTTGGTAAACTGGTAATATGAAAGAGATTGTGTTCCACGTTTAATTATCATAAATGAAAGTTTTAGCCAGACGTTTAACAGTGACATTTATAGTATATGGCCTATCGCAGATTCACGTTACGTATATAGAACCACTATGTGTACCAACATTTATTCTGGTAATGGAACCAATTTTGCGACCTTTGGACCAGAAATTACGAATATATTACAAAGGACTAAACAACTTGGAATTTGCAATTTTATTGGAAGCAGGTATAAAATCAGTAAAAACTCCAATAAAGAAGGTTATTTAAGTGGTACCTAGAACATGATAGGAATGTTGTCTTAATAAATCAAGAAAAAATTATTAAGATGGGGCTGGCCGTCATATGAAAAAGTTTGTTGTTGCAATATAATTGGGACCTATAGTAGATTGACTTATAAGGGAGCTTGCAACTATGTGTGGCAGAATTCATTTAACAATGAAAGTGGAGAAATTTAAATGCCAATTCAACAAATACTGCGTATGCCTGCGTGCGAGATTGGTGATGTATCACAACTAGTGTTGGGAGTCATGTTTGTAATATTAACTCAGGACGAAGAATCAAACGTCACCCATGGACAACCACAATACAGGCAAAATGTAACAGTACGAGCCGTTAATAATATTCAGAAGAAGTTGCAGTTCCTATAGTTATATAGAAAAAAACATTAAATTACAGGCAAATAGCTATGACATCTCTTGAACTAGTTATATTGGCATTGAAAATTGGCAACACGCTCAAGAGGCACTACTATATAGATGCCATACACAACTCACGTTTCAATATCTTGCATCGTAATTTATTAAGTGGGGCATAACGTGAAGGGCAACGATCAGGCATATACGATTTACCCAAATTGGATCATTGCGGGCACAACAATCAATAATTTTTTACAATGATTTAGCAGACGACCACTCTTGACATAGGAAGAAATCGAAAACACAATTAAGTTAAAATATGAATAAATGTGAGAGCAACAAAATTATAATCGGTATTAGAAATATATGGCGGGCGGATTAAAAATCTACATAATTATAAATTCCATTCAACTTTTTAAATATTTGAATATAGTATTGTTTTAACAGTTTGTATAATATACATTGAGATTAGCGCTATTTGATACTTACCGATATCTCAACACCAACCATTTCATCACCCGTATAAATTTACCAATTTTATGACTAAACTATTGACCAAAATGATTCAAATTTATTAACATAACAATAATAGTTATAATCTACATATAACCGTGTCCATCCGATGATGCTTGCGATTGTGTATGATTACGAGATTACGATACACGCAAAGATGTTGCGGTTTACTATAAAATTAGCATATATACGTATATGTATGAATAGTCCCGCTGCGTAAATGTCATAATTTCTAATGTAATTGCGTCAAATTAAAAAATTTACTTCATTGTTATGATGTCATTGTTATGATCAAAAGATTTTGTCTAATCTTATGACTAAGTGAATGATGCTGTCCGATGACCATCATTCTTAATTTATATACATGCCGCGTAACATTGGTATTTCGTGATTAAATTTTAGATAACGGATGGCTTAATTTACTGTATATACAGCACAGGTTTTTCAACTGGATATCCATCCATACGCCAGTATAGAGATCTTCTTGACAAATTAACAAAATTATTCTAAATATTACTTCTCAACAAACCTCCGTTGCTGATAGATGATTTAGAACTTGGCTTTGATACGGAAGTCATGTACTTAGGCGTTACGTTGGATAAAAAAGGCAACACAAATTCTGTGGGGTGGTATAGGCAAATGGTCGATAGGACCTGGGGCCTTAGCCCAAAGACAAACAACTGGGTAATGGGAACCATGAGAACCATCTCGACAGCCTGTCTGGGGGCTCTACGATTTGCTAACTCCATTAGATATAGCTTTTAAGGAGAAAGCTCTAAACCAACTCGTTGGTTTTACAAAGGAATATAATCTACAGGAAGCCAATCTAAATGGGCACGTAAAGTGACCCCTGAAATAAAAATTATCCCAGTATCTGATAGCATCTATAGTATTTGCGTTGGTCTGGCATCGGGTTTTATTTCCTTGGGAGAGAATATTCAAGTCCGTTTTCGATTTGCTTTTCGGGCTGCGTTATTGAGCGGCGGCGGCTCTCCTACTGCTGGTTAAATCCGTTTGTGTTGTATGATAATATTTTCTGATGGTTTCTGATGGATGATCCTGTTAATTTTCATGGTGCTGAGTTGTTCTTCTAAGTTGTTGACTTTGTTTACTCGCGGTTGGTTTTGGTGGTGTCCCGCTTAATTCGGACGCCGTGCTGGATAAAAAAGGAATATTTAGTGAAAACTGGTAGGTTTGGTAGGTGCGCTTGATCGAGGTGTGCCTAAAAGAAGCTAGTCATCTAAGTGACATGATCGGGTTTAGCGACCAAATGAACATTCATCCAAAATTCACTTTTTAGCCAGGTAGCACTGCCACATGGCTATGGGAAGATCCACAAAATTGGTTTATGGATAAATCAATATCAAAAATAGAAGAGAATAAGAGCTGGTATAGTTATCCACGGTGTACCAAACACATGCCACTCACAAATGATGCCACTAACTTCCAGGTCGAGATATTTTCTTTTTTAACAGCAACAAGAATCATTGAAAGCAGGAACAAATATAACTAAAACATTTATATTCTGTCTGATCGGATAAGTAGCAATTAACGAAAGTATAGCTTCAGATCCGAAATGCTTTACGAGTGCCACGATGCTCTAAATAATCTGGCGAACAAGAATAAGGTCGTTCTTATTTGCGAGTGCCAGGACGGTTTGGTGCTAAATCCTTTATTGGGCCACCTATTTATGGCCTTAAGAAAGGCAACATGGTTGAGGGAAAAAGGAACTGGACCGAATCTGAAATAAAATAGCTTTGATTACGACAGTTAAATAAGTTCCTAAGTTTTGATGCGAAAAGAGCTAGGAAAGCTCTAAATCAAAGCAATGTTGGTCTATAAGGTTCCTATATGGAGCACTTACCACCTACTAAAAATAGGTAAAGTGGTAAATGGCACATGTGGGTTCTGCTGAGAGGAGAAGGTGACCTCCAGTTTAATGTACTAATTAAAATTATGTGTAGCAATAGGCTAGGTTAGGTAAGAGTGGCTGTCGCAAGGACTAGCATAGACACAGACTGACCCGAAGCTGTTCCACACATAAGATTTCTTCTTCACTACTCATCGAACCATTGTGAGCTTTCCACGAAGCGTTGAATATTCCTGACGTCGGTGAGGTCATCAAGATCCGTCATGTCATTCAGATGGCGTCTTCCATAAAGTTCATTCCATTTTGCACTAGACAAGGACAGGTGCATAGCATGTTGAGTATTGTTTCTTGCTTCTTCTCATCTTCACAGCTACGACAGTAATCATAAGTGAAGACTCCTAGTCTACTCGCATGTTTATCTATGAGATAGTGTCCCGTTATAACTCCAACGACCATGCTAATAAGGTGCGGCTGAAGCAATATCAGCTGGTTGGATCTGGATCGGTCGTTCTGTCGTTCATTGCTCTCTTAACTTATTCCTGAAGCAGCAGGTTACATATGTATGTTACATATATCACCCTGACGGGTGATGAGCTTATCTGCTTTGAGATTCTAAGCAAAATTGAAGTACAAGTGAATTGAAAGACAATTCTCAGCTACCTTCGAGGTAAGAAAGTGTGATTGTACCATTTTAATGGCAGCCTGCGATTGTCCGTAAAAAAGCGAATATCCTTTGCATATTTTAAATTATACCTCAACCAATCTATGACTTCCATTATCGCAATAAGTTCAGCCTGAAAGACTGCAAAAAATCGGGAAGACGAAAAGACGGGTTCACATTCAGTGCCTCACAGAAAACACCATACACAACCCTCCCACCCCTTTTTAAGCAATCCGTGAAGGAGCTTAGCACCTCCTTGTCCATAAATGCTCCACTTACCCAGTCCTTTCTGTTGGGCAACTCAGTTAAGAACTACACATCGAAAGATGGCGATGGGATCGATGGAGATGGATTTGAGCCATGTGGCAATGAATGCTGTCTTTTTTAGCCGCAAGATCCAAAGGAGTGAGGTGAAAGAGAATCTTCAAAGCTTGGGTAGGTGTGCTGCTGAGTGTTCCACTTTTACACAAGTAGGCTGTTCTTTGAAATTTCATCAAAACTTTCGGGTTGACCATCATGATTGTTAATGCTCGCCACCTGACTACTGATACATAAAGCCAGTGTACATGTATTCTGCAAATAAACGTTACAACTTTTATAAAATATGATAAACAAAATATTCAGCGTTAGGTATAAATAGTTTTCTTACTTTTGTTACACAATTTAAGCCATTCATATATAGGCTATACAATAACTCTAAATTATAAAACAACTTATGTATAAAATATGAAAGGTTTTTCTTGATTACTAAGCATATTAATACAATAAAGAATTTAGAAATAATTAAGATGTTTAATTAATCCACTTTTTATACTTAAAAATTGTAATAAAATTAATTTAATATTTTTTAAAATTGTTAAACACATTTAATAGAAATCTTGTTGTATATACGAAAGAAATGTATGTTAATAAACATAATTAACTTTACAAATAATTTTAAACCGCTAAACTATTCAAGTATAGGATTAATTAAAATTAAGAAATTTAATTGAAGTTTAAAGATTATACTTTGTCGATAACTAATTATATTACACCAAATTAATTAAACCGTATCTTGATCCTTGATTAAATGATTTATGTACTGCTTTATTAATACTTCATAAGCTAAATAGTGATTAACAAATTGTGTTAAGTTAACAAAAGTATTTATTAATATCTTCTCACAAATATATTTTTGTAGTGTAGAGGAAAAATGGGCCAATTCATATATGCCTGTATTTCATAATACCAAATGACCACTATTCCGTAGATCAGGAAATCTTGTATTTTAAATAGCACCATAATCCAAATTCAATTTTTTCGTTTTACAGCTCATAAAATATTACCGACAGCAATATTGAACGTGATCACCTGTCACCTGTCGAGCACTGCTGAAATCAGGACTCTAAGCTTCTTTTATTATAGAACCGTGCCTACGGTTAACCTCTCATTTCGTCTTCCCGACTTCTGCAGTGTTTATCAAGCTGAACTGATCTGAACTGAACTGATGGTTGAAGTATAATGTAATATCTACGAAGGATATTCGCATTTTTACGGACAAACTGGCTGCTATTAAAACGCTACAATCATACTCCCTGACGTTGAAGGTAGCCCAGGACTGTCTGGCATCTTTAAACGAGATGGCTGATCAGTTGAACATCCGCTTGACGTTGGTGCCAGGGCATTTCAATATCGCAGGGAATGTAAGGGCAGATGAGCTGGCCCGAAAGGTTACAGTACGCCTAATAACCAAAAATATGCGAGATATAAAGATAACTCTTGCTTCTTGTAAACTGCTGCTTCAGGAAGAAGCCATAAAAGAAACGAATGTCAGATGGTCTAACGCCAGTTCGTGTGTAATAACCAGGCAGATCTGGCCTGGACTTGACCGGACCAGATCAGGCCAACTGATATCGCTTCGATAACGGGACATTGTCTCATTGGGATACATGCGAGCAGACTGGGTGTCCCAGCCCGTGATTTCTGCCGCAGCTGCGGTGATGATGAGGAGGAAAATGTGCTCCATCTGCTCTGTGCCTGTCCTAGTCTAGCGTACAGTAGAACAAAATTTATGGGAACTTTCTCTTAGTAAGATCGAGATCCGGGACTTTAAACGCTTCTTGGTAAGCTCAGGAGGGTTTAACGAGTGAAGAGGAGAAAACTCGAATGTTGTAAAGCTACTGGCCAATTTTGTGTCTATGCTAGTCCTTTAGGACGACCACCCTTACCTAACCTAACCTAACCTAAAGCAATCTAGCACCACTAGCGATTGCGTCCGGCCAAACTTGAATTTCATGTTCCAAGGGTTTCGTGCAGTGAGCATACAGTTTGCGAAGCCATCGTTGCCTGCAACAGTATATATTTTCGTAAAATTCACTATTAAAAGTTCATCAACGAAACTATTTAAATATATTTTTGAAATTGTCAAAGTGAGCCCCTTAAAATAAGATATCACATGCCATATAACTAAATGTAAATATTTTTGGTACCCACCCTTAAATTTTAATTAATTAATTAAATTAATTTGTTTCTAAAAAAATAGTTGAATTATCGGTATAGATTGAATGACTTAACGTCCATGTGAAATTTCCACTCGTTACGAATTATAGGTCAAAAGTTATGTGCCTGTGTCAGACTGGACAGATGGACAACGGACTGACACCATTAGGATTCCGTGTTACATTTTATGTACGGTACCCTAAAAATATAAAAATCATATCATCTTTAAATTCTTTTCTCCTAATATTTCGGCCCTCGTTTTGCGGTTATTTTTTATTTTCTTGCTAAATTGGCTTAAGTTCGATCGGGGCGGCACCTTTGTTATATTTCTAAATCGCCTTTGAATATAACTTGAAACGTTTTTATTGTTATTTATTCCTTGTATTCGACCACGTATAAAAATAATAGATTTGGTGCGGCTTAGGAATTTTGCGACTCTATGAGGTATTAAAAATTGACAATGAACTGATATTGGGTAAATATAACTCAATCCTCGCCATTGAAACTCGCGCGTTCCTTTGATCGTGTTTTTCGAGTTTACTAGCAAGAACCTTTAGTTTTGATTTATATTTTACATTTGAAATGCCGGTATTTAGCGATTAGCTCATCTGAATAATTCTTGCGCGTTCGTTATGATAGCTTGATTGGTGAAGCTGACTCTGGTTAACATTTTTTTGATAGAGCCTCCAACTTTATCGAACGGTCCCTTGCATGAGCTATTGGGTCCGGAATTGCCATTTATTAATAAATATTATTTTATTTTTATTTTGTGTTACTCCACCATCAGTTTAATTTCCTGAAGATTATCTAGCAATTGTAAATAATTTTACAAGGTGAATCCATCGGTTGAAACCTACGTATTCCAACATCCTTGTGACATCATATTCAAAATATGACTTTTTAAATATTCTTAAATCATACCCAATATACTGGCAAATTGTCGCATTCTAGAAGATAGCAGGCTGATAGGAACTAGGATTGGTAAATAATATATTGTTACGAATTTCGGGCTCTTCTAATGATTCGTAAGGGATTTTTCTTAATAAAACACTCGAACTATTTTTTTGGCGCACTGCACAATTTATTCGAGAATAAAAATAAACCACTAGTTTTCAGCACTATCAACTCTTTACTATCTCTCACTGGTTCACTTTACACTATATTTCCCTAGTTTATCCACTAGTTCGCTATTTCATTTGATCTCACTTGTTGAATTAAACTGAACTTACTCTGCAACCTGGGTGGTCATTCTGTGGTGCTATCTCATATTAGGCGATTACAAAGTGGGGAAATTATAAATTGTCGTAGCTTACGTGGATGAATTGTGGATGAATAACGTCACGTCGCTTATTGATTTGAATGAAAAAGACCACAATATTATTCCGTCCTACTTTTACTAGTGGCAAAAACAAACATGAAAAATAGTTCAATCCCATTTTGGTAAAAAAAGCAATGGAGAGGTTGTGTGACTGTGTACTATTGGATATATATGGATACACGCCATTGTGGCTGTGTACTATTGGATTTATATGGAAACGTAATTTTTTTTCTCAGAAAATTATATATATATATATATGTATATATATGGTGAAAAATACGTGAACTCACAAATTCACTATATGGAGCCGTAAGTCATGTTTTAATTTTATGGTTTTTATGTTTTCAATGCATAGCCTTGATTAAAAAAAAAATTTAAGAATACTTAATTTTTTTTTATTGTTGTTGTTGTTAAAAATACAGGGTGTCAAATTTTGAGAAAAATGATAATTATGATGTTGTATTTATGGCAATAAAAAGAAAACTAATTGTCCGATAATTATGATTTTGGACTCACTTTAAAGATAAGTTAATAGCAATTAACAAAAAAATATAAAATTAGTATGTTGTTTAATTTCTTCTTCTTTAAATTTCCCGCCAAAATGTTCTTTTTCAATTTTCTCAAAAACCTATTTTTTTTTTTTTTTTTTTTTTTTTTTTTTAAATTTGGCAACTATTATTTTACAACATATTAAAACACTGGACCAGCGTTATTTTTTATATTCTTGCAAAATCTGTTTTAGTAAGAGCATTATTTCATTTTTATATGGAAAAACTATATTTGAATAGATATGTATATCTCATTGTTTTGGAATTACATATTTACAAAAAAGACAGTTCAGTTAAATTATTAGTATTTATTTATTTTCGAACCCAAAGATAATTTTACTTTATTGTTTAAAATTCAATCTTATTCTAATTAAAAATCACAATTTAAATTTAAGATAATCATCAGAATTAGAATATTTTTTACAATTCAAATAGCCATCCTCTGTTGGAATGAATGCGTGAAAACCGTGAGTTCCTTTTACTGTTTTTAAATTTTCAAACCTAGTTGCAAGTTTTATTTGCTTTGATTTATGTTCTGCGTCTGAACAAAATCCAAAATTGATATCTGTTTTCAACGTTTTAGCCCATTTAAATAATTCATCTGCATTGGTTATTGTACTGCCGTATTCCATTGTGAGACTAGCTCTGGATGCCATTCTTTTGATGGTACCCCCTACTCCATCACATGGACCTTTTCCATGAGCTGTTGCATGAAAATGCCATTCGCAGTCAACTCCAAAATCCTCTTTGTGTTTTAGGATGTTCTTAAAATTTTTCTTATTTTTATAATGCGTGACTGCACCATCGGTAATATAATAAATTTTAGATAAACTGGATATTTTAGTTTTCAAAAACTGCATTAATTTCTCAATAAATAAGTGAACCGCTACAGTATCGTGGTGAAGACAATCCGATATTATAACGAAGGTGTGGTGATGTAATTTGCCTTCTAAATTTTGGTAAATTACAAATGGATGAATAGTCGCTTGTTTATTATTCCAATGAAAACCTTGTGCGGCATTTTGCATTATAAATGCATAATTTTCTGCAAAATCACATAAAACTATCACCTCGGTAGACTTCAGCGCCAATTTTTTATTTTTTAAGAAACTGGACTGCTGAAGTGAAATGAAGTAATGAGGCAACAGATTCTTCATCTTATTTATGAAATAATCCAGAAATACATCTAACGGTTGTGAAAAAGTTTCCAAATTGCATCTGTCGGTAGAAACCCACTGATTAAACTTTAACTCAGCATCCTCGCAGCCATGCTCCAGAAATGCATTTTTCAAATATTGTTTAAAATTATCCAGTCCTGGGCAGCTTTCGCATTCTAGAAGGTAACATGTTGGTGTAGGCTCAACACATAATATAGATGAAATACAATCCCGGTAGTCTGCTATCTTTCCGTTGGTAAAAGTTTCCATTTTGGTACCATAAATAATTAATTTGACATTTTGATGTATGGTACACACGCAGACTGTATGCGTTCCACTACTACCTGGTTGTACACAGTATTTAGGACGAAGTAGTGAAAATTTGGAAAATCCAATTTTTTTTGACTCATCGCCCTGATGCAACGACTTATATCCCTCGTAGCATTCTTTCAGTGTACACATCATTAGCCGCTTTTGAACTTTAGCCTTATCGATAGTTAAACAATCGTTTTTACCGGGCATTATCCGACTAACATCATCATCAGTGTAATAAGATAATACTGCTTGCTTCAGCTCATCACTTATTCGCTTTCCTACTTTAGTTGCTGGACGACTTAGTGGACCGTTCTTGTCCCGTAGATCTTTAGCTGTTCGGACCATATGTTGCGTTGCGTTGAACTCGCTCTGAATTTCTTGCATGGTTAATGATTTTGGCAATATAGTAAGTAACTGAATCTTATCACTGGTTTTCTCCAGTTCTTGGAATTTGGTTTTTAGGTCACCAATCAATTCATCATATAGTTTAATCTTCCTTTGGTCATCGGTTGACTGATTAAAAAGCGGCACGATTCCCGAAACCAAAGATGTTGATAATGCCATTGAAGTTAAACCGATTAATTTTTGCTGCTGCTGTTTTGGCCTGACTTCCAATGTACTCGGATATATAGGAGACTTCCCAATAACGGGTAACACCTCATTTATTTTTTCCAAAACAGCTATATTTTTGAAATAACACGCTTCACTATCACTACTATCATCGTCATCGGCTATTTGCGGTGTTATAGGTGATGTTGCTGATGGTCCCGCAACTGGTGACAATTCTGGTTCTATTTTTCGTCGTTTGCAGGTTAGATTTATATAGCACGTTGAACAGATATACAATTTATCTTGATTCTCAACCGATTGTGGCATTAATTGCTTAACATAATCCGTAACTGGTCTTAGTTTACTCGAACACTTTAAGTCGCGAAATGGTTTACAACACTTTCGAAATGTATCCATTATCAAATTTAATGCACTAGTACTTATTTATCAGTCACTTTAACACACTGTTTTTTTTACAAATTTTAAAAAATGTTGCTCCTTATTTAAATGTTGTTTACAAATAATCACAATGTCAACTAATCAAAATTTTAAATTTTAACTGTTATTTATATCGACAATATTTTTTTTTTGGTTTTCAAAAGAATTACTCATCGTTTAACAGGTACACCTGTCAAGTAAAAATAATCAACCCCCCCAATAAAAAAGGAAAAAAAACATTTTATTTAGTCTTATAAAATAATCTAAGAAACAAAAGGGATTTATGGTACTATGGTTAACCAATTTTCAAACGATATAAACCAGGGGGTGGCACCTTCCAATTCGGTGACTCATACTTAAATGTGACGCTAAATTGAATATTATTAATAAACAAAACAAAAAAATTAAACAGTAGCAAAACACTGAAATATCTATTCAAATATAGTTTTTCCATATAAAAATGAAATAATGCTCTTACTAAAACAGATTTTGCAAGAATATAAAAAATAACGCTGGTCCAGTGTTTTAATATGTTGTAAAATAATAGTTGCCAAATTTAAAAAAAAAAAAAAAAAAAAAAAAAAAAATAGGTTTTTGAGAAAATTGAAAAAGAACATTTTGGCGGGAAATTTAAAGAAGAAGAAATTAAACAACATACTAATTTTATATTTTTTTGTTAATTGCTATTAACTTATCTTTAAAGTGAGTCCAAAATCATAATTATCGGACAATTAGTTTTCTTTTTATTGCCATAAATACAACATCATAATTATCATTTTTCTCAAAATTTGACACCCTGTATTTTTAACAACAACAACAATAAAAAAAAATTAAGTATTCTTAAATTTTTTTTTTAATCAAGGCTATGCATTGAAAACATAAAAATCATAAAATTCAAATATGACTTACAAAAATTTGTGATTTCACGTATTTTTCACCATATATATATATATATATATATATATATATATATATATATATATATATATATATATATATATATATAAAATTATTATATTATAAATTTATATATATATATATATATATAAAATAAAATTACCGCACACAAAATTATGTGCGAATGTTCCTTATTTGCTTATTTGGTCTGTTAATTCACCCCAATTATTTTTAAATTTTATTCAAAAATTTATAAATTAATTATAAAATTTATATTTCAAGTGTATTTGTTAATAAAAAACACACATTTATTTATTAAACATTAACTTGTTAGTAACAGATTATTTTATTTATAACAATATCAAGTGGTGAAGAATTTTATTTTACCTCAATTTCATAATTTTAATAGCAATTTATAATTAATCGAATAATTATTATTTCAATCCACTATTGTTGATAATTTATTTAATTTTTTATAAATAAATAAATTGTTTATAATAAATTCTAATTGTTTATAATTTTTTAGGACAATTTTTATACTACAAATACAGTGTTTTACTTAAATGCCAAAACATGCGTCTAAAATAAAATTTGAAATAGTGTTTGAAAATTTTAAATCTCCGCTATCGAAAATTACAAAATATTCCATGAAAAAATTGTTTTTTTGCCAATTACGACATCTAATTAAAAATGGATGAACTAAAAAATACGCGATATTTAGTTAATTTCTAAACCATTACCAAAATGGGATGGAACTAAACATCAATAATGAATTTTAAAGGGAATTGAAGAGGGGGAGTTTATAATACGAATGAATATGTATATATAATGCCATGTTGGTAAACAAAATTTTGAGATTGTGTTTATCCCAAATATTTTCTTTATACAGCGTTTTTATTTAAATTTAAATAAAAAATAATTGTTTTCTGTTTATGAATTTGTGATATTTTATTTAAACATATTATTTAAAAAAAATACTTTCGAGAACTTTAAATATTCGGGATATTATTTATCTTTCTATCCGATTACGGACGTTTGTGTATTTATATATATTTTATATACACATATATATATATATATATATATATATATATATATATATATATATATATATATATATATATATATATATATATACTTATAAATATAAAATACGCAACAAAAATATTTAAATACCATTTTGATTAACAAAACCAATTAGTCATAATTTGGTTTTATGTATAAAGAAAAATAAAATTAATAAAAATAAAATTTTCACAAACAGAAAGAATTTATTTATATTTTTTTAATAAAACTTAATTTTATTTAAAAATTTTTGAATATTTAATTCAAAAATTAAAAAATAAAATTAAGTTTTATTAAAAAAATTATTTTCATAGTGATTTCACTACCACGAATAGCACTCGATAAAAAATGTTCATATCTCTTGTTTTGAGGTTAGAAATAAACGACAAAATACTACAAAATTCATCCAACTTCCCCATAAAATTCATTTCGCAGGGTTGGATTTGTAGACTTTTCCCCTTACTATAATATCGCCAAAAAAGTCTCCAAATGTGAAATAAACGTGCGAGATAGCACCACAGAATGACCACCCGCAGGAGTACCGAAAAAAAACCGGATTTCGACTAACCAAAATCACGGAAACCAAAATCAAATATGTTTTGAAATTATTATTTTGTCCGTTGAAGAATCATTACTTAATAATCGTGAAACCCCGTATCCGTATACCTCCATCAATTGAAGGCGTATTATTGACTTCAAAATCAATGTGTAACTACATGATGCTTTTTATGGCATTTAACATATCGTCCTTTACTCTTGCAGTAATATGATGAATGTGAAGAATTCAAACAATTAAAACATCGATATAGCTTTTATGAACTCACGCCGCTGTGCCACAGTCATTCCCTTGAACTGGTTGCAATTAATCAACAAATGATCTTCCACATTGCAATCTGAACATACAGCTTGCGTAGCTATACATGTAAATTTCAAGAGTACTTTGTCTTGATGGAGTTATTTTCACAGTTTCTAGGGAATTTGTTTGTAATTGTAGAAATTCGAGGAAATTCAGAGAGTAGGAAAATCATTTCAGCCGAATGTCTGGTCCAAAATATTTTTATTTCATCATTCATATCAATAAATCATTTCATATCTAAATCAATTTTCTAACTGTGTATTTCTTTTGATCATATCGTTTGCGAAGCGTCTGGAATGCCTCGATATAATTAGCATCCGTTTTATTAAAATGCTTCAACAAGTTTGATGCCTCGGTGCGTAAAAAGCTCTGACGGTACTGGAACTTCTGTACCGGTGTCAATGATTGATTCTCATGGATGGTGATGTTGTACAAATCCTGAGAATGGCGGTGTGTTTATCTTGGGAGCTTTACGTCGGATGTGTACATACCCGTCTGTACCGTGCTATCATTTAAATTTGGATGATCAAAACTACGTTCTTACTAAAGAGTTCTTGTTTAACGGATTTTGAATATTGAGTAAAAAATTCTACAATGTTAAGAAATTCTGCGAGCTAGAAAATCTAGCTGCAATTTTGATACAAAATTTTAGGTTCGCTAGATCATTGGAGATATGTTCATATAGAACTCGCATATATAGAACTTAATACCAGAATTTTATTAAATGTCAAACTAAAATAAATTTAAATGATGTTTTGTATAATGATACTCAAGGGATTATATCATAAATGATGACCCACAATTTAATTGCAATTGAAATACTGGATTAATGCCGCAGATATTCATACGTATGTGTATAATTAAACCGTGATGCTATGCGTTTATACTATGTATAAACTGCCTATATATATTTTCATCATCAGCTTACACAATACGTATATAATAGATGAACAAAACACTGACATTAAACCTCTAAACTTTTGCATACATAAAGTTATGTCATATATGTTTTTGTATTCATGTAATTATGTATGTATGTTTGTATGTATGTACACAAATGAAATATCAGTTGGACAAGTTAGAAGATTACCATACCAAAAGAAAGTTGCCATTTATCTTTACAAATATCCATAAAATTGTATTTTTTAATTTTCTATATATGTTTAATGAATTCGCATTTTGTGTACGTCTATTATTAAGATAATTTTACGATGTAATAATGCATTTTGAATTATTTGTAAAAGTAAATGCAGAAATTATAATTTTTTTTTTTTTATGCAACTATTTATGTGCAAGTATTATCTCGTCATATATGAACGCCGCGGAAGTACATAAATATGTACATTTTATTGGTTCCATTCTCTTGTATCGCGCGCACATAAATGGTATTGGCATTTGCCATTTGAAATGGTGTATACATATACACACGTCACATATTGAGCGAATTACTTAGTCAACCACATATTTAAGTTCTAAAAATTATACCTCGGATTACTGAATTTTGCGAATTCTTGGATTTATTTCTATATTTCTTTTCCGGCTTATACGGTTAACACCTCTAATTAAAATGACATTGCCAATAAACATAACCATTTTTCAAGTTTCACGCACTTAACTAATGTATATAGGTAAGTAAAAATGATAATTTATTCAGAATGGAGGATACGAAATATTTTGCCGCGAATTGAGTGCAACAGCATTTGAAATTTGTACCTTTCAGTGGTTTTGATACAACAAAACTAAAGCACAAAGCGATAGATGCCATGTTTTGATCAACCAACGAATTGGGTATTCAATTTAGTTTATAATTTATATAGATAGACGCACATATCGTATATTGTAATAGAGGATATATTTCAAGCTCTTAATTCAATTGGTGATGGTTACGGTCCCGATAAGATATAGCATCATCGATTACCCTATTCGGCCCTGAATTAGTTGAACCATTCCTTGCCTGCTCTTTAATCAATCTCCACTGGCAAGTTTCCTATATAGTCAATGGAGAACTACTAAAATTACTCCGATCTTTAAACCTCGAATGTCATCGTTGTCGCGTCAGTTTTCATAGGTATAGGGTTTCCCAATAAGAGGTTTCTTTGAATAGCCTGCTGGTGTTTCATTTGAATAGCCTGCTGAAGTTTCATTTGAATAGCTTGGGCAGCGTCAATTTTGAAGCTGTCACCTTTTGACATTTGGCAAGTAAAAACTACGCCATTACTAAAAATGGTACGACACACTCTTCAACAACGCATTGAAGTTCTTAAAATTCACTACAATAATGGTGAAAATTTTGCAGTCCACAGTTCGCAAAACTAAAGCACTTCTTGGTCGTCGTGAAGCACCTTCTCGGCCGAGAATAGTGAAACTGGTGGAAAAATTTGAGCTGTTGGGACAAGTTAGTGATGTGAAGAATCGAAACCGTGTGCATCGCTCAAGAACAACTGAAAATATTGCTGCTGTAGCCCGTATAATGTTGAAGAAAACCCAGGTTTGTCGATTCCTCGTCGATTTTTGGAATTAGACATCCCACAAACGATATTACACCGTATTTTGCATAAAGACTTAGGAATTAAGGCTTTTAAAGTTCAGTTAAAACAACAACTCAAGCCGGTTGATCACCATAAACGTCGTATCTTCGCTGATTGGGTACTCCAAATTGCATCAAAATGATCCGGATTTCCATCGAAAAATCATCTTCAGTGATGAGGGCCATTTTCACGATAATAAGCAGAATGGTCTCATTTGGAGTTCAGAAAATCCAAGAATGATTGTTGAAAAGCCTCTCCATCTTCAACGTGTCACTGCTTGGTGCGGTTTTTGGGCTGTCCGTGTAATTTGACCTTACTTTTTTGAAAATGAGGCTGGTGCAACTGTTACGGTGAATGGATTGCACTACCGAGCTACCATTAATGATTTTTTATGGCCGGAATTGGAAGATATTGATGTGGACGACGTTTTTTTCAGTAAGATGTGCCCCACCAAGCAACGAAACATAAGCAATTTGGCAAGAAAAGTCTCCGGACCGTATTATTTCTAGAAGAGGTAACCATACAATTGGCCACCGAGATCTTGTGATTTAACACCTTTAGACTTTTTTTTTTGAGCCACGTGAAAGATAAGGTCTATGCCAATGCTCCACAATCGATTCAAGACCTTAAAGATGGAATTCGTGAAGTTATCGAGGACATACAGCCGCAAGTGTATACTATATATATATATATATATATATATATATATATATATATATATATATACTCATTACAGCAAAGCTTTCGACTCTATCGATCATGTTAAAGTAATTCAAAACTTGTCGCAGTTTTCGATTAGAGAACCCAACTGATGAAATGTATCTCAACGTATCTTAACGGTAGACAACAATTTATGGAAATTGGTGGTGTAAGATTAAAACCAATTACGGAGTTCTGCAAGGCTCCAATCTAGGCTCTAATTTATAATGTTATCCAAAACTCTGATGTGCGGTGACGGAATGAAAATATTCAAAGTAATCTGAAACATTGACAATACATCCTACTCTGCAAAATGATTTAGACCGAGTTATTAGCTGATGCGAATCCAATCGAGAACGACTAAATGTAAACATATGCAAAATTATATCGGTCTTTCAGTATGGTCTCCGCAAATTAAAAATAATCGCATCGAAAGATGACTGGAATTATGACATCAATCTACCATACCATGAAAATATTTCTCGGCTACCGTCTTACATTGAAACATTTTATAAATATTAAATTGCAACACTGAATAACCGAAGAAAACAACTGGGTGCTTCAATATAGAAAACGTGCTGCTGGCACACATTGGCTCACCGTATTTCCTGGAAAACTTTTGGCTCACCAATGTGAAAACTTCATGTTCCAACTCAGATCACATATTACTCGTCGGGATAGTGTATAGAATGAATGGCCAAACAGTTGACTAAAATAAGTCATGTTTTCGACTTTGGACTTAAAGTATCAATTAAAACGAATTCTTAAGTAAATTTTTAATTTTATCCATGTGTGACTGTTTTTTTCCCCTCATATTGTATCTTTAGTTCAAGCTATACAAGTTTTATGTTAAACCTTTGTTCATTAATTTCCTATATAATTGTACACATCTATACTAACTATTCTTCGCACTAAGTTTCTTGCACCTGATCCATGATAGGATAACCTACAGTTAAAGAAAATGTGGCATGGCAGTTCTTCAAGTGCCTTCGACTCGAATAACTCCAGCATGGTTTTACTATTTTTTATTCTGCCAGGACTTCAATTTCTTGCGTAAAATAATTCCGTTTATCGTGTCGGTAAAGCTGTACTTTTATGTAGCTTTTGCTTTCAAGTATATGCAATAAGCCTTAGATTATTCCCGTAATCATATTTTTCATAGTGGAATCAAAAACCAAAACTTGTTCGATGACATTATCTTCTTCGATCCGTTCTACCATAAACCATATTAAAGGTAGTTGGTGCAGCATAAATGGTTAGGTTTGGATCTAATCAATAGATCAATAGATCAGTCCTATCTATTTATCTATTATACGATTGATAATCTGTCCCCAAGAAATATTTGGTTTCACTTTAACATGATTCATTAAATTTGGTTGTCCTGCATTATTGAAGCGCCATCTTTATTTTGGGGTAGTCAAATGAGAGTATTAGTTACTTTTGTAGTAAATCACTGCAGTATAATATGAAAGTTGAATGGCAACACAAAACCCGGAAAAAATATGTGGATAAAAAACATTTATTCTGTGTACGAAAGAGTCGGTTGAATTAATCCCCGGATTCGGTCCTCTGATCTTTTAATATTGATCGGAGCGATTCAGCCCAATGGATTAAGAATATTCCCTGCTTCTGATAGTATATTGTTCACTTTGTGATACTTAAAACCTTCACTGCGTTGTCCATGAATAAATCTTCTATTAATTTGGGTTATTGTTCTTTGTACTCATTCTGCAAGAATTTCTGCAGAATTAAACACCCAATTGTACTTAATCCAGTGTATCCAGTTAAAATCTTTATATAAACACCGTTTTGTATATGGTTTTTAGATGCATTTGGGTTAGAAATCAGTATACTTTGCGCGATTTGCTTAATTGCTCGAGTTGCTATAAATACGGAGTTGGGGCCAATCCACATGTGACCGTAAATAATATGTATAAAATATTTAATTTGTCCATATACAGTTTTTAAATATCCGAGGGACAAATATTCATTTATAAAATATTTGTATTGAATATAAAAATAGTTGCCTCGAAGAAATCGACGTTTCATGCCTTTCAATCTTTCGTTTGCCCCAAAGCAAACGAACTACCCATTCCAATATTATCTTTTGCCGGATAGGATCATGATGACTATTTTTATCTGTCCATCAGCTTGAAAAAATGGTCAATACGCCGATGAGTACATCGAACTCATGTGATTTATAAAATTCAGACTCAGCTAACGGAGAGTGTTTCCTCATTTCTCCAACTTTGCAGAGCTAATATTAATCTGTGGTTTTGTGGTCTTGAATGTGGCTTTCCCTTTAGTGGTATCCGCTTCAACTTGTCCAGGTCCCAGTTTTCCTATTTTGTAGTGAAGTTCCATGATGCGCTGAAGATTAATTCTGTTATGAATTCTTTGATCTTTGTAAGGATATACATAGTTGGTAAACTGGATTGTGCCGTATTATTCTAATGAAAATGGCGAAGAATCCTCTTTATTCTGCATTGATTTAGTCTAGTTGGATAACTCGTTCTTGACTAATAAAAGAAGGTTATGTGTATTGCTATATACATATGAAGCACCGTCGCTCCGATTAACATCTAAATAAGACATGTTTATCGCTAAAAACAAGTGAAACAGCCTCTGTTACTCTTTATAAATTTTCTTCTTTTAGTAGAAGTTATTTAAATTTTGGCCCTCTCAAATAAATCAATTCAACCCAGGAACATTGAAGAAAACAATAGATGTGTTTTGTCAACAGAGTGATCGAAATTATATTTCTGATCGTTTATCAAGGTAAGCCGCAAATCCAATCCGTTTCAATGGACAAGACCGGCCAATTGTTCCTGGTAAATCTGAAAAGATTTCAAGTTTTGTAGGCACTATATCAATGAGGAGAGTATTAGCAGCAGGTTGTAATCATAAAGTTGTAGATGTTTTGGAAGAATTGAGCATAATTTGGCACTTAATACCTTCTTCATACCTCAGCTTTGTCAATTTTTCTACATTTCTGGGCAGCGGCTATTACGATCTCAAATGGTTATGATGCAGAGAATGGTTTTGAAAGACTCAGAAAGAAATCTTAAGATGTTTGATTGCCCTACAAGGTCCCTATAAGTGGGCAATTGTGAAATTCTGTGATTATGAGGATGTTGATGTCATTTTCGAGAAAATAAATTGATATTTTAGGATTTAGGGGTTGATGTGTGAATTTGTTACAGAAATTGAACTACTAATGTTACAGGTTTGGTCAATATTCCGTGACGGATCCTCAGCTGTATTCTTGGTATACAATCGAGAAGAACGCACCTGTATTGAATCGTGCATTGTTTTTATGTAGGGCATGTAATGATAGTTTTTCGGACATTTTTTCAACCAATCATGTGATTTTTTTGGCAGTTGAATAATTTGGAACGATTTCAATTTTTGGGAGATACATTTTTAGGCTGTGGTTGGTAATTATGTGAATTTTTGGCCGCAGTTTAAAGTTGAATTTTCGAAATGTTTATGGGCTACTTCAATTATAAATTTTTATTATGGTCCGTAAGATTGTAACCGAAGACGGCCAAATCGTTCAAGTATTTCAGTCAATGATCCTTTCAGACCAACAGGCATTCTTGTAAAATGTGGGTACTGGGTGCTAGTGTCTGGGTACTCATTTCGTTCGTTAATCATAATGGAAGCCAGCATCGGCAACATTAATATAGTTATATATAGTCGGAACGGACAATTTTCAAGTATCGTGAATTACTGTTTTATGTAGAGTTACTTTGGAGGTATCCTAACAACAGTTGTTTTAGTTTTAAGACCCATACAGTGATATGCGGCTAAAATTATATGATTTTCATTTAACTGCGCTTTGAACTTTTCTAGGTGAGGTGTTATGTTTAAGTGCTCACTTAAGCTTAGAAAGTGTACAAATTATTAGGGGTTTCTTGACACCGAAGCCCAATTTCTTTAAAACGCTAATAGGATATTAAGTTTAATACTCAAGAAATCCACAAAAGAGATTACTTCCATAACCACATATCCAATCTAATATTGTCGGTTTTGCAGTATGGCATAAGTCATGTTAAGCGATTTCTAATAAACAGTTGTGATTTCACCGTGACGATTGAGACCAGCAAAATCCTATAAAGTGATCTGTCTGCGTGTAAAAATTATTGTGCTATTTAACTTAATAACTATTATACACATATTATGTATTTATGTATAGACTCATCGTGCCATCCTGACCTTGAACATAATCATCAACTCCATCTAAATACATTAAATTGGTCTTACATATATATATACGTTAAATAATTTATAAATAAATACCCTTTTTGCCAAAAAAAAAAAATGTTAGATCATCAACGAAAAATAAATTTGTGTCGCTTATAAGATGATGATGATTACCTCTTTGATGGAACCATGCCTTCCGGTAGATTTTTTATTTTTTACGTTACCTATTAAATCTCGTACGATACGATGATATTGTTATAATTCACTAATCAAAACAACACATTTCAAAGAATTGTAAAATTTTTACCAAGAATTAATCGTTTATTCATTGAATTTGTGGTTAAATTCTTGTACGTTGTATGTTGGTAATATACTCAAAATGGTAAATAGAAAAAACAAAGTTTAATGGCCCCGGCCAGATTATGAATAAGCGGGAATTTTATTTTATTTTTTTTTGAAATGAGCTCATATTATGATGATAATTAGTTTGGTATGTCATAATATAATGATGATGAAGATGCATACATCATTGAATGGTAATGACGTGTTATAGTTAAATCATCTAAATCAGCGGTTCTTAATATTTGTCTAACTATATGACGCAACTATCTTCTTATTAATATTGTACGTTTGTTTCTTGTAAATGACGGTTCTGATTTAGCACAGTTTCTCTTAGGTTTCTCAATGTCCACAAATGGCGTGAGGACGGAAATAACATTAATATAAAAAAATTAAGAAAATCAAAGAATTTAAATAATTTTTTAATTTAATTCACCAAATAAACGAATTAAAATTTTTAAAGAATATAAATAATGTATATTTTTCTTAAAATTAATAATTTATTAATTTAAGAATTTTAAAGGAAATATTTTAAAGAATTTATAAAATTTATAAAAAATTATTCATCATATAAAGATTTAAAGATTTAAAATACAATAAATAAATGGTTGATTTTAAGATGTAAATTTTTTCCAAAAATCTTATAAATATACAATTTTAAATAATTAGAGAATAATAAGAATTTAAAAATTTAAAAAAAAATAAATTAGTTTTATAATTTAAATCCATTTTTTTTTAATGAATATTTAAAAATTAAGGAATTTAACTCGTATAATCAACTGAATTAAAAGAAGTTGAACTTTATAGAAATTGGGAACTGACAAATTTATCACTCAAAAATTTTTCATTCAACTAATTTTTTAAAGTTATTAAATGGTTATATTCTAACCATTTAATAACTTTAAAAAATTAGTTGAATGAAAAATTTTTTTTTAAAGATTTTATCGAATTTAAATTTTTTCCTTTTTTATGAAAACTTGATTATTTTAAAATTTTTAAAGAAATATTAATTAAACAATTAATTAATTAATTTAATTAGTTTACTATTTAAAGGATTTGAATGATTTATCAGATAAACAATTTCTTGATTTTAAAGAATATAAATAATAATATTAATTGAACGTTTGAATGATTTTAGAGAATTTACTAAACTTATGGAACTGCTATATTTTAAAGAATTTATTTAATTTTAAGAATTCAATTAACTCTAAATTTTAAAAATATAAAAATTTTATAACTTTCAAAAATGTAGAATAATGATTTAAAGAAATAATTAATTAAAATTAATGTAATTAATTTAATAATTTATCTATTCAACAAATCAACGATTTAAATATTTAAAAGAAAATTAACGATTTAAAGGTTAAGAGTGTATTACATTTTTAAGAAATTTAATGTACATCAAATTTTAAATAATTAGAGAATTTAAGGAACTTAACAATTAAAATGGATTAAGGTTATAACTTTTTCCACCATGGGCCGTCCCGGCATTGAGTGCGAGATCCTTATGGGTTCCAACCAATTAAAAAAAAATGGTTAAAACTTTATAAATTTTGTCAAATTTTAAAAATTTATAGAATGTTAGAAATTTTTGAAGCTGAGATATATTAAAGAATTTAAAGAATATAAAGAAATTAGTGAGTTTAAATTTTTTAACAGTTCAGTAATTTAAATGTTAAAACATGTTAAAACAGAAGTAAGGGAATCTAAAGAATTTAAATAATTCAACAGTTTAAAGAATTTGAATGATTTATTAGTTAAACAATTTAATGATTTAAAAGAATATAAATAATATATCTATATTTAAATTTATTAAACTTTTTAATTTAGTAAATTTTTTATTTTAAATATTTATAAAATATAAGGAATTCAGAAAATTGAAACTTTAGAGATATTTAAAATTTTTAGAATTTTCAAAATTTAAATAAGATAAAGTATTTAATAATTTGAAAGAATGTCATCTATTTAATAACTTTAGGTAACCTATTGAATTTAAAGAACACATTTTATAGAATTTATCGAATTTTAAAATTTAAAATTTTTAAAATTTAAGATTTTAATAATTTTCAAAAACTGTGTAATTTAATAATTTATTTATTCATAAAATAAACGATTTAAAGTTTATAGATTTTTAAGAAATCTAATGTTTAAAAATTTTTAAAAATCAAGAATTTAACGAACTTAAAAATTAGAATGGGTTAGAACAATTACTTTATAAAAATCGTCAAATTTTAAAATTTATAGAATCTTTAAACTTTGTACAATTTAAAGTCTTTATTGATTTTTAAAAATTTGTGAAACTGAGATAGTTTAACGAATTTACAGAATATAATGAAAGAAATTAATAAAATTTAAAGAAAATAGTTTAAATATAATTTCAAAATTTCAAAATTTTTTTTTTTTTTTTTAAATTAAGTAATTTAAATTTTTAAAACCATTAAGGGAATCCAAAGAATCTAATAAATTTAATAATTCAAGGGATTTGCATTATTTATCCATTAGTTAAACGGATTAACGATTTTAAAGAATATAAATAATATAAATATTAAAATTAATTTAGTTTTTTCTTAAATTTAATTAATTTGAAATTTTAAATAACTATAAAACTTAAGGATTTTAAATAATTCAGGAAATTGAATAAATTTTAAAAAGTTTAAGAAGTTTTAGACTTTAATGTAACTTTAAGTTAATGACTTTAAAAAATTTGTTTAAAGAAAGTTGTTTAAAGATTTTATAAATTTTCAAAAATTCTGTTTTTTCTTTTTAAATAGATTAACATTTTTGAATAATTATTAAGAGAATTTAATATACAATTTAATGATTATATAAAGATTAAAATTAGTTGAACGTTTTAATTTAATGAATTTTAAATTTTGACTATTTATTGAATATAGAGAATTTCAATAATTCACAAAATTAACAGTGCTCTTAAGTTTGTGAATTTTGGAATTTTAAATTTAAAGGAAATAAAGTATTTAGGAATTTTAAAGAATTTACTGAATTTATGGAAAATAAATGATAGGTTTTTGAGTATTTCAAGAATACCATTCATTTAATACTTTAAACAATTTATTGAATTTAAATAAAACATTTTAAAGAAACGATCAAATTTTAAGAATTCAAACAACTCTAATTTTTAAAAATTTGGTAATTTAATAATTTTACAAAAATTTAAAGAAATGTAGTTAATTTAATAATTTATTTATTCATCAAATAAACAATTTAAAGATTTAAAAGAAAATTACGTATGTGAAGCTGTCCCGAAAACCATCCCGAAAAAGAACTTTTCAAAAAATTGGAGTGTGTCTGTGCTAGATGTAAGAAAAAGCCTTTCAGCCCGAAAAATAACATATAAAATCTTTCAAAATTACGTTCTATCCCGAAAAGTCAAAACCAAAAAAATATATTTGAAAATATATGTATGTAGTAATTATTTTCGGGTTTTTCAAATAAAAAATAAAATATTTGTTTTTCAAAACAGTTAGTTTTATTTTAAATTCTTTAATTATTTAGGAAACGAAATTGAGAATTACATATTTAACTTTTTAATTAATTAATATATTACAAACATTATACCTATAAAATATCATCAAAAAAAAAATTAACTTAAACAAGATTAAACCGAGATTCAATTCAACGACTAATTTGAGTATGAAATAGCACAAGCTTGTATTCGAATGTGACGGTTCCCAAAAATTGCGGCCTATATTGGATGGTACCAATGAGTCAATAGGACCTTTTTCAACTTACAGCCAGATGCATATTACCATACAGTGAGGATTAGAAATATTTTTGGGTTCCGATTCATTCGATTCTATTGTATGAGTGACGGCTCAGGTTTGTACTCGAATATTACTGTTCACAGAGATTGCGGCCTATATTGGATGGTACCAATGAGTCAATAGGACCTTTTTCAACTTACAGCCAGATGCATATTACCATACAGTGAGGATTAGAAATATTTTTGTCAGGAACATTTAAAGTGAACTTACAGGAACTTGTCAGGAACATTTAAAGTGAACTTACACTTCTCGTACGTGACTTTGCCTGTAACTTTTTGTTTCTCCTTATTAGCATTTTGCTCAGGCTCACGCGTAATTTCGTTACAATGCGTCATTATATTATCTTCAGCCCGGCATTCGATTATTTCTTCTGCACTTGTAATTAGGTCAGACTGTATATGATCTAATTCAGCGTTGGAATTTTGAGGGTTGTTTAATTCTGACTCCTCAATTAAATTAAATTCATGTTGGAGACACAAATCGGTGGTTGGAGCTTCAAAACCGGGGTTTTCCATTTCATTATTAAAAATGTCAGTACTATTATCATTTGAAACATTAAATAATTCTCAATTTCGTTTCCTAAATAATTAAAGAATTTAAAATAAAACTAAATGTTTTGAAAAACAAATATTTTATTTTTTATTTGAAAAACCCGAAAATAATTACTACATAGTACATACATACATATATTTTCAAATATATTTTTTTGGTTTTGACTTTTCGGGATAGAACACACATACGTAAGAAAATTAACGATTTAAAGATTAAGGGTATATGTATTACATTTTTAAGAAATTTAATGTTTATAAAATAGTGAATAATTAGAGAATTTAAGGAACATAAAAATTAAAATAAATTAGAATTATAACTTTATACAAATTTAAAACAATTATGAAAGTTTAAAACTTTAAACAATTTAAAATCTTTATTTAGTTTTAAAAATTTATGGAACTGACATTGTTTAAAGAATTTAAAGAATATAAACCATTTAATGAGTTTAAGAACTTAAGATAGTTTAAAGATTTCATCGGATTTTAAATATAAAGTAATCTAAGATTTTTAAAGAATTAAGGGAATCTAACGAAATTAATAAATTAAAAAATTTAATGGATTTGTATATGAAAATAAATATGAATTGAACATTTTAATTTAATGAATTTGCAATTTTAAATCTTAGAATATGAGGAAATTGAAAAATTCAGAAAATTGTTTTTTTTTAAATGTTAAAGGAATTTTAAAAATCTAAAGGAAATGCAGTGTTTAAGGATTTTAAAGAATTTATCTAATTTCAAGAATTCAAAGAAATTAATGTTTAAAAATATAAGAATTTAATAATGTGCAAAAATTGTAGGATAATAATTTAAAGAAATGTAATTAATTTAGCAATTTATTTATTCATCAAATATGTATATGGTTTAAAGATTTAAAAGAAGTTTTGTATTATATTTTTATGAAATTTGATGTTAATGAACTTTTAAATAATTAAAGAATTTAGGGAACTTCGAAATTAGAGTGGGTTATAATTATAATTTTATAACCCTTGTTGTATATTAAAAACTTATAGAATTTTGAAAATTTGAAGCATTCAAAGTATTTTGATTTTTAAAAATTTACGAAACTGAAATAAATTATAGAATTTAAAGAATATATAGTTTAAAGAATTGAGGGAATCTAAAAAATTTAATTAACTGAACAATTTAAAGGATTTGCATGATGTATGACATAAACGCTTTAACAATGTTAAAGAATATAAATAATATAAAAATTAAAATGAATTGAATTTTTTCTTAAATTTAATGAATTTGAAATTTATAGAATTTAATGAACTTTAAATTTTAAATTATTATTGAATTTACGGACTTTAAAAAATTCAGAAAATTGAATGAACTTTATAATGTTAAAGAAATAATAGACTATAATATAACTTTAATTTAACTTTAGGATAATCTTTAAAAAATTAGTTGAATTTAAAGAAAGTAGTTTAAAATTTTTATCGAATTTCAAAATTTAATTTTTTTTTATTTTTTTAAAATTGATTAAAATGTTTAAACAATTATTAAGAGAATTTAAAAAATTTGAATGATTTATCCTGATAAACTATTTAATGATTTTAATGAATATAAATATGATAAAGATTAAAATTAATAGAACATTTTAGTTTAATAAATTTTAAATTTTAAATATTTATGGAATATAGAGAATTTAAAAAATACAGGAAATTTAAAGGAAATTTATATAAGGATTTTGATGAATTCACTTGGAACTGATAGATATGAAAGAATTTAAAGAATATCATCTATTTAATAACTTTAAACAATTAATTGAATTTAGAAATAATATTTTAAAATTTTAAGACTTCAAAGAACGATTTAAAGGTTTAAAAGAAAATAATGATTTAAAGATTAGGAGTATATTACATTTTTAAGAAATTTTAAACAGTTAGAGAATTTAAGGAACATACAATTCAAAATGAATCAGAATTATAACTTTATAAAATTTTAAAACCTTTAAGGTCTATATCTCAGATAAATGATTTAAGGATTTTACAAAATATAAATATTAAAATGAATTGAATTTTATCTTAAATTTAATGAATTTGAAATTTTCAATCATTATATAATTTAAGGAATTTAAAAAAAATTTTAAAATTGAATTTCTATTGCTGAATTGCTGATTCGTTAACAAATTTTGCGGTTGTTATACATTTTCAGAAATAATCGGATCATCTTCATTTCTTCTCGTAATTTTGAATGACAAAGTGATTAAGGAGTGTGGCATATGAATTTACTTTTCCACGCCGTGCCATATGTTTCTAAAACTAAATACGATTTCTATAATTATATATTAAAAACTTTCCAAATTTCAAAGCCACTCGAATCTCTATGTTGTTTATGCATTTTACCATAAAAAATAATTAAAGATTTTAATAAACGTGACGTTGGACAAGGGTCATTCAATTTATTTACCAAAACCAAATTCTCACATATATAAAATATCGAAATTAATTTGATGACCCTCAAAAGAGTATGTTGCATTTCTTAAAAATGCAACCAATTCCATCACGTTGAGGCGAAAATTACTCGTTAAAATACCACTTCCATAATATACCATATACCTTTTGTTGTTTATTTTCATTTTTTTTTTGTTATCTAGGTTATGACCCAAATTTATAAGAAGTTAGTCATCTTTTCTTCTTTTTAATTTCTATATATACATAATATGCAATTATTTTAATTGCATAAAGATAAACGTTTTTGATTTTAAATTTATGAATTAAAAGTGAAATTATTATTGTCGAATGAAGCACGCGCACATCATGTTCGATGGAAGCGTCACGACGTTGGCACAATAATAAAATAACCAACAAATTTCGTTGGGTGTTTTAGGTCACTTATATTAAGTAAATTTTTTATATATCAACATAATATGTACTTTCATTTCGCAAATTTTTTAATTGCCTATGTCCTTATACACAATTTTACTTGTGAGCTACGGGAGATGTTAGCGAATTACATGTAGATCTGTACCGCCGCACAGTGATTAATAATTTTAATCATGCAACTGAGATGAGTAAAGATAAAAACCACACCGAAAAGCTTTTTAGCAAGTTTGGAAAACAAGTGTTGTGATTTTTTTCATTTTACACCTTTGTGGAATAACTGCACGTAGGCGCGCATACACAGAATTAAATTATTTTATTCATTCGCAAAGAATTTCCTTTTTTTATTTTATTTTATTAAAATGCAGACTTCTCATCTTCTATACCGCAGATACGTATACATATACCAAAATTCTTGGAATATTTAAATTGCAGTGATATCCACCATCGTAAACATAATTTTTAGGTTTTATTTATTTGTCGTGTAATATACATAAGCTTGTTGAACAATGGATGTGGTCATCGCGGTTTTTAATATTGCACTAGTTGAATAATTAAAGTATTTCACCGGTAGTAATTTTTAACCAGTTTTTTTGATGTTCCGTCCATCGTTTCGTTATATAGAGCTGATTTCATTCTAAAGGGATTCATTTTCAGGTAGCTGCGCGACTATAAATATTTGTGAGTTTACTCGAATGGAAATTTCTCAGGCTTAAGTTAAATTTAAATTCGAAACATTTTTAGCGATTAATGGATTAATTTAAGGTTTAAAAAAACCTGAACTCTTGTTTTTAAGAATTAAAAAAAATAAATGTAAAATATTTTATGAAATTAAACAAATTTAAAAATCTAGGTTTTTCAGGAAAATTAAGTAGATTTTTAATTTAAAAAATTCTATGAATTATTAAGAACTTTCTGATGTTTAAAAGTTTTAAGTTCATGTTAAAATTTTAATAATTTGAAAAATTTAAACAATTTTTGCCATTTCAGGAAATGTATTTGTTTATGAATTCAAAGAATTTTAAAAATGTTAATTTAAAGAAATGTATGAATTTTAAAATTTTTAAAATTTTATATAATTATTTATAGAGTTAAAATAAAATTAAAATTCATTCATTTTTTGAGAGTTTTAATCAAATTCAATAAATTTTAGAATGTTAAATAAATTTTAAACTTTTTTTGAGAATACATATTAATAGTGATTTAGATAGTATTTTAATAGTTTTAAAAATCTAACAATTTTAAGATTTTTGTTTATAAGTTTTAATTTTTTAGTTAAATTTAAAATTTAAAATTTAAATATTTTGAAAACATTACATATTTAAAGACTTGAAGATAATTTTTTAACCAGTTTTCGCGATTTTAAGAATTCTAAGAAATTTTAAAATGTTTATAATTTAACTACAAATTAAATTATGTAAAAATGCGTAGTTCATGGATGTTAAGTTTAAGTTTTAAGTTTATTAACATTTCACAAAGTTTATATAAATTTATGAAGCTACTCTATTCTGGAAGTTGTAACAGATATAATAACCAGTTTCGAGCCGATAAGTATGTAAGTTAAGAACACCAACAAGACTGAATCAGCACAACGTGCTTATAGTAGTCAATATTCTAGGGAATGCTTAATCAACACAAGGTGATCAGCAAGCACGAGATGACACAAACTTGTTTATCCAGCATAAAAGTGTTTTGTCTCCAACGGAAATATATTGTAATAAGAACCTATATTTTTTACGGGCATGAAGTTCTATGGAGTTTTTATGAAACGGTACAAATGTCAAAAAACCTATCAAATGTCGAATTGTCTCATGAAAATGTATTAAACAGTTTCGAATAAAACCAATTAATTTATACAAATTTAAAATTATAAAACTGAAAAATATTACTCAAACTGATAAAAGAACTAATTAAAAATGAAAATAAATTTAAAACGAATAAATTATTTAAAAAAACAGCTAAAATATTCTAATTAGAACGTATCATTAAAATTTGTTTTTAAAATAAATAGTAATTTTACACAAGCAGCAACCATATAGAAATTGACCATAAGGTTCTAGTCTAACAGAAAAGTACCAAAATAGCTGAAAATATATGTAGACCCTGAAGATTCTCATCCCTTCCCAAAAATATCGAAAAATCGATGTGAAAATATAACGCGGCTCATAACTTGATAATTTCTATTAAATTCATTTTACAACAGCCACCATATTGAGGATGACCATAAGGCGCTAGTCTATCAAAAAAATGCCAAAGTAATAAAATAAGTAGACCCGGAAGTGTGTCATCCGTTCCTGAAATTCTCGAATAATTCATATGATTATATGACGTCACAAGCAACTAGTTTCAGTAATATTTTTCAGTTTTATAATTTTAAATTTGTATAAATTAAGTGGTTTTATTCGAAACTGTTTAATACATTTTCATGAGACAATTTGACATTTGATATGTTTTTGACATTTGTACCGTTCCATAAAAACTCCATAGAAACTTCATGCCCGTTATTTTTTTGGATATGATGGTTTTTTTGTATTTTATTTATAAGAAAAATATCTGGCTCTTCTCAGTCGCCTAAATCGTGGCTGTTTTAATATATCCCTGGCCAATTCATTGGGATGTGTCTCTAGTTTTGAGTAATATTTCGAACTGAATTCTCTAATGGGTTCTTTAATAGTTTTAATTCCGTGTATATTACTATTTTGAACGGACCACGGAGCATTGGTAATACTACGAAGTATTTTCGCTTGGGTTAGTTGCAGGAGTTCTTTGTTTGACGCGCTGGTGGATCCCCATATGTCCATATGGGTTTGATTATCACTTTGTACAATAAAACTTTATTGGCTAATTACAGCTGAGATTTTCTTCCTATCAACCAATACATTTTGGAAAATTTTATTATTATTTGTTTGCGTTTTGCTTCAATATGATTCTTCCACATTAGCCTTCTATCCAGGTGCATTCCTAAGTATTTGATCTTGGTTTGTTGAGGAATATTTATATCGTTTAATTCCACTGGTGGACAAATGCGTTTATTTAGCGTGAATGTGATGTGAGTTGATTTGTTTTCGTTCACTACATGAATGGCGTTTATGAGGCACTTTCGGGATTATTGTGTGACACCAGGACGGCCGTATCATCGGAAAGGTTGATAACACTACCTTGTTGGTTACAGATAAGTCAGCTGTGTACAGCAGGTATAATATTGGTCCTAGAACGTTGCCTTCTGGAACACCTGCGTTGATACCATTTAAACAAGTAGTTGCATTATTTTGTTTAACCATGTACTGCCTTTGAAGGAAATAGTTTCCCAGAACTGAGTGAAATTTCTTCGGTAGGATTCCTTTTATTTTGTATATTAGCCCATCATGCCAAACTTTATCAAATGCTTGTGCAATGTCCAAGAAGGCAGCAGAACAATATTTTCCTCGAAGGTGTTTTTGATTGCCTTTTAAATTCTGTGTACTTGTTCTGTGGTACCATGTTGGTTTCGGAACCCAAATTGATGGTCTTGAATAATATGTCGTTCTTCTAATACTGGTTTCAATTTCGTTAGTAGCATTTTTTCAAATAACTGTGAAATTCTAGGCAGCATGCTTATTGGTCGATATGATGAAATCTGTGTTTCATTTTTTCCAGCTTTATGTATCATCGTCATCAAAGATATCTTCCATTTTTGAGGAGTATAACTAGTCCGCATTATCATTTTTCCGGTAAGAAGATCATGCCCTGGTGCCTTTTTAGGACTTATACAGATTTTAATTGTATTCTTAACATTCTTCCAATTATATTTTATGGGTTTGAAGGACAAACCATCATCCATTTGGTCGGGTAGCACGAAGTTATTATAGTTTCTTCGTGTGGTACGAATACTGTTGTTAGATGAGCAGCAAAAGCATTGCCTTTTCCTTCATCGCTTCTCACCCAATTTCCAGTTGGTAGTCTAATCTGGTGAATCGAGTTGGCCTTTTTAACTTTTTTGTTGCCTTCCACAAAGAATAATCTGTCGTCTTGGTTGCAGAGAGTTCATTTAAATAATTCTGGACGCTCTGGTTTTCTTTTTCCCGCAATGCAAATCTTAGAGTCTTAATAGTGCGATTTCCATTTCAACAACGGTAATTTTGTTTCTTGGCATCGGCGGCGAATTTTCCGTTTTTCTTGGATTAGTTCCTGTATATCATGTGACAGTTTATTAACTTTTTTAGTACTATTTAAGACATGTGTAACCTTTTCTGTTGATAATGCCACGACATCATTTTGATTTTCTGCCGCCACATCAATATCTGCTGGTGTGATAAGAGGGATATTCAGTACACAATTTTGTTCAACTAGCGTCTTATATTGATCCTAATTAGTTTGCTTCTTTGTAATCCGTTTTGGTGGTTCTATCCTGAGGATGCCGGTGCTCACTCTTACAATTACAGGTGATTGATCAGAAAACAGGTCGTAGCAATCGGTAGCCTTAGCATATGTACGTGGAATACATTTAGTTACACAAAAGTCAATTAAATCAGGAACTTTCTTTTTATCTGTGGGCCAGTACGTTGGGTGACCGGCAGATAAGTAATCCAGGGACTGTTCTTCTATAGCTTCATAATGTTATTTGCCTTTCGGCGATGTTAATCTGGAATGTTTATAACTAAAGTGAAAAAATAGCAAAAAATATACTATAATAATTTTGTGTTAAATAGCCCAATTCCAAGAAACCTTGAAGCAGATCACAGGAGCTTTAAATGCACAGATACAGATCTGACTCTAACGGAAACCACAACAACGCTGGTCACACCGAAAGACGAACAAAACCTAAAGGACATAAGCCGCTTACCTGATTCTGTAAAGGAATTACAGATATTTGATGGCAATTTCTTACAATATGTTCGATGAAGAAAGGCAAAGTGCCTGATATGTGCCAATAATACCTACACTGGAGCTATAATACCTACACTGATATGTGCCAATAATACCTACACTCACCACTATATCACAAAAACACATGACAATGGACGAGTTTTATGCATCTGTCAATCATCAGTTCTCCTTGATCGTCAATAAAATCAAAACTGAGAACTATTCGCAGGAAACCATCTACGTTTTGGTTGAAACTTATTGAAATCGAGCGCTGGACGTATTTATCCGCGGATTGAATGGTGACCTATCAAAGATGCTTACATCCAAAAACCAATCACATTACCTGAAGCATACGCAATTTGTCTGGAAACTCAGAACCTGAATTTTAGAAACATGGCCATGCACAAACGAATTGTGAATAATGTAATAACGGCTCCGATCAATCAGATCACATGAACAAAGCCAGTTCGACCTAAAAATGATACCGTACTACCACTTCAACATCGGAACAGCAACACCCCATATGTCAATCAGAACACGGGCTGTTTACCGCCATCAAGACCGAATTATCCCAAACCGCCAACACCAATGGATGTTGGTCCGTCCAGTCAAAATAAGCAATAAAATGCGAACATTCTCACCTGCATGAACCACGGAAACAACAAAGAATTAACCACCTAGAAACACAAATTGAGAAGGACTATTATAACCAATTGGCATATGATAACACCGAGAATGAGACATCCTGTAAGCAAGATTTAGAAGACAACTCTGAAGTAAATTTTATGACGCGGAAGCGTCTCTAGCGTACCAATAAACAAAAACACCAAACCAACCGAAAATTAATTTCAAATCAGATCAGCGGGAGGGGACATCAAAATTAGTCAACAACTTAGTGGACCATTCTATCGATTTTTTCGTTTGATGCATTTATTGATCGAAAACACAATGAACTGATCATCACACTCAACATACACATTCCGCACACTCAACATACACATTCCGTTACAATAAAAACCGCCATGTCAATAATATGGAAGAATATAATTATGAGGTGATTTATAAACCGGGCTGTATCAATAAAATTGCCGACGCTCTGCCATGATTAGAACTTGAGACTATAACACTCTGTCGACCTTTGGAACTATTTACAGTGCGGAGGAAGATTCTACCGACTTAATTCGATATTGTGATGCGCCCATCAATGTCTTTAGGAACCAGCTGATATTCCAGAACGGTCAAAACATATTTATGTTCATGAAGAGTCCCATGCCTCATATCACCGACACTATATTAGACTATCGGAGCTTACCAAGGAAAGTTTATGTCCTAAAAGAACGATTACACCCAACTATTATCAACGGAATTAAAATTAAAAGTAAGTCCCTGTAGAATATTAAATCCCCATTCTATACGTGTATGACTGACGGAAAATGTTAAAAAAGGTATCCAAGACAATTAGTAGCAGACACTAATACTGGAAATGATGGTTATCCACTTTATCGCGGCCGATCCAGTGATAACAATGGAAGGTCAATAATAGTCAAAGTGAATTAACAGGCCATTGAAGTTGATAATCGTTAGGTTGTTCCGTTTTCGACGTTACTCTCCAATTCATTTAAAGCACACATAAATGCTAAATTTTGCTATTCCGTAAAATCTATTAAATACTTTTGCAAATACGTGAACAAAGGTAGTGGAGTGGCATGGCTGTGTTCGGAGTTGCTGCCGAAAATTCAAAAGATATGAAATAATTCAATTTTAAATGGACCGCTATGTTAGCAGTAACGAATCGATGTTCACTTGGAGAATGGTCAAAAAGTGTATTTTACCGCGGAGAACATAACATTGATCAGCTTCTTTGAAATGTGCCAGAATGATGACTTTGCCTAGTGATTTAAATAGTCTAACTAATATAGTTCGAGATGATCAAGTAATACAGTTTGAAGCCGCTCTTATGCATATGAGTCTAAGGCTTATTTGCGACGAACTTGAGACGAAGCTAACATAACAAAATTAAATTATTGAATTATTTCATAGTGAGATGGTAACAATTTAACATTATTATGTTGACTTCGTCTCGAGTTCAGCTCAAATAAACCTTAGAGTCATATGCATGAGAGCGGCTTGAAAACCTAAAGAGACCCAAGCATTGTTCTTCGTTTAATCATATGAATAGTAATCCTTTATATCATTGGAAGATTACTTTCGATGGTACCGTAAACGGTGCTCCAGTAGCGGTATTCCTTTTTCAACTCGAATTTTTAACCAATTTAAATCAAACTAGTGAAAATGAAATCAGAGCTGGTTTCCACTATACGTATTGAAGGGCCGTGCTTCAGAATGGTACTGGTGTTATTTGTCTCAAAATCGAAATCCCACATGGGAACAATTACGTGCGGCATTTGAAAGTGAATTTCAATATCGCAGAGGTGATATAAACATTAGACGTATGTTAGAAGCTCACAAGCAACAATGAAATGAACCATTCTCTAAGTTTATTTCAGATATGAAATCGCGAATACTCGATCGCGAGTAGGTTTAAGGTGCCGATTCCTTCCGATGATTTTCTAAGAGAATATTCGTTTTAAATTACAAATTGCACTGGCTGGCCAAACCATTAATAGTTTAGCAGTTGTGATCGATAAATGTCTTGATATCGAAGAAACGATGAAAGAACACGTTATAACTCGGAAGTCATGTGTCAGAGTCAAATGAATTTGAACGACGCCCAACATGCGCCATTAAATGACATAAACTTAATTAATAATCCCCACAAGAATGTGGTAAATGATTTGCATTCATATGGCCATAGGCCCGACACAATTCAAGGGACTCGTCAAGGAGCTCAAACTTTTGGCCAGACACAACAATACCAACCGACCAAGTATAACAACAATCAGCAACAAGTTTCTAACAGTTTAGATTTCCAATGTCCTAAGCCCCGTACGGAGTTTTGTTATGGGTGTGGTCGGACTGGCATAATTATTGACCAATGTTTTCGCTGTGGATCGGAAAACGCATTGCCGTTGTTTCGAATAGCTGCGAGACCGAAACCTCAAATGCCAGCTTCGCAGAACGAGTTTGAAAGAAACAGTAAAGTCTCATCATAGTCTCATAGTAGATCATGTAATATCTCACCTAATTATGACGTTATTTAATAGCTTTAATATCCGAAATATGTATTACTGGTAGAATAGATAATAGACCGTATTTAGACGTGTCGATTAACGATATTCCCTATCGAAGATTACTCGATAGTGGCGCTTCTATCATGAAAATGGGATACTGATGTGATTGGATTTTGTCTGATTCACGTTATAAAATTTTCCATTTACCTGGAACAGTCCAGAATGCAGATGATGGATTTCAACGATCATTTGGTTACATCTGGGCTAAAGTTCAGAACAATGGTATTGTTAAGCGCATTTACGCATTCATTTGATCCCCAGTATCCAACAACAGTTAATACTTGGAATTGATTTCTGGGGAGAGTTTCAAATTGCACCGCAAGTTATATCTGAAATAGGAATTAGTGTTGACCCAAATGAAAAGGATTTACTGGATAACCAACATAGCATTACTGAACAACAGCGAATTGAACTTAATAAAACCATTTCAGAATTTCCGTCCAGTGCTACATTTGAACTGGGTAAAACATCCTTGTTAAGTCATCACATTGAAGTTGATTCTCTATCAATTAAGCAAAGGCATTACCCGGTATCACCTGCCATACAATCGGAGATGTACAAAAAGCTAGACCCCAGGATGGAATTAGGTGTCATCGAAGAATCCTACAGCGCATGGAGTTCCCCTATCGCACTTGTGAGAAGGGCGAGCGGAAAGGTTCGACTGTGCCTGGATGCGCGTAAACTGAACGAGATGACGATCAAGGATGCGTATCCTTTGCCCATTATCTGAGTCGGTTGGATTAAACTAAGTTCATTTCTAGTAGTGATTTGAAAGATGCGTTTTGGCAGATACCGCTGACTCCGGAGTCTCGAGATAAGACTGAATTCACGGTACCTGCTCGTCCCTTGTATCAGTTTACCGTATTACCGTTTGGACTTTGCAACGAACCTCAGACGATGTGCCGGTTGATGCATCGTGTAGTTCCATCACAATATCATCATAGAATTTTCGTTTATTTGGACGATTAAGTGGTTACGGACTGCAACTTTTCACTAGTAATTAGATTTATTACGACTTCTGGCTAAATTTTTAAAGGACGCCGGATTAACAATCAATATTGATAAAAGCAAATTTTTGTTTAAGAATATTAAATACCTAGGGTAAATTGTAGGAGATGGTGATCTGAAAGTGGAAAGACAAACTTAAATCAATTATTGATTTCCCAGCACCAAATACCGTAAGGAAACTTCGTCGTTTCCTTGGTATGTCAGGATGGTACCGGAGGTTCATCCATAATAATGCTGCAATTTTTTCACCATTATCAGATCTTTTGAAAAAGAAAGTTAAATTTAAATGGTCCACTGAAGCTGAACAATCGTTTGTTTCGATTAAGCATGTGTTATGTAATGCGCCAGTTTTGGCACTTCCAAAGTTCGATCGACCGTTTATTATGCAGAAGAGCATCCCGTTGCGTATATGTCGCAAAAATTGAACTCGGCACAACGAAACTCTACTCAATTATGGAACTAGAGTGTTTCGCGGCTGTGCTGAGTTTCAAAAAGTTCCGAGCTTACACCGAGGGTTACTCTTTCACTATTATCAATGGCTGATGAATCAGAAAGACGTTTCTGGTCGCCTAGCACGATGGTCATTGAAGCAACAAGGCTTTACTTTTAAGATACTCCATCGGAAAGGTTCTCATCATATTGTACCAGATGCATTATCCAGAGCATTCATATGGATACTATTACACATCATCGTGTGAGTAAATTTGCACCAGTACCACCTATATTGATTTTAATTCACCAGAATTTTTGTCCGATGATTATATCAACTTAATTAAGGCAATCAAAGACTCGATTAAACAAGATGATCGTTATGCACAATCATGATAATAAAATATATGTTAGAGTCCATTATCCAAATGAATCCATAAGTGATTTGCCACTATGGAAATTGTTAGTTCCAATACCACGAATCATTGATATCGGCACATAGTGGAATAGTAAAAACATTAGAGTTGATCCGCCGCTTCTATTTTTGGCCTCACGTGGCAGCGGACGTAAAGTCATTCATCCAAAAATGTAAGATGAATAAAGACGTAAATTATCAAACACAACCACCCATGGGTGACCAAATAACAAGTGAACGAGCCATGCAATGGTTGTACGTGGATATTTTGCGTCCGTTACCGAGATCGATAATAAATGGGCCTGCTTATTTGTTAGTGACGGTTGATAAATTTACCAAATATGTGTTTTTAAAGCCCATGAGGAATAAACCCTAACCACTACATTTAATACTTATTTGGAAAATGAAATATTTTTGGTTCATTCTGTACCACAAACTATTGTCACTGACAATGGGTCTCAATTTGTGACGCATAATTTCAAAAGCCTTTTACAATGATATGGTGTCAGTCTTTTATTTACACCTAAGTACACACAAGAGTGAATCGAGGTTTAATTCAAGCAGTGCGAATGTATATCGAAGAATTTTCACCACATTATTTGTTATATGGACAACATTATATTCGGCATGCTGAAGATTATCGATTATGAAAACAATTGCGTATGTTAAGTGAGCGTGATTTACAAATTCCAGAAAAATCTGACAGGTTAACGATATGTCAGAAATTAGTACTAAGCCATTTGAAAGATGCTTACAATCGTTACGCAAATCGATATAATCTTCGCAGTCGAATCAGTCAATCTGGTGATCTCGTTTTAGTTAGGAACTTTCCTCAAAGTCAAACATCGAAAAAATTTTCTATCAAACTGGCACCTAAATACATATAGAGGGAACTGTAGGAGAGAAAGTTGGTACAGAGACCGATCCTCTATCGCTCAGTCTGGTGGAGGTAAATAAATTTTTTTTCGTGGTTCAGAAATAGTATGTAAGCCAAAACGGAACATGTTTAATGACGAAAATTACTAGCCCGCTAGTAATCGATACAAATAATTAATTATAATAAATAATTTTTTAAACCACAGTCACCACAATTTCTAAATTCTTTTGCTATTCTTTTTTATATGTCACGACTGCATACATTTATGAAATAAAAACAACGTCCTGATTTTTATTTTCATAATATAAATTTGTAATCAACACATATATTTTTACGATTTTAATTTGATATGCAAAAATAACTGATACAGTGCCAGCTGTGATGTATCACTTTCAAACGCAACTGTCAGATTATAAATTTCCGTACCAATAAAATTTGTGTGTTATATTATTTTAAGAGTTCCATCCACATTACTAATAATAGTAACTAAGAAATAAGTTGCGGCCACATATTTGAGCTCGCGACACAAAGTTTAAGAACTACCTGCGTATATAACGAGCAATCCATATAAAATATCACTTCACACACCAAACTAAATTCCACTTTCAATTTCACATTTACAATTTACTATATTTCGCTGATAATTATATTCTATTTGATTGAGCAATTGTATATAAATGTGACAATTATTTAATTAAAAAAAAAAAAAAAACCAAATCTGATTAAATCGAATTGAATCGAAATGTTATAAATCATTAATTGATATTTTAGTGTAGTTGTTGTAAAATTATTTTCGATTTCATCGCGATTTAACCTAAATATTTTGTTACTCGTTTTTCTTGTTAACTACGAGTATCAGCGCATTATTTTAACGATTTTACTTGTAGATGCTGCTGTTGTCGTTGTATTTTTGTAATTTTTTATATTAAAGGTATTTTTTTAATGCAAGGTGAATAAATTAATAATCTTAAATGTTTTATGTTTAATGTTTTGTGTACATATATGGTTTATTGCGTAACATAATCTCGCGCTCAAGATTATTTGAAATTTGATAAGCTGACAGCGTTGTATTTATTAATAAAAATTAAATTATTTTTTTGACTGGGTCATCGTCTAATATAGGTATAGTTATATACCTTTTAAAGGCGGCATATAAACGAGTGCTAACCGTCCATTTGATTGATGCTTAAATGATGGATAGGCATTACCATGGTGTTTGGTTTGTATATATGATTTGTATTTAGTATGTTATGTTATGAAGTTTTCGACATTTATGGGTCGTAATTTCGTAATTACGTTGAATTGTGGTTGTTAGTTTTGCTCAAGGCGTAATGAATCAAAAATCAAATATTAACAGGGAAGCAAGCAAATGGCACCAAAATTGAAACAGTGCCAATGTTGATGATATAGGTTCCATCAAAATGGTTTCCGGGGGGAAATGAAAAAATCAGGGTCATTTCATATATACAACATGTTAGAATACCACAACAGTTTATTCATTTCATCTAATTCGACGATAAATTAAAAGGGGTGGGAAGCTTTCACATACTAAATGATAACCGTGGGAACTGAAAATTTTTCAAACAAAGTGACAATTCCAAACAAATATTTTCACGTTTGTTTAATTTGAATCTCAAGGTTATTTAAGACGAAATTGGAGATTAATGATAGATTTAATTTATAACATATGACGTTTCTGTATACGCTAAACAATACTACTCCGGGTGTACAAAGCGGAAAGTCGCAGTGTATCAGCCGAGAAATACTTCACTTTTGAAAAACGATGAGATTTGGGCGTTAGGACAACCGCGTATTTGGTATGGCTTATATATAAGATATCTTTAGGTGTAATGAAATGGTACCAAGATAGCTTGGAAAATCATATATTCGATATATTTGAGATTATACCAAATTTGGTAGCCCTAAACCCATCCTAATCACCTATTTAATGGCGTTATTTTGGTATTCGCTTACCAGAATTTTCCCTGGAATATTTGCAAATTTTATATTCGAAAAGAGATCATAAATTTGGCTGTCCAAAACCCTCTAGTTTTCTACTTTTATTGAAAATGTTTGTCGAACTTATATTGCCCAGAGATGTCAAATTGGATTTGATGCCAGCGACAAAATAATTCTATTTAAAATCAGTATATATAAGCCATTTTGGTGTTAGCTTTTCAGAATTTTCATACGACAGATCTATCAAATCTTATTGATTTTCTCTTAGATTTACTCAAGAGGGGTAGAGATACCATCGTAAGTTTTGTCGGTTTATCAGAATAAAATATCTTATGTTCCCTTATAATAAAGACATTTAATAAAAATTTTTTTTTTTTTTTTTTTTTTTTTTACCCTTATCTCCAATTTAGGAGCATAGGGTGTCTACTAGGTGGGACCATCTAACTCTATTGGCTGCTACTGTTTTAATTTCCTTCCATGATTTGCCGAGATGTTCCGCTTCCGCTAGCACCGTTCTTTTCCACGTTACAGGTGGACGTCCAACCTTCCTTTTCCCTTGAGGGTTCCATTTTAAGGCCATGCGTGTTACGTCACTTGCTAGTTTTCGTAGTGTATGTCCGATCCATCTCCACTTACGTTTCCTTATTTCATTTTCCATATTTACCTGATTAGTTACTCTATGGAGTTCCGCATTTGATATGGTATTGTTCCAGAAGCACTTTAGTATTCTTCTTAGACATTTGTTGACAAATAATTGTAGTTTGTTCGTAATCTGCCGATTTTGCTTCCACGTTTCGCAGCCATATGGGAGTACTGATTTTACATACGAGTTGAACGTTCGTATCTTGGTGTTACGGGAGAGGACAGATGAATTCCAGATTTTGTGTAACATGTTGTATGTCGTTCTGGCTTTGTTTATGCGTTTGTTAATGTCTTCCTCGGTTCCGCCTGTTTCTGCTAGTGTACAACCTAAGTATACGAATTTCTTTACATCTTCTATATTATTGGTTTTCGTAATTTTTATTTTTAGACCAACTTCTTTCGCTAAGGCCGATAGCTGTTCTATTTTCTGCTGCATGTCCGTGTATTTATGTGTAGGCAGGCATATATCATCAGCGTAATCCAAATCGTTAAGTTTTCCTGTTAGTCCCCATTGGATGCCATTGGGCGATTTGAGGTCCATTTTCAGCATGAGACTATCTAATACTATTAGGAACAGTAGTGGGGAGAGTACGCATCCCTGTCTTACTCCATTGCTATTGTAATATGCATGACTTTGCTTGCTCTTGTATTGAACTCGGTTACCTGCATCATAGTACATCTCTTGTACGAGTTCGACAATCTTATTTGGGATGCCCATTTCACAAAGTGTCTTCCATATTGCATTTCTATGTATTGTATCGAATACACGCTCAAAGTTCACGAAGAGGAGCTATAATGGGGAGTTCCATTCATTGAACTGTTCAATGATGATGCGGATTGTATTTATAAAATGATATAAAATATAAATATTTATAAAAAATATAAAAAATTAGGGCGCTGTTTTTATTTTATATAATAACCCGTACGCACCAACCAAAATTATTAATAACATTATTGAATGTTAATCTAAATTGACAATCCAATTAAAAATTATTGATTTTCAAATTTAATACGTCATTGGCTATTATGAAAAAAAACGCCCTAAAATTCAATACCAAAAAGATAACGTGTCTGTCATCACATTGTGTGTTAAACTTCTGAGATTTTTTTTAAATTCTAACGATCAGCGACCTCCGATTGGTTCATTCACTACTATACACGTTGACTTAATCCGTAATGATAGCAAATTCAAATCCCTCAACTCTATTAATTGAAATAATTATTCCTGAACCAGTGGCAACCACTTGACTACAGAATATGTATGGGAGTATAATCCGGATGTATATCAGTACTGATGAAGTGATGATTATATTATTAAAGATTCTAATTGCTCAAAGCGAAATGCATGTGTTCTGAGGGAAGTTCTTTAGGTTATTAAATAGTACCTGGCAAAGCTTGGTGAAACACCTGAATATATTAAATGGAAATAATGTTGGTAAAGTTGAGCAAGTAATATTAAGCTCAATCATCAAGGTCTATTTCGCTAGTTTACCACGTTTACGTTCTCGTACAAGAAAATTGCATTGGTTATCGTCGGATCTAACTAAAGAATTGGTACAAAAGTTGCGCAAAGTATATCAAAGAGACCAATCCCGAAACCCGGGTGTGTTTTAGTATTAGTAAAAAGTATTAGTAAAAAAACTCGAAACAGTATATAACAATTTATAACGAAGCACAGAAAAGCAAAACCTTGGGGCTTTGTGTGTTAATTTAGCATAGGCAAACTGAAATTATATGAAGTACTAAGTACCCTGGTAAACGGTGGTAGACAATCAACTATCTGTTGGGAAGACATCACAAAACGCTTACTCAATATCTTAATATAGTTACTACCCTATAATAGTGAGGAAAGTGACTCAGATGTCTAAAGAGTATAATGTCTATGCAAATTAACAAAACACCAGATCTCGATAACATCGAGGTTGAAGTGATACAACGTGCTTGGCCTATTACATAGCCGAGTACCTTGAACTTTATGAATACTTGTCTAAGCTCAGTTTTTCCCAAAGTTTGGAACAATGGCAAATACAGTAATAAACAGTTTGACTTCATAGAAAATAGATCAATGGAGGACGCAATGGTCAAAATGATTAGCATTGTAAAAGCCAGATCATAATTTCAATCTGGGAATTTTCCTAGATGTATAATTTGTGGTGGCCAAGTGTCATAATGAAGTTTAAGAAAATAAATTGACCCTCAAATCTATACAAAATCATAAACGACTATTTCTCTGACAGAACGCACAGCTACAAGTCACGGCACATTCCAAAAAAGTGTCTTTAAAGGATGCCCACAAGGCTTTATTTTAGGCCTATACATCTATGGAATATCGTATGTTGAACAGAAGTATAAACTATGAAGTTCAAGAAGTAGCATTCGCGAACGACAAGGTAATACTCTTTGGTTGGAAACTCAAGAAAAAGTATTCAAGAAAGATAACAAGAGACCATAGACAGGATGATAGACTGGTGTAATGGTTATAAGATGGAATTATTCCCCGCCAGGATAGTTATGATCCAATTAAAGACATTAGAAGACCACCGCTGTTCGCCGTAAATACTCAAAGAATTAAAATGGTAAAAACTATTAAGTGGCTTGGAGTGGACTTTGACGAAAGGGTCGAAGTCATTTCATATGTCAAAAGAGCGGCGAAATATTGTAAGAAGGTTTTCGCAGTGCTAAAAAGAGTAGTACGACATGGAGTCTAAAGCAAAGTTATTTATTATATATGAACGCCTTGTAGTTTCTTCCATGCTATATATGCATGCATTGGATGGGCTGACAGAATAAACTGTCACCACCGGCGAACACTATTCAGTAGAAGTGTCTTGTTTTGGAATCATCATCGTCTTGGCCGGCATGACTCCATAATTGATTTGCAAGTTCATAAGTACCACATTCAACATTTAAACACTTCTGAGCTTACCAAGAAGCATTCAAAGTTCCAGACCTCGATCTTACTAACATCCGTGAGGTCGTCCAAAATGGAAGTTCCAATAAATTTTGCTCTGCTGTACGCTAGACTAGGACAGGTGCAGAGCAGATGGAGTACAGTTTCCTCCTGCTCCTCGTCACCGCAGCTGTGGCAGAAATCATGGGTAGTTGCACCCAGTGTGCTCGCATAACTACATAATCAAGCAAATACCAAGATGTCTCAAGGTCTAAGCTATCCAAAAAATACTTCTATTTTGGAGAAAAGGGATCATGGGCTTAGGAGAACCAAGTTTGGTATGACCTCATGTACATACACCGATTACATGGTTTCTCCGATTTTACTGGGAAATTCCTCAGCTATTCGAATATTTTTGCAAATTTGAAAAAAGTAGGGGGTTTTGGGTTTAGGACAACCAAGTTTGGTCTTTATATAATTATTCCGATTTTCCTTTGGAAAATTTTAGGAAGCTAACGCCGCAATCAAACATATTCCAAGACGTCTCAAGGTCTAAGCCACCCGAAAAATATTTCAATTTTGGAAAAAGTAGGAGGTTTTGGAGTTGAGGACAACCAAATTTGGTATGACCTCAAGTATGCCGATTATATGATTTTTTCAGAATTTTCTTGGCGAAATCTTATGAAATAACGCCATAATGAAACAAATACCTAGATGTCTCAAGGTCTAAGCTATCCAAGAAATACATCTTAGAAAAAAGGGATTATGGGTTTAGAAGAATCAAGTTTGGTATAACCTCTTGTATAAATTCCTAGGAAGCTAACATCATACTGACGTATAATCCAAGGTATTATGTAAAGGGTTTCATATATGCCAATGAAATGATTTTTCCGAGTTTTCTTCGAAAAATCCTTGGAAGCTCACGCCATAACCAAACAAATTCCATGATGTCTCAAGGTTTTAGCTATCCAAGAAATATTTCAAATTTGGAAAAAGTAGAGGTTTCGGGGTTTAGGACAACCAAGTTTGGTATGACCTCATGTATGCCGATTATATGATTTTTCCGATTTATCTTCGGAAAATTTTAGGAAGCTAACGCCATAATCAAACAAATTGCAAGACGTCTTAAGGTCTAAGCTATCCAAGAAATATTTCAATTTTGGAAAAAAAGGATTAGGGGTTTAGGACAACCAAATTTGGTATGACCTCAAGTGTGCCAATTATATGATTTTTCTTTGGAAAATCTTAGGAAGCTAATCAAAGATATCATTGGGCCTAAGCTATACGAAAAATATTTCAATTTTGGTAAAATATAAGGGGTTTCGGGGTTGTTGACAACCATGTTTGGTATATGACCTCATATATGCCGATTATGTAATTTTTTCGATTTTTCTTGGGAGAATCCCAGGAAGCTAACACTATAGTGACGTATAATCCAAAGTTTAATTGCGCCTGAATTATCCGAAAGAACATTTTAATTTTGGAAAAAGTTGGAGGTTTCGGGGTTTAGGACAACCAAGCTTGGTATGACCTCATGTATGCCGATTCTATGATTTATCCGAATTTTCTTGTGAAATTCCTAGTACCTTCCCAGTACCCCTACACTTCCCAGATGTCGTCAAGTCTGATTGCGTTAACCTCCTAAAATCTTCTACTTTTTCCAATATTGGAAAATTTTTCGGATAGCTTCCTAGGATTTTCCCAAGAAAATTCGGAAAAATCATCCTAAACCCTAATCCCTAATTCCCTATAATTTGTCAAAATTGACACTTTTTTGTTGGATAACGTAGACCCAATGTCATCTATATACGTCATTATGGTGTTAGCTTCTATACAAACTTCGGTAACTCAAGGTATTTCTGAGGTGATCCTCTAATTTTAATGCCATGATTATACCAGTTAATTCTATATAACAACTGTTCTTCTTTTTTAACAATCGTATAATGATAATCGCTGGGCTGGCTCGGAAGAATGCTCCAGAATCATATAACCTTATTTTGCACCGCACAATTTCGACATGCTTGCTAGTTTTCAAAATAATTAAATTACAATACCACTTACCGCAAGGTTGATAACTCCTGGAACAGTGGATTTCGAAATGTTTTATACAATGGCCCCGCTTCAAATTTATATCATAATTTTGAGTAACGATCGATAGTTTGATCGGAAATTAGATAAATGTTAGATTAGTAACTTTTATATGCGATAATTTTATTATATTCAACGGCGGTCTATACGATCTGTACGCACCAATATGTACACACACTGAAAATACCACGCAATTTTCCTAAAGACAAAGAGTAAATTACTGTAAATCACCTGCCACACTACGGATTACATATATCCTATATACTAACTGTATACGAAGGTTAAACAATTTTGTGAATCATTTTTCTTAATTTAAATAAATAATTGAATTATAAAAATAAATAATCGCTGCCCGCCTGACGTTTTATTATTGTTTTTAAGAGATTTTTAATTAATGAATGCCAGACATCTGTTTCGTAAATCAAAAATTATCAATCACTTTATTATTTTAAAAGACAGCAGACAAATGGGTTACATCGCCTCGTACATGTACACAAGAATCATAAGATCGCTGATATATTTTAAAAGACAAAAACAAATTTGTTGGTTTTGGATCGAAACAAATCGCTTATCGTATTTTTTATGAGTGTATCGTATCGTAAATGATTTGACGGGCCACATGAATATATTTGTGCGGGTTTTGATTAATTTCGTATGTCGCATACGAAATTTTAAACAAGAATATTTACGATTGATTTCCGACTATATATTACTTCTATATATACATAAAATTGAAGTGAAAGTTAAAATTATTACTTTCTATAACGTAAGAAATTCTTGTGACAGTATAAATATGCACAGGATGTCTGTAAATCGTTTTAATATATAATAGAACCGCTGTCACTACCGCTCATACACACAACCTCCGCACGTATATACTTTGGTTAGTAATTTGTGTATTCAACCTTTGCCTGGACATTGTTTTGTTAGCACTTGTACGAAAATATCAAATAGCCAAGAAAATAAAAAAATCTTGTCATATTCTGTTTATACACGCAAAGAGAGAAGCAAAGAAGTATCATTACCAAAAAATGTTTAAGACTTTTTCTTTCTTAAATAACATCTTCGTGATTTATGGTTAACGAATTAAATAAATAAAATTGACAATCATGTTTCATAAATAAATTTGCATGCGCTAGACATTTTTATTATATACGAGTATACGAGTAGTGTCGATGTGTATAGTGGGTGTGGAGCATATAATATGTGGTTGATTCATGAATGTGGAAATATGTGCGGATTACCGGATTCGCATGATATATATTCATTCGCACCAACTAAAATTATGCAAATTGTGATTTTTAGAATTATGAACACTATCACTATATAAATACTTCACACAATATTTATTTATACATTTTAAGGCTGTCTATTGTAATGTTAATTTCAGGTGATTTATGATGAGTGAAACGTGAAACCGCATAATTCGATTTTGCAATTAATGATTATTTCAACATACGTTTATATAGAGATGACATAAACCTATTTCATAATTTATATTTTAATAAAAATGTTAAACTTTGAGAATTCTTCAAATTTTACGAGGCTTGTTGTTGCGGGTATAGTAATCCAAATTGTACGAACTTCTTCCTATATAGTAGAGTCAGAATATATTACAGTTTTCAACCACAATTTTAAGAATTTCAAATTTACAAATGTTATTGAAATGTTTAGTTTAAGCTATAAAATTCTAAGTGTAGTATCCAAACATACAACTTTTATGAATTTCAAGTTGTTATAAAATTCTTATGAAATTACGGCTCAATTTGCACAAAAATGTGAATATTGAAAATTTCTCAAAATTTTTAAATTGGCGTTGAATAATCGAAATTTGATTCGTAAAATTTCCTTCTGAATTTCAATCAAATATTTAAAAAAATTTTAAAATTTATAAAATATCAAACCAAAAAAATGGAATTTTCGTTCAATATCATAAAATGTTTGTAATTCCGTTGTACATACTTATGTACTTTACTGCCTTAACAATTTTTTTAAAAATAAATTTTTTTTAAACAAATTTCATCAAATTTGTAAAGTTTTCTGAAATTTTGAATTCCAAGAATAACGGTTTTGATCAATTTAAAATGTCAATCATCGCAAAATTTAATATATATTGCTTGCATGCTTTTAGTTTTTAACGTGAACTCATTCATAATCGGGTGTACATCAAGAAGTGAACAATATTATATATTGCAACAGCCGACCTAATACTTTTAATTTTCAAAGGATTGGAATTCCAAAGAGAACTTTTTATAATAAAGAAGAAGGATGCATTAATTTATACCTATAAAAATTCGTAATATAGGCAGTAGCCGCATGTGAAAAGAATGAAACGTGATTGCAGAGTTGAGGGAGCAAATTTCTCAACCACGATTTAGAACGAGGAGCTGCAGGAATTCTATACTAGACAGGTCGTGCTATCCGCTCAACTATGGTAACAGAGCAACAATTGTAGTCGATACCCCAAAAAGATGTATATTTAAGGTATATAGATAGTCAAAACTCGAAAACCAGTGAACTGTCGTTTTTATTTAAGAGATCAAAACAATAATCTTCTCTCTCTTGTGTATATTGAGGTATGAGGCTGACCTATATATAAATGACCGCCGACAAAACCAAATACGGACATTTAGTAGATTATACAACTGAGCGACAAAAAACTTACAAAGTTACTTCGCAGGCATTGTCGGTGGAGCAAATTACTACCGATACAGTGTTACGAAACTTGAGGTTGCAGCGAGTGCCTAAAAATGTTTAGGAAATACTATCTTACATGCGGAGCAGAGTTAAAAAAATGGAGAAAGCTGCCACATCAGTGGATACAATATTATAGAAATAAACAGGCCCACAGGCATTTACAATCTTTCCAAATCGCTACAATCCATGGCAGCTAATCCTAATTATACATTGGCAGCGGGCATTAACGCGTCAACAAAACGCTTCATACAAGTGGATCAACAAGCAAAGAAAAGCCCGACTCTCAAGTCAAAGCATTTCCAGATTGCTGATATCATTTCATGTTTGGGGCCAATGCTAAGAACTGCATCGAACGATGCAAGTACGAATAGATGCATCACTCTTCGCGGCAAGTGATCAGACCTTAAATTGTTCGACACAAACTGTACACTGATTGAAACGTTCGGCATTAAAAACTTAACATTGAACTTAAGTCTACGTCGTCCATAAACGTGGCAATTTACGATTGCTAACATTGACAGATGCTTTGTTAGTCGATGTTAAAAATAAGAAATTGATTGCCCCTCTGACTTCCATGTCACTAAATGCTAAAGGTCGCATGAACCCGCAGTGTACTTCATAATTTTAAGATGATTTTTCATGAAACGCTGACACTCAACATAGTCAAGCATAACGTTGAACGTAAGATCGAAACAGATGGCCAAGCGATGTTCAGCGAAAGATCGACGACTGAATACTGAGAAAATTAAAATAAAAAATGAAATTGACATCAAAAAGTAATTGGGCTAGTCCTCTGCATACGGCTTAAATAAAAAAACAAAACCTGATTGATACCCAATACCGCTCGTCACGGAACTAGCCGTCAGTTAGAAAACTGCTATATTTTTTCTATAGATCTCGAAAAATGGCCTTATATACAGCGTTCGGTTGTTGAGTTCCCCCATATGACTACTGTTGGATAACGAAATGGGACACAGACATTTCAGCGATTAATTTGAATAAATGAATGTTCGGCGAATAACAAATTAATTTTTTATTCTCAACCATAATTTCAAATGGCACTCTGTTGTGCAACAACACACAATGAAAGGTTGGCAACCGTTAAGCTTCTTCTCGCGAAAGTTACAGACATACTGACCAAAAATACAGTGCGTCTATCGAAAATTGTTGGCATAATATTCAGCAATAAAACACTTCAAACAATTCATTAACGGTCAGGTAATCATTCTGTATACCGATCATAAACCACTTACATACGCACTTCATCAAAATTTAGAGAAAGCATCGTCTCGTCAGCACAAACATCTTGATTTGGTTGCTCAATATAAAATGTTGTGGCGGATGTTCTCCCTCCCGCGTTGACACAATAACGATCAGAAGTGCAAAATCACAAAGCACGTCACAGCCCTTGTGGGCTAATAATCCTGTCGTCAGCAATCGGTTTTCCGAAATACATATCGACATAGTCGGTGTTTTGGAGTAGTCCGAAAACCAACGTTATTGTTTGACGATGATAGATGGCCGGGGGCCCCTCCCTTGTACCGGACATTGACTTAAAACGTAGATTAGCCATTTTGTTGTTAAATCTGAGTTATTTACCAGTTTATCCAATCAGGCTATTACACAAATCCAAAAGTATATCAAGTTCGTAGAACCAGCACTACTATCACGATATGTTAAAAATCAATATTTGTCCTTAAAGATCTTAAAACTTCCGCACAGGGGCATTACACTTCCATATGACGGACCTTAGTAAAACGCGTCGACCAAGTATTTTCATAAATCGATTGAAACCATGTTTTACCGAGGTGGATAGCGATCAGACTTCCAATGCAGTTATATCGGACTAAACCGCAATAGATCTTCACCAACCTGTCCGCAGGAGAAATTTTGCGACCAATCCCAAATATCGAACACGCAGTAACGCAGTTATAAAGTTACCCTCTCGTTCTAACTACTTATTCTCCAAGTTTACTAGAGGTAGTGTGGAGGCACCAGTAATTCTGATCATGATTACAATGTTGTGCTTTTTGGCAGCGAATTACTTTCAGTCGATATTAGGCTACGACACACCTTTACGCATCCTTTTGTGCTCGCATCCGTAAACCTACCAGATATCGGATGTGATTTTTTAATAAAACTCGGTCTACTAGTCGACCTGTATGGCAGATGTATCATTAACCAGGCCACGAAACTAATTATTGGTTGAAAATGGATACGGTAAATTAGTAAATTAATTTGCTACTCTCAAATGTAAGATATACGTTCCTGCATTCTCGCTAGAAATAATTTGAATATTTTTATACTACTAAATTACAGCAACGCTGCTGTAGTGGGCCTATAGCATCGAGATGGGAGGAAAAGATCTCTGGCTTATATCAGCCTATCTACCATACTAGGAGGAAAGTATAACACCAAGTAGGATGGGCAGTGCAATAACGGAGGCTCAAAGACGAAAAGTAGGAGTCATCAAGAAAACTGATTGGGATTGCTTTAGAACCATTCTTGGTAATTCATTACCGGTATCGGTTCCAAAACCTCCTGTAGTAACCATGGTATCTGTTGCTTTTAACAAAACCATGTTAGCTGCATGTCCTATCAGTAGGCCTTTGGTTAAGTCTCGGCCATCCTGGTGGTCGAGAGAACTCCAAGGTACTCGTATGAAATGTAGAAGACTGTTGAAGAAAGCGAGGAACACAAATGCTGCTGCAGATTGGGACTGCTATAAGGAAGTCCTCAAAATCTACAAGTACGAGCTAAGAGCAGCCAAAACTTCGGCCTGAGGCTTTACTGTGATATCATACGGGAGTCCTCGGAGGCGACCAGGCTATGCAAAGTACTATGTTCTTGTCCTTCCATCCCGAGTTATCTACAACGACCAGATGTTTAATGGACTACGTCTAGTGAGGAATCCCTGGAGCTACTACTAGAAAGGCATTTCCCGGAGTACTCGGTACTAGCTCCGGAGAGACCCATGATAAATAGTAGAGTAGACCCCGTAAGTCATATAGTAATTAAGCGGAATATCCTATGGGCAATAAACAGTTTTAAGCCAGACAAGTCGGCAGGACCGGAGGGCATGATCCTTGCGGATATCCAGTGGCAGCTTAGAACTCTATCACATTCCTAGGAAATGGGCTAAAGTAAATGTAATATTTATACCGAAGGCGGGAAAAAGCTCCAACTGCTATCCCAAAGACTTTAGGCCTATCATGTTATCCATTTTCTGTTAAAATCACTGGAAAGACAAATAGAGGCTTACATTAGAGGCTCAATCAAGCCTGGCGAGCTGTCGGGATCTTAACACGCATACTGTAAGGGATGACCGGTGGAATAAGCTCTCGACTCCGTTATTGGCCCGATTGAGAAATCACTTGAATATAAATAATATTCAATGGTAACTTTCTTGGATATAGAGAGGGTCTTAACAACGTGAGACCGGGGCAATAACTCGGGCCCTATACCTGCCGGTTTATCCGTACGTTGGAATTTGGTCATTAATGACCTGTTATTAAACCTGGAAGGGTAAGGCTTAAATAAGGTGGTTGCCTACGCGGATGATGTTGCTATTGCGGTCTTCCGTAAATCTCCTTGTACGCTGAGTGAGCGCATGCAATGCGCACTCGGCTACCTCTCTGTAAGCACACAGTTACGGGTAGCACGCAAACCCACAGAAAACGGAGTTGGAGTTAATTACCGTTAATAATTATGGCCAACTGTAAACTATTGATGAAAGTCCAAAGAACGGACTGCTTTTGTATATACGGGGTTCTCAGGAACACACCTACTCAAGCACCGGAGATTCTTTTTAATCTCATCCCCTGGATATTCCGGCCGAGCAGCTTGCATCTTTCACAGCCATTCGGTTTAAATCCATATCTATATGTGGACCTGTAACAATATATGGCACTCATTCATCCTATGCAACAGGGGTATTCCGGAAACTACTTACTACGCTATTCCTTTGCCATCTGTTGAGGTGAGATTCCAAACTGAGTTTCACCAGAGAGGATGGGCTGAATGAGATGGTTGAAAAATTATTATATTTCTGTATTCAAATTGTAAGTATTAAAGATGAGTGTAGCAAGAAAACAGCATGCGACGTTGTTCAAGTGGTTAGAGTGATGGGCTTTGCATTCGTGGACCTGAGTTCAAATCTCGGTCGGGGCCAAAAGTTTTTAATTTAATTTCTTCTTTCAAAATATAATTTTCTAATTTCTCCATTCAAATGTCAAGTAGAATGATGAGCTGTGGTTTCGTAGAGACAAGTTCAAGTTAAATTTTTTTAAATTAATTTCTTCTTCCAAATTGAGTTGATTTCTTATTCTGTTAAAATGTTCATATTTCCCTATTCAAATTGTAAGTATAAAAGTTGGATATAGCAAGTCAATATCATGAGACAGGTGATTCAGTGGATAGAGTTATGGACTTTGGTTTCTTGGACTTAAGTTCAAAACTCTGTCGGGGGCGATGCAACTTTTAATTTAATTTCTTGTGTCAAAATATAATTTTCTAATTTCTCCATTCAAATGTTAAGTATTAAAGAACGATATAACCTGGATTAGTTTATGCGGCGGTGGTGTAGAGGTTAGATGGATGTACTATAGTTTCCTAGAAGTTAAGTTCAAGTCTCGGTTGGGGCGAAACTTTTTAAATTAATTTATTGCTTTTCCAAATTGGGACTTAGTTTCTGTTAAAATTTTCAAATTCAAGTACTTAATACAAAAAAAAATAATTGATTCATATAGAAATTGAACGACGGTGGTCAAGAAATAGATTCATTGACTGGTGTTGTTGGCCTGAGCCAAGCCTCGGTTAATGGCCAAAGATTTGTTTAATTCAATTTCTTCTTATAAATTGGTTCAACACAGCTATTGTTACCATTTTCAATTTTCTCTATTCAAATGGTATGTATGAGAGATGTATATAATATCTTGTATACCACTATTTCTGCGTGTACCGGTGGTTAAGTGGTTGGAGTGATGGACTATGGTTTCATGGATCTAAATTCGAATCTTGTTTCGGAACCACAACTCCTTTTTTTTTTCTTTTTTCACAAAATTCATTCGTTTCTGTAAAAATTTTCATATTGAACGAGAAACATGAAAATTTTATTTCAAGCTGAAAAGTTGAACATCAATTTTGAGTTCTTTTTTTGCACAGAATCAAGGATCGAACCTTGGCACACGAAACCAATAGCCATCACTTTAACCACTTAACCACCGCCGTATCTTTAATACTTAACATTTGAATGGAGAAAACTGAAAATTTTAATTTGAAAAACAATTTAAATAAAAATCGATTTTACCCGCCTGTCAATGTCCATCACTGTAACTACACCATCGCCGCATGAACGTTTTGGTGCTACACCCATTTTTTATATTAGCAATTTGAATAAAGAAATTAAATTAAAGATATTTGGATCGAACCGAGATTTGAACTTGCGTCTACCAAACCAACGTCCACTCGACCACTACCGCATGTTTTTTACGTTGCTACATTCGTTTCTTATATTAGCAATCTGAATAGAGACATTAAATTAAAAATATTGATGATCGCTATTTACACTATAAATATTGTAAATTATATTATAAAATTATTGTTAGTTATTTCTTCGTACGTTTTTTTCCTCCCGCCATCACTAATATGCTATGCATGATTTTTTATATTTAAAAACAAGTTTACCGGTAATTTACCGGTAAACCGGGTTTTACTCATATGTATATTTACGGTTTACCGGTAAAGCCGAAATTCGGTAATTTTCGTTCATAGTCTCGATATGATATCCAATCGTGATCTTTCTTCTTGACCATATGTCATGGGGAAGAAACGGAAGATGTTGATGTTCTGCAAATTCCTAATTTCACCATGTGCTGCAATTCTTCTTTTTAAGCAGAGTGGTGTAGTTGTGGTCGATTTTGTAATGTATCGGTGTTGATTGATATAGCTTAGTCTTGAAGAACCTTCAACTTCTTTCGGATTTTCTTCAAAAATTGGACATGGTCATAGCTTCTTTTTTAAGATGGCTTCCGCTTTAGTCTCAGTGCTGGGTTTTTAATCTACTGTCCTTGGGCTTATCAGAGATCTTTTGGCAGTCTTTGTTAGCTATGCACTATTTTCCAAGTGGAAATAATAGCGCTGACGCATAGTGTTATGGAGGGAGGCTTTGAATTTCGCTGTTATATAAACAAAAACATTTTTCTATGTACTGATAGCACAGCCGTACTCAATTTGTTAAATAATTTCTTGACCATTTCCAAACTTGTCAACTATTGCAAACACTTCATTGACCTTCTTTGTTCCAACAATACCGTTATGGTAATGTGAGTGCCAGCACATTTTGACATCGACGGTAATATGAGATCGCGGACTGTTTAGCCAAAATCGTTCCCGTAGCCAAGGTCGTATGGCGAAGTACTTCATTAGCGAGAGCAATTTGAGATCAACTAAGTATTATATCTATCTTTGAAAAACGACCAGCTAAGAATCTTGGTTGCTATTCTTACGGGATAGATTTACGGGTCCTCTCCATCGAATGGGTTTATTTCAGTATGTTATATATATGAGGACTGTGAAGGTGATTATTGCCTGCACTTTGCGTGTAGTTGTCGTGCCTTCAATATTATTCGGTTTCAGGTGTTCAACGATAGGTCTCTTAATGTAGGTCAGTTGTCCTCCAGACCTTGGATCAAACTAGTACAGTTTGCTACAGGCTGCAGTGCGCTTCTGCGAACTAGGATAGACTCCTGTGACACTGAACAATTTGTATTATAAGTAATTTTCTCCTATCGAGCACCGTGTCTGAGATAACAGCCTATGGCATTTATTAAAAAATTCACTAGTAGTTGCAAGATTTGGTCCAATGGGACTCTTTCGAACGACACGCCCTACGCATTTATGTTTAGTCGTATAAATTACATTTTTTTAACGAGTTTATAACATTTTATCAAATTTTTGCAATTGCCAATTCTGAATCTATTTTAAATTTGTTCAAGGCCCAACTAATTTCTCGAATTTGATGAACACTCTATTTAAGAGGATACATAAGTATATAGTGTATATAGGAAAATTTTGTAAACAAACTTAAATATAAAAAATGACGACAATATTCTCAGAAATTGTGTCTAAATATTTTCAATTCTAGAAAAATTAATTATTTCCAGATATACAAATTTCCAGAGATGGTGAATTTATTGAGTTGTGTATCGCAGCTAAATTTAAATTGCATTCAAACATAATGATTTGATTTTGTAATCGATACAGACACCTCTAACATATATTAACATATACGAAATGAATTTTGGCAGAATGCCATTAATCTGCGGAATACCGGATTTTTAGTCACTAAATTAATGTGTTAATTATCTATATAGTTTGTGCGCTCAAATTATATATAAAATTACCGAATAATGTATACAACTTGTATAACACATTATCGTATATAAATGCGACAACAGACATAACATATTTTATTTATTCGTCGAATTAATTTCGCCTCACAGTTAAACGAAAATGTTGACAACAATCATAATAATTTGATCGTCGCGCATATATATACCGAAATTAATTTATTGTCAGCCAATTTAAAGCATAATTAAATTATTATTTTTTTGGTCCAACAAAAATACGCGATCAAGTTTATGCCCCCTCATACGATATACACATAATTCAAACATATTTACATCATAAAAATCGTTTTCGTTCGCACACAATAAAATATGACAGTTATAGGTTGTTTTAGTAAAAGTGTGATAAATATTCTTATCATATGAACTATATGGTACGTAAATAGCCTCCTGTTACGTAATACTTAATTGTTGTGAAGCTAAAAAAACTTTCAAGGTGATTCGATATACACATTCGAAACATTTTTTCTGCGCCAGGCGGAATGAGGTAAAATCGGAAGTAAGATTAATGAGGTTTCGCTATATACTCGTGGATTTATTTTTTGCCTGAATGCAAATTTCATTAAAACTGTCAGACCGTAATATTCATCGATCAATCAAGGCCTGCAGCAAATAAACATAATAAACTACTTACAAATAATAAATTTCGACTGCGTCAGTACGATATATAAAGACTCAAAGTTTAAAGGTGGTCAATGCATATATTAACGTGTCATATGCTACATTGTTTTTACAAAGCAATGATTGACAGAAATAATTGTATCACACAATTTACAATGCCAAATAGTTACTTTAGAATGTCGTCTTGTCCGTTCAACTTACCATAATTAGAAGTTGCTGCTTTAATATGTGCGGTTGCTTAATGTGTATTTTAAAAACTATCGCAAAATCGATACACAATAAAAGAAATATTTGTAGGCAACTGCATCCATGTAGGTAAAGACAACGTTCAGTGATCGGCATCACGGTATTCTAATTGTGTGAACAAAATGTTGAAAATGAAATTTTGTTCTAATTTCCACTATGTATAGCTTGTTAAAAATTTGTAAATGGATATTTAATGGACGAGACTAAACATCTCGAATAAGCAGCTTTGATTTGTCATTCGATTACTTGGTGGGTATATAACAACAGCACCGATGTCTTAAAAAGACAACCAACTAAACGTTTGACTAACAAACGAAATAATTGGGAGCGATATAGGAATTTGTTTGTTGTTAGCTACGGTGGAAGTTTTCGTACAAGTCTGGGAACACAGCGAAACGCATGGAACGTTTCGACTGTGAAGGTCTGATAAATGAAGATCAAAAGAAACGATTTCAGGATCTTGTCAGCGACAACATTGAGGGAGCTAATTACTACTTGACTTTGCTAACTATTACTAGACTTTAGGTATAGTGGAAGTCAGATCCAAGAATGGTTGGTTTGATGACGAGTGTCGTTTTGCAGTTGAGCAACAAAATATAGCCCATAGTGAAGTGCAACAACGTCTCACAATCGGGAGGAAAAAAAGGCTGCTCTTACTAGGAGGGCAGCTAAGCGAATTTGTAGACGGAAAAAGCGAGAATAGTGGAAGGCCGAGGTTCTGAAAGTAAAAGAACTCAGCAATGAGCGCAGTTCGCGTAATTTCTTTAAAGGAATTACTGGATTGCACCATGCTTTCAAGCCTGCGTCAACTGCCATTCGGGAGCGGGATGGAAACCTCTGTGCCAACATCGACGCAGTACTCGATACATGGAATGGACACTTTACCGACCTGCTTGGTGTTCATCATGCGTCACAGACTGTAGTTGAGTCACCTCAAATACAGACTGCGGAGATGTGCATTGAGGAGCCATCCCAAGAGGAGTTTACTAAGGGCATGCAGAGATTGAAACGAAACCGCTCACCTGGAGTGGACTGCATTAATTCGGAGCTCTTGATATTCGGAGGGGATACTTTGTGGAACTGTCTGTTCGACCTTATTCGATTAGTATGGCGAACCGAAGTTATGCCAGACGAAAGGAAAGTGGCCGCGATATGCCCCATCTTCAAGAAGGAGGACCGCTTGAAGTGTGAGAATTATCGCGGTATAGCTCTCCTTTGCACAGCATACAAGTTACTGTCATACATTGTATTGGATAGAATCACTCCTCTAGTGGAGGGCTTGGTTGGTGACTATCAAGGAGGATTTCGTCCGAATCGATCAGTCACTGATCAGGTCTTTTCGCTGCGGATGATTCTATCTAAATATTATGAGACTTCCATCTCCGTACATCAGGTGTTCCTGGATTTTCGGCAGGCCTATGACTCGATCAATCGATAGAGTTTGTGGTCTGCCCTGGAGTACCTAGGAATGCCAACAAATTTGGTACGACTGTGCAGGATGACAGTGACGTAGTCTCAATGCTGTGTTAAAGTTGAGAACAGGCTATCGACAATTTTTGCAGTTAACTCGGGTGTTCGGCAGGGAGATGCTCTGTCCCCGATACTCTTTAATCTCATGTTGGAGTACATCTTTCGTAAAACTGAAACTTATCAGCGCAACATCTTGTATCGCCATTCCAATCAGGTGCTTGCATATACATATGACATGTGCGTGATTGGACTGAATAGCAACGGAGTGAAAGAAATACTTGATCCGCTTGTAGAGTTTTCAGCTTCAGTTGGACTTCAGATCAATGAGTCCAAAACAAAATACCTGATCTCTGGTTATAGGGACAATGGCACACCAGATTTAGTAGTGGCCACCACACGTTTGAGGGAGTGAGGAGGTTCAAATATCTGGGTTCTCTTATCACTCACGATAACAGTGTGGGTGAGGATATTAAAGTGCGGCTGGCAGCTGGCAGTCGGGCTTTGTTTCCTCTAAGGCCACTGCTAAAATCTAAACACTTATCAAGTGCCGTGAGGCTGAAGCTTTACAAAGCGTTGATCAGGCCCGTTGTTATGTTTGGATGTGAATGTTGGGCGCTGGCGGATGAGTACGAGAGATGGCTCCTTACATTTGAGAGAAGAATCATGCGTATGATTTACGGCCCAAAACGTGAAATAAATGGTACATACCGAGCTCTGTACAATTTCGAGATCAGAGATCTGATGAAGATCCCCGTTATTGTACATGAAGTAAGATCTCAGCGAGTGCGCTGGCTCGGTCACGTTCTGCGTGCTGATTCGGAACGAATTGTGCAGCGATCTCTGAAAGGAGAGCCACCATATGGTAGGCGCAGAGGTCTTTGCAGGCGACGATGGCTCCACGATGTAGAGAACGACTTGGCCTCTTCAAATTTTCTTAGACAGTATGAAGACCATACTCAATACTGTTTATTATTTTTATTTATAGGAATTTGTAGGTAAGCAAATTTGTCATTTGGATATTCGTCTTAACACACCAGCAGTATATAAAGCTTTAAACAAATTTTGGTTTGGCACTGGAAATGGTTCACGAAGCGTTGGCTAAAAGGGAGCGAATTGTACCAGTAACGCAGGTCCATGGATTCAGATGTCGAATCGAATGAATCGGTCGGTATTACTCGAGAAACTCAGTTGAGTTTCACTAGGTAGATACTTTCTCAACCATTTTTCCGGTTTCGAAATTTCCCGGTGACCCGTTTTGAAACGAATCTCTTCCATATATGGACACAAATTTATCCAGTGTAGTGTAATTGTCGAGTCGGGCCAATAAAAAGTTCGATTAACTTTGAAATATATAGTTTTCGTGAATTCTGTGTGGTGGCTGTGCCTGTTTCAGCAGCGCAATACTATATAGTTTGACGAAGACTTGGCCATCGAATGCTGCGAATAGTACAGCCCGCGTATGCGAGCTTGCTAGCATAGCAAAATCCATAGTATAAATGTCGATCGTTCGTGAATTTGTTGAGTACAATTTGTTGAGGAACCTCGCGAAATGTCTGGCAATTTCTATGTAGATGTTTTGGAATTTGTTGATCCCAATTCAGTTTCTAATTTCATAATGACTGGATCAGTAATTTTTACAAAACCACTACTTGCACCAATAGGTCGAGTGGATCGTAAATTTGGGCGATTTCTGAGAATACAGTATACGCTTGGAGATCGTTGAATTTGTATTCACAGGAACAAAGTGATTGAACTTGTCAGTGCGTTTTAATCCAATCGCTGCAATCAGCAATTGAATATGTACTGCGGTCAATAAATAAGCAACATAATCATCTTTCTCGATGGCAACGGTGTAGACAGGGAAAACTGCTTTGTGTTCGAGAGCCAACTGCTTGAGATATCTAACGTCGCACAAAACGGTGCAGGAGAGGTGCCATACGAGACTGCAGTTTAAATTTAAATGTGTATAGGACATAATTAATCGTCTGGGATCGTGTTCGTGAACTTGAACCTCCCTTTCTTAGCTCATATACCATTATAATAGAACTTAGTGATGGTCCATTTTTGGCGGATCCGTCAAAAACAACGCGATGTTCTGTCGTGCAACATTTTGGTTTTAAAACACTATGGTGTGGCAAATAGAAAGTTGGCTAAATGATGGCTTTTGGGTCAAGACATGTTCCATGAGGCGTAACCTCTATTGTATCATCAAAGAATTTTGAATATGCGGGAAACCCCTCTGACGATTTATATGAAGACTGATTACGATCGGTGATTAAATTGAAGTCATCTATGACCCTTTGTTGAAATGTAGAACTCATGGGCCGACCCATCGTTCATGTTAGTACAGGCTAGCATGGAGATATGCAGTATGCAGATGGCCAATTAAAAAAGACGGACCTGTAGCCGTGTACAAAATAGGGATACTGTTCAGCTTTCAAAGGACAATAAATCCACTAGCCGAACAGTCTCTAATTAATGTATGCATGTGTTGGTATTTATAAAAAAAAAAAAAAAAAAAAAAAATTGGATTGACGGACTACCAAAAATGACAACAGTGGAAATGGAACGGGACGATAATTTTAGCAATATATGTGATTGGCAGACTTTGAATAATGTGGTGTCCAAATATAGACAAGTGATAGGGAATTTGATATTGATTTGGCGGTAATAAACGATGGTAACGTTGCTTTAGTGGCATTGTTACTCCTCCGTTTGCAATGCGCAGCCATTGATGAGCTTCCTAGTTTTGAAGCAGTAATCGGCGATTCATGTTTTGATTGTATATAGGACATTGCTCACTGGCGATTTTGTTGAGCAACGAATGATGCGATAAAATGCAGTGTCGGCAGTAAAGTGTCAATGGACATATTGAAATCATGTGATCAGGGTGAAGACAATTGTAACACAATTTGGTTTCGGTTACGAAACGGTGATGTTGATCAATGGGCATGTGTAAGAACTTCTGAAATTGAACTACATATATAGAATGTCTGTTTGGCTTACAATGGACCCAGTAATATGGCAGCATTGTGATTTAAAATTGTCAAACAGAGGCAACAACATCTTGAAATTAGGGTTATCGATTGGTTTTGATTGACATAATGCGTGAACGTGTTGATCAAAATAAAATAGATAAAATTTGGGTTGTCAAATCTTGCTCTACTTGATGCTATAGTGATTTAGGCTTTATTATTTTTAAAATTTATTTATTTTGATCAGCACAAAAATGCTTGTGCTCACCAGAGACCAATAAACTTGCTCCACCCATATTAGGCTACCAGATGGATGTTAGCAAATGAGCGTTCAAATTTGAAACGTCCAAACGTATTAATGAAACCGTTGCTCTTTGCAAAGTAAATTGCATGGCGTAAAAAGAAAATTCCAAGCGTATCAGATCTGCTGCTGGCAAACAAGAAATGACTTGATGTTCTTGGTAGAGTGAAAGTATTGGATGTACAAATTTTAGCACTGCTGAGAACTTTTGGGAACTTTGCAAAATTTGAAATTACTTGTGATAGTTTAAAAGTTTGGCTGATGAATGGCATGTTTGCTGTAATTCCATCCATATAAATGTTTCTTTCAAAGGTACATGTATATTGAACGTGTAATCAAAATTTCCATCTGGATAGTATGTCCACTGAGCAACGTTATTATTAGTATGTGCCCAGTGTAGATAGCAAAATTAAAACAATTCGTGTAAATGGTTGGAAGCGCCAGTTAAACTTGTCCCATTATCGCGGATAATCTCCCAGTCATATATATGTATATGCACATGTAAATCTTGTACGTTGTTTGACCTCCTCCTCTGTTAAGATGAATTGGAAATTCTGTAGACGTCTCCTAACCATTTTGATCCTTTTTCACCATAAGCTTAAACATAGTAGTTGTGTTGCAGGGTTGTCCTTGCAGTCTATGCAACATGTCTCCATTGCGATCTGGTTTTCTGGATCTCTGTATTCCTCCAGTTCGGTTACCTACCAAGGTGTTCCACTTTATATAGGATGCGTATAGAGAGCACAATTTTAGAATTAGGTCATTCGATGATTTTTGAAATGTCTATTTTCAATCCTTCCTTTATCTTGATTAGTAATCGTGATATAAGTGTTGTACCACATAACTCTAATGTGAAATTGAAATTAGTTTCACTGATGCTACCTTGGTTTTCGCCGATACCAACCAAATTTTAGAATCGCATTCATCGATAACACTACTATCAACCCCCAATTTGTGGTTCTATTGATGATTCTTATTTTCAAAATATGTAACCGTTCTAATTTTTCTTGTCCAATCGAACCATAATGATAACTAAAACGAAAAGCAACCTCCCGGGCAGGATTAATTTATTATAGGACGAACCTTCAGAACCTTCTATAGAATTACTTGTCACCAGCACAAATTGCTCATAGTTTATTCATCAATTCAATCGTAAAATCCTTCTGAGAACTTAAATGAAGTTCAAATGCCAAAGCTTAAATAATTATAAGATTAATCTGCAGATAATGTCAATGCCATTCGGTGGTGTGGTGATCACAGTCTGATGACATTTTCCATATATTATATTCACAAAATAAAAGAATGTTTAATCCAAAACGATATATATGCGATGATGAATCTTCGCGTATATACATACATATATACGATTACGGTTTTTTTTATCTTATTTCATTGAACTCAATCATACAAATAAAAACATTTTCTATCTCGTATACAAGTATATGTATATATAGTTAGGTGTTGTCTACGTTTAAAAATTAATGAAATCTAATTAATTACTATATATAGTAATAAACCATATGTGTACATCTACTTGCGGCCATATGATTAAAAATGTCCTAGCCCGTAATGTCACAATATAATTAATTAAGATTTGTTCAGTTAGTGATGGGATTTTTGTTTGATTAATTGGATTTTTATAAGCCAGAGAAGATTCAACGCAGCGTATTATAATCACTTTGTGTATAAAAACTGTTAAACTGTATACAATCCTGGAATCATTAATATCTTTCATTAATGGAAATATATAGAAATTCTCAGAACGTGTGTACAAGCCTTATATGCGTTGATCCTGTAACAATGTCAAATTCTATTTCTACTTTGGAAATTCAATAATGGTATAATGGTTTCTCGGAAATTTTGCAAAGTCTATTTGTACATAATGCATGATATTTGATACATTCGCTAGTTTTGATAAATTCAATTATCTGTTTAGGAGGTCTTTGGTGTTATCTAAAATTTTAAAATTACAGCAATATGTCGGTCTCTGCAAATCTTTTGGCGATCAGACTTAACGATTCAACAAATTCATCAAACACTGGTGTAGCTCATCAGGCCTAGGACTTTGCAGTGATATATTTCTTTGAGTATTTTACCTTTGAAGTATTGCGCGCATGGGCCTCATAGTTCTGATCTCTGGATTTTGTGTTGGGATGAATTCATATAATATACAAAATGGTCGGTCAGGTTCCTTAGTTCTTTAGATGACAGTGCTATGACCTCTCTTATACTCCACGAACGTCCACATGTAAGTCGGCTTCAGTTGTAGTTAGGTCTTCTTATATATATACATATACTGAACCGCGTGCTTCAAATGACTGGAATCTGGTATTACTACCATTTTGAATTTTTTTAATAATTTCGCTGTACGATTCCACTTCCAATTCGAGAGAAGCACATTATCAGTTCTGCCTGTGTAATGAATTTTTCTTATCCTGTTGGATTAGGTTAATACTAGAAACTATACCAAACTACATATACATATGTATTCCGCTAATGTGAAGGATTTTTGATGATATTGTTATAATTTTTTAAAAACAGGTACATTTTAATTATCGTAAAAAATAAAATTCTTATAGACATAATTATCGATCATCCAAAAAACTAACTCATCCTCAGGTATTTACGATTTTTAAACCTTGGTACAAAAACCTCAAAACTCGAAAGTTTTGTTCTAAATTATCATTGACGCGCCCTACGATAGATAGTTAAAAACGTTCTATTCCTATAATCGTCAAATCATTTATGATTTTATCGTAACGAATATGTAACAGGTCTATAAGAAAAGAAACTTATACAATATTTTTAAACTACACTTAGGGCATTTTGATATATTAGCAACATGGAGTCCAAAAGATAACTTGCAAATGAAGCAGTTGAATGATGGCTCAGTCAAACTAAACGTTAAGGACGAAGACAAATATAGAGAAGTAACTAGAATATTAGGTGATGGTTCCATTTAGCACACATTTGAAGACAAACAAACAAGACCCAACATGTCATAAGTCATGGTCAAAAATCTGCATCATCCTTGAAATCAAAAATATCTTTTGTAAAATAAAAGTTCAACCGCATTAATAACTTAGATGCGTAAGTGCTGGAAAGCACTAGAATTATAAATCGACCAATCAATGAGAACCACGTGCATAATATTAATAGTAAGGTAACTACTAATCAACCAACAGGCCGCCAAATGATACTCGCACAAGTCTATTGGCATACAGATCCTGAGTCTCATGTTGATATTTCGCAGACGACTTCAAAGCCAGGTAATTTAAAATGCTCTAATTTTATTTTTGATGGACTAGCGTGACATGGGGAACCAGATGTGAAATTCTTATTAGAAAGTATATTCTGAAGTTCCGAGCCTGCCTTTTATACTTTGATGGTTGTATTGTAGTCAAGTTTAGTCTCAACTGTGATTCTTTCATGATTAGCGGTGCGTGATAGTGTTCTGCAACCACTTTGTCAGTACCATATGCACTTGTTGGATTTTCGTGGTAAATTGATTGATAAAATCCAAGTGGCGAGCTTGTCTTTGATTGTGTTCAGTTCTAGACTGAATTGCTCGTTTCAAAAAAAATGTTTGTGGCCGGTGTAGATTGTAAATTACTTCGACCTTCGACAAAATATCTCAAATACTTGATTAATACATAAATTGTGAGTAATTCCCGATCGAATTCGGAATATTCTTTTTCGGCATACGAATACACTTAATTGGAACTGGAAATTCTCTCAGATTGTTATGCCGCACAAGGATGTCTATATGTATAGATAAAAACGATGTCGAGACCACTTTTGTGCGGTATTTTGTAATCCAAATGGCATTCGGGTATATTCCAAGAGACCAAATGGAGTAGTCATTGCCGTGTTATAAACGTTTTCAGGTGCAGCGAGAATGTAGTGAAATTCTCTGGTGAGCAAATTCTTAATTCCGCCACATGTTGGAATTCCGTAAATAAAGCGTTAAAATTAAGCGTCTTTCACGGGTTCAGCTGCTATTAAATCGTATCCGCAGGAGCTTATTTTGGATCGATATGTTTTTGTATATTTCGTCAGCTGGAGGGGTCAAGACCATTTCTTCATATAAAGTTAAAACTCGTATTCGGTTGAAATATGTTTTCTATATTTTGCTGGCCCAAACATAAGTATGTACTCACATATACGTGTTACTCGTAAATTGATTACTGCATTCTACTTTTGGCCAAGAACTTTTGGTGGGTCCATTTGGCACAGTCATGTTTATCCTGCCAACGTTCTAAAGTGCAACGGCACACCATATAAAAACATTGAGAATTCAAAATTCAATGTGGTAGATTCGAAAATAATAGATTCACTTAGCCATCGTGGAGTCATTCCTGTGGTTGTAATGGATATTAGTGCCTATACTCACCTGTATTAACTGCAACTATTCGATCAAAACTACATTAACCTATTATTCCTGTTGACATCACAACTGATCAATGAACACAATTTGAGTCCAAATTTTTCTTGGCATGGTTAATCGCTTCCATCATAGCTCAAAGTAGCTCTAATGAACAGAAGATAGTCGAAGAGATATAACGCATCAATAACAAAAACTATATTTTCTTTGATTATCCCCTCTACACGAAAACTGAAAATCCTGATTCAGAAATGTTGAAATTATATGTCGATCCACGACCTTTGCCAAATATTTTTCCAATGTCTCATTGAATCTCTCCACCATACCATCCGACTTTGGATGCAAATGCATTGTTTGTGTTTTATTTATACCGAGCAACTGGCAGACCAACTTAAAAACAACTGACTCAACATTTCTTCTCTGGTACTCCGAAACGACTGATCCAATTATTAGCCATGGCATTAATTGGGTATGATATACACCTCTAACCATTTGCTGAAATAGTCCATTATTACTAGCACATATTTTTTACCAATATCCGTAGTCCGTGCGGGACCTTTTATCGCTGCACATTGATCACATTTCGGGCACCACTCCACTACAGATTCTCAACGACCAGTAAAAACATTGACCTTTTTTGGATAGTGTTTTATTAATTCCTAGGTGATCCCCTCTTCCCCTTCAATAATTCTAGACTTAGGCACCACTTTTACTGATTGCTATACATTACCATCCGACCTTTCCCATATTCGCTTTAAGCATCCGTTCTCGAATTGGTGGCAGAGCCATTGCATCCAGTAAGGGTTTACCAGACTCTTAAATGAAACTTAACTCCAAGTGGGACGATTTCCTTTTTCCTTAAATAGCATGATTCTCATAGTCATTTCCATGTGTCCTTCCTTTCCCATGTGCGATCTGATAATGGTAACTCTGTAGTCGTTTGATCCATGAGTTTGATCCGCATCAATACGCATAACGCGATCGAGCCAGCATACACTCGCATACATAAAATATTAGAATTTTAAAAATTAAAACAAAAAAATCGATTGAACCTCACATGCGTTATTTTGCTTTTTATATTCTGGTGGCGTTTTGTATGCGGTCCATCCGTGAAAACATTTGGTAAATTTCCGAGAACGATCCGATTGTTTATTCTTCATGTGGTGAAGGACCGAGTTTTATATGCGAGTTTTATTTCAACTTCACTGCAACGTGGTCCAAACACGTGTTCCCCGTTATCTAGTATCATAACATCATCATCGGCCATATTCCATGAATGTAGCTTCATGATTGAAACCTTTTCGACCTGTTGTTTAGCCCATTTTATTACAGCAGCACCAAGTTTTGGCCACAGATTATGCCGTACGCGTAAAATAATTTTAATTTCAGTCCCCTCTTGCACTGAGGTTCTCGGGTTACCATCGCTTACGGTGGTCGATCAATCATGTGAACAGTACTTGATATAATTTAAGGCGGCAGCAATAAAAGCAGTCGCGTTGATTTCTTTCCAAACCATACGAATAAATCTAGATAGCGGCCCAAGATGTAAACAGTTTTGCTGTTGAGTAAGTTATGTTCCAACTTGTGGCAGTGCACCTCGGCTTGCTGTGAATCTAGTTAGCTAGATAATTGAACTTGATAGAGCCATGGCATAATTGGAGTGAAATTACGTTCTACATGCGTTCTAACAAATCCAATTTACATGGCACAATCTCTTCCGCATCGTCATCATCCACTTTGTCGATTTCGAGTGTAGTATCCACAAAACAAATATTTTAAGGAATTCCTTACTCTCTTCCCCTTGAGCTTTGGTCACGATATCAGTTTTATTTTTCCATTCGTATTTATTTACCTTCTCGACAAAAACACGTGTCACTGGAATCATTTCAAGGCGATTTCGATGCAGAAAATATTTCTATACCACACGTTTTTCCAATTCCAGATGGAATTCCATCACAATCTAATTGGTTATCGTTTAGGTCTGATCGTTATAATTTTTGTAGTTTACACAGTGATGCTGGAAGTAATTGCTTGTTTCGGGCCAAATTTAGAGTCAAATTTTTGCCAGAATTCAACGCCAGATGGCAGCACAGCTATATCATTATCAGATAAATTTTAACGTTTTAAATTACCCATATTGGACAAACAATCGGGAACCCTGGGCAATGAATTTTGTGATAAATCCAGGTGGAGTAAATTAGAAAAGTGATCCAGGGCGGTTGTTAAATTTTGTAGTGTTCGTTGCGTATTTCGCAATTTATATTTAAACATTCTAAATTTTGGGTGAATATCACTTAAGTTTTTGTTTGTAGATTTGCCAGGTGACGTGTTTGTGGTGGCAATGTTTCGAGTTCGAGTGTGATAGGTCCAGGAATAGCAAATCGGTTAAGTGGATGAATAAGGAGTTTGGGATTATTTCGATTATGAAATCAAGAGAATAATTAGTCTTGTAACACTAAAACCATATATCGATAAACTGTTTTTGTACGCGGTCAATCCGTGAAAATATTTTGAAAATTTTCTTGAACGGGCGGTTTGTTTATTCTTCATGTGCTGTATATTGGGCCGATTTATTTTAACATCACTGCAACGTGGTCCAAGCCAGAGGAACACTTGTTAGCCGTCATGTAGTATTATCCTATCATCATCGGCTAAATCGTCTTGAGAATAATCAGAGGATTTCTGATACTGGAAGGGATAGTGTTCTTATATGATTTTGTAGTGCGCCTGCTTGATAGAATCGACGTTCTCCACGGTGTATAAGTCTGTGTTATTAAAATACTGATCCGGTGATAATAAGTTTTCCACATAATAGGCACTGATACAGCCGTTCACCAGTGTGGCATTTTCGAATATGATCATTCAAATCAGGGCGAATCGTAAATTTTCGGGTACATCCTTCGACGCTGCAAGGAAATGGCTTAACGACTCGGTGAAATCTTAAATGTTGCCACAAATGACTCGACTGTGTATATGATTTACCACTATAAAATAATTTAGTCTCAAAATTTTGCCAGAAATATTTACTTCCAACTGGGACTTCCAGTACATGAATCTAGAAATCTCCAATTAAGATAAACAACCAAAATTTTAATAAATACAAAATACTTATTTTAAATAATAAATATCACATCCATCATCCACCATTATAAAAACAGGACATTTTAAATTTGATTTATTTGCATCGACCGCAAAGATTCATTTTTACTGGAATGGCAGTACATATTTTCTCATGAAAAAAAATGAAAACAGAATATAATTAGTAATTACAAATTAAAATTAACATTAATCTTACCATTAAATATACATACAAATATTTATAGTTTCAGCAAATTCATGTCACTATTTTGACAACGTCAAGACGACAATGGCATTTAGGGTTCACCAAATTATAGCAAAAAAAAAAAAAAAAAAAATTGAAAAACAGCTAAAATTGACATCATGAGTGAAAATTTGAGCATATTTTTAATTTGTAGCAGTTGCCAGCCTGCTGCACATTTTGCATCGATTTGAAATTATTTTAATTTGCAAGAGGAAATTTGTTTACGAAATGGCTAGTTTTGATTGGCTTATATATGGCGGGAAGAGCAACGAGTTCCAACCGACACTTCGAACGCTCCTGGTTTCCTAAGTGAATACACGTTCCACGTGCCGATTCTAAATCACGTGTCTGGCTACTTGAGCGGGGGCCCAGTATTGGTTTGGCGGTATCCAATTTTTTCTTTTGTTGACATTACAAACAGTTGAGTTTTCTTTACGGATGCGGTTCATCACCCCAGCGATCCAACCGTTTAGTCGCCTCCTATACGACAAGCAAACAGCACTGTGGTGGTGTTCTTGGAAAACAATTTTCTGCCAGCTCTAGCATATAGTTCGGGTATAGATCCCATCAGATCGTTCAAGTCATTGGAAAATTAGTCTTTATCTTGAGGCTGGCTGCATTCTGTAGGCTCTTGTATACAAATTAACTTCATGCGCAAGTGAAGTAAACAAAATCGGTTATTGACTGCTTAGAAACCCAAAACAGTCTTCTTTACCTGCGGCCCAAGAAGAAATTCAGCTCCATGATATCCGAGGTCATCTCCACTGTAGAGCAACGTATAGCCTTTGGGCCACACAGTCTCCACTTTTAGGCCAGCGAGTTTCTCGAAGAGCAACGAGTTCCAACCGACACTTCGAACGTTCCTGGTTTCCTAAGTGATTACACGTTCCACGTGCCGATTCTAAATCTCGTGTCTGGCTACTTGAGCGGGGGTCCGGTATTGGTTTTGGCGGTATCCAATTTTTTTCTTTTGTTGACATTACAAACAGTTGAGTTTTTTTACGGATGCGGGTCGTCAGCCCAGCGATCCAACCGTTTAGTCGCCTCCTATACGACAAGCAAACAGCACTGTGGTGGTGTTCTTGGAAAACAAATTCGTGCAATTTAAGTTTACGAGACATGTAAGTGAAGCCCGACTTCGTTTCAAAAGACTTCCACGGTCGTGAGCAAGCCAATTTAGCTTTAAGCTAACCATTTCATACAATTTTCATTATTTTCAATTATTTCACCAGTCCCATCGTCTCCAGAGTCAATTAGGTAAAAGTGTCGGATTAGCTCGGATGTTTTTTAAGTTTGGCATAGTAACACCAATTTATCTTGTTCATTTAAACTAATGTATGTAAATGTATGAAATGGTTAGCTTAAAGCTAAATTGGCTCGCTCACGACCGTGGAAGTTTTTTAAAACTTCCACGGTCGTGGGACTGAATCCGACTTAATCATTGAATCGATCGATTTACGTTTTTTCTTACTTATTTGTGTATCTTTTTTTCGTGATATTGAGATGGTTTGGTACGAAATTCAAGATTATATTGATATCCTGGGAATGGGATGATAGTTTTATGAAACTGTCGCGACATTAGGACATATTTTTTCTGGGATATGGGACACAATTATAGGATGATAATTAATCCTGGGCTGATAGTTGGTATAAAAGTGTCGCTATAGTTATGGTGTTGCCATTTCGTTTTTCTGGGATGAATCCTGGGCTAACTTTATATACATTAAGTAATCTGCGCCTGCGCTATCAATCACTATAAAATAGAAACCAATCAAACTATTATAAGTTTCAATTTATTTTATACTAATCGTAAGCATAACAATTTATATACATACATGCACAAGACATTATAGAGAGACGACCAAAACGACAACGCCAACGCCAACGTATCTAGATCATAAAATTTGGTCCATTGTATTGCAAAGAACGCAAATCTTGCCGCACACACGTAATAATGAAAATGTTTTTGTTTTGTTTTGCTTTCCGAAATTCGAAAGTTTTTCCTTCACATTGAGCACATACATGTGTATGTGTACTCTCACATGCCAAAATAATCTTTACAAAAACTATTAACCATATATACACAGACACACAATACGCATGAGTGTATGAGAGTCGTATAGTTGTTAACTTACACCGTAAATACCCGCGCCACACCACAAAATCGATATATGCAGCAGTTATATTGTTATTAACATTTACCACTTAAAATTTTCATTATTATTTATATAGTTGAGTAAATATCATGTGAAATCAAGTAAATTTTTTTTATTTTAGTTTTTTTGATATCGACTTCTACAAAAAATAAAAATAACAATTTTTATTTAATTTTTTTTTTTTTTCATTTTGGTTTCTTTCACATCATCATCATCATAGTCTTGATCGCGTCTTGTAAACGATTTTTTTTTTTTTGCTTTTCTTTTCTTATATACATATTTTAATTATTATTGAATGTGATCGCGCGTGGATGATATAGTGAAAAATTTTTAAGAAAAAAAAATTTTTTTTTTTTTTCTCGCGAATTTATTTATTTTTTTGTTCTAGTTTTTCTTAATTAAATTAAAAAGTGAATACAAAGTCGAAATTAATTTAAAAGAAAAAAAAAAATTAATTTGTTGGTTTTAAATCGGTTTTCGTGAAATAAAATTTTTTTTGGTTTGGCGGTCAAAGTGGCGATCGGTTAATATACTTTTCAAAGTGCGAATCAAATAAAATTTAAAATTTTGAGTGTTTTTAATAAAAATTTATATATTTTAATTAAATTTTGAGTGATTTGTATATAAATATAAAATATATTTGTTGTTGTTGTTGTCAATATTATAATTTGTAAAATATATATGAGTGTTTTATTGAAATTGTGTTGTTGTTGTTGTGAAATTTATAGTGTTGTTTATAGTTTAATAAATAATAAGTAGCAAAAAAAAAAAATAAAATAAAAATTAATTTAATTTAATTATATTGGTTACATTTAATTAATATTCAGTTATTTAAACTTATTTTTTTTTTTAATACGCTTATTGTGGGTCGTACTTCAACGATTTGTGGGTGAAATCGAATTTATAATTTTTTTTTTATTTTTATGATTATTGATTTCTTTATGCATACTACTAGTTTTTGAAAAATGAAATTTTAATTAGAAAATTTAATTAATAATTAGGTTAATGAAAGGGATTTTTTACTATATGCACGTAAAAGCGCAATTTGATGAGTTACAATGATTGTTGTAAGTAAGTATAACGGAGTTTATGTTAATATTTTGTTTTATTGTCGATGTTTTATTTAATGGTAAAGTCATTGATGCGTGTGCGGTTGGCTGGGGGGTATATGCATACAATCTTATATGCATAAAGGAAGATGTAGAGCGCGATTTTTGCTTTTCTGCCATTCTGTTTTGATTTGTGTAATTTATGCGTATGGCGTAAGAATTGATTACGGAAGCTATATGTGGTTGTGCCCATACGTGATATACATATAGAGTTAGGTATAATCTAAGAAGACAGCACCAGAAATTTGGGAGCTTAGTCAAGCATTACCAATATATTTGAACCAAGTGCACCGTACTGATCTCTCCTGTGAATGAATCACTAATGGAAACTTAATTTTTGGGATTTTTAATTATAGAATTTTGGTTTTATGAGTTTTGTAAGCCCTTTCGAAGCCGGAATGCTTCTCGTGATGAGAAGATTTTGATGGTCTGTGCTCTTCATGGCGCATAATTTGGTTGTACGAAATTCGCCAATTTCCAGGACATCAGATTCAATTTCGATTGTGGTGTTCGAACATAACCGCGTATCGATGAATTTCCAGATATTTGCGTTGATTCAATAACAATTAGAGATCTTGTTGGTGGTGGACCGATGAAACACCTGTTCACCGCAATGATTATTATTATTATCAAAGTTGGCTGGAACCCAAGCAGGTTCCGCACTCAATGTCACTCTGGTGGACACTCTGCGGAACAACCACAAACAAAGTGATGCTGTCATCGCCATCTTCAAGACAGTTGTCACATAAGGAATCTTGAACAAGCCCCATTCTTTGTAAATGAAGTTTAAAACGGCCATGGCCCTTCAGAATAGCGATCAAAACTCTCAGTTGGTCTTTCTTGAAAGATAAAGCAAACTTTGTAATCCTCAGATTAGGTTCACAGATGAAGTACTTAGCCAGTCGGCATGTAGTGGAAGCCAGCCAATTACGCTTACCCTGCAAAATTATTCCGGTTCAGGTCCAATGAATTTCATACTTTAGCCTGCTTTACCTAAAACATCAGCTATCTTATTACCTTCAATACCACCATGAGCCGGAACCCACATAACCCGGACACGATTATTAGAGCAAAGGACGTTAATAAAATATTTACAGTCCTTGACCAGTTTGGAAGTGATCATGGGATTCCGTAATGAATTGACCAGATATTTACTATCACTGCATATAATAATGGCCTTCTGGAAACAGCGAGTGCAATATGCTCCGCTTGAAATACCGTGCAGTTCTGGCCTAGACTCCCACATGATCGTAGGTTATGTGCAGGACAATAGGCTTCAAAACCCGCACCAAAATTAGAGAAATATTCACGAGCGAGTGAGCCACCCAGTCATTGATTTCTTGAACACAACCACGAGTCCCTAGAGATTTGTAAATAAACATCTGCATGTTGGAGGTCAGAGCCCACGACTTCCTAAATGCTCTTCTACACTGCCAGAAAATGGAAGTGACCTTTTGAATTTTAATTTCAATATGAGAATTCCAGGAGAGTTTACTGTCCAGAACAACACCAAGATGCTTTACTGTGTAAGATCTAGCGATTGTTTCTCCAAAAAGAGAAAGAGCAGACAGCTCTCCAATATTCCTACGTCTGGTGAAGACTATCAGACTAGTTTTCGATGCATTAACATACAATCCCTTCACTAGATACCACATTTCTACAACTTGAAGAGCGCATTGCGTTAAGTCTGATAGTACGTTAAGGAATTTGCCCTGAACCTAGGCTAAATCATCAGCATAACTCTGAGCAGTGAAGCCAGATTGCTGTAGTTTTATAAGTAATTCGTCAATAAGTAAGAGCCACAAGAGAGGTGTCAGGACACTGCCCTGGCGGAAACCTTTAACCGAAACAGAAAACCTCAGCAAAGATCTAATCCAAGTAACAATGGTTTGGTCCATTCCAAAATTAGTGCAGGCTTCAGTGATGGTAGCGAAAGTAGTACTACCAAAGGCACCCGCAATATCGAGGAAAATACCCACAAAAAACTCCTTAATACTAAGCGATCTTTCAACTATCGTAACAAGTTCATGCAGTGCAGTTTCACATGATCTCTCCACTCTGTAAGCATGTTGAGTGCTGCTGAGTGGGATAACAGATTAGTGATGATCCCTAATATATCTGTCAACAATTCATTCCAGAGTTTTGAGAAAGTTGAAGAAAGACTAATAGGGTGAAATGCCTTGGGATCGGTATTATCCGTCTTCCCAGCTTTCGGGGTGAACACAGCCCTACTTCTGCTCCACGAATGGGGAACATATCCAAATGCAAAGCACACTTGACAGAGTCTAACCAAATGATCCTGAATTAGATGAAACCCATGCTGTAATTCAGCAGAAAATCTCCATCCGGACCACCTAATTTATAAGGTGGGAAGGAGAAAACGCTCCACCGCAAGATGTTGACCAGCCTACAGGTTAAGTCCCAGTCGTGTGAATTATTAGTACCATTGGGCTGAGCGTCAGCAACATAATCATGATTGATAACATTGCAGCCAGGGAAATGAACAAAAAGTAGTAGTTCGACAATTTCCTTCCTGGAAGAGGTTAATCTGCCATCAGGAAACCGCAGCACATCTAGTCGGCAGGAATGATTTCTTACCAAAGATCTATTAAGTCCGGCGATCCCAGAAATACTATTAATTTCTTCGCAGAAGCTAATCCAAGAAGTCCTTCAATTCTCTTATATTCTTTTTGAGCTGCCAAAAAATTATTCCAATCAATCTGGAGGTTAGATCTTTTGTTTTTGAGTCTCCTAGCAGTTTTCCTCTGACGAGACTGCGTCCGCAAATGTGTAATTTTGTAATTTAAGACGAGTGACTTTTCGTTTAATGCATTCACTCGTTGTCAGCAAAGGCGGCGGGTGTCCATTTTTTTAATTTCCGTTAATCCACATGTGCTCCAGCCAAATAACGATAATAAGAATATTTTATTTTTATTGGAGCATCATTTCGTATACCATTGTGCCATGTTTCAATTTTGTACGTTTATTTTTAGAGTTCTTCTGTAATTTAAAATATTTACGCCGTTCCGCGGTGTCACTAATAATTTGCATAATTTTTATGAAAACAAAACATGATACAATGCCATGGAATTGTATCGTACATGATGTCGGCCAAAATCATAAATCGGCACAAGTGCAAAATTCTTGTATCCACATACTTCTCATTGAATCGTTTTTTTTTATTTATTTTGAAAAAAGTCTACAAATTTGACTTGAGCATCAAATAAACAAAAAATAAATTATTTAGAAAAATGAATAAAAATTGATTGGCCGGGCTTAAACCTTCGTTTAATTCTTCGTTCGTGTGGTCAATTTTGTTGATACTATTGGACATCATGTTAACCGGTTCATTATCACCATAGTTTGTTCTATGTTGATTCATACACGAGTATGAAGGAATTCATGATCTCTTAAACTTCTACTTGGTGCGTCGATATGATTAAGAAAGATGATGCCAACAAACGAAGGTTTTAGAATCTGCCGCCTGTTTTGGAGTGTTGTCATATTGTTTTCAATCCAGTTAGATGAGGTTGTATTTGCTTCATGTTAAGGTGGTATGGTATATCGTGGTTGTAATTCCATCCATCTTTTCATGTTATATGTAGCGTATAAACTGTATGTCGTGAAAAGGGCACTGACGGCATATACAATTTGGAATCTGACATAGGCATAATACACGATCTTAATTGTTTCGATGTGAGGAATATCCCTCTTAATAAAACCAAGCATGGAATTTGCTTAACGGACGCATCGTTCATTGTGCTTATAGTTTTCGACGAAACTAACACCTAAGTCCTTGATTTCGATTACTTGTTGTAAAAGTATGCCATTAATTTGATATTTTTGTATAATAGGATCCATTTTCCGATGAAACGATAAGCTCTTGAACTATTGAGACTAAGAAGATTAGATTCGCACCAAATCGTTAGATTGTCGATGTCTTCATGCAGTTTGTTTGTATCACACAGGGTGTCCACCGTTCTGTAAATTTTAAGATCATCTTCTGTACATCAGTACCTTAGAATGCTGTATTAGATCGGTAATCCCATTGATGAATAGTATAATGATCCAAGGCCCAACATGAGAACCTTGTTGTACTCTGGCGATAGCTCGTATTTATTTTATACAGCAATATTGTTGCTGTTGACTATTGCTTTCGCTTTGTCATCTTTTTGAATAATGCCATTGAATAAAAAAAAACATTTTATTTTAATTGGTTCACTTGATATATTCATACTATATTCAAAATTATTTTTTAAATTTTATCAATTTTCTTTCAAATTACATTCAAACTCATTTCAAATCCAGAATTTGAACGTGTTGTGGAAGGTTTTTCAACTCAACTTCTACAAAGTGATTCTGATTCGGAAGTTCTATTAATATTGCGTGTACCTGGCACCGATTTTTCGACTATACTACTGACTAAACTAAATTGATAGTTAGTTGATTGCAGTCATTAAAAGATGGCAATTGTATTTATAATTCAAGTGGTGCCTGACTATTCGAACGTCAATAAGTAATAAATGACAAATAATCAATGCAACTCGTAAACTTTGAGTTTTTTGAAATAAAATAAAATGACAACTACGACTCTTTTCGCTAATCGCCTGGTGGTGAGTAGTACAAGGGTGTTTTGAAATGAAAAATCTGGAATTTAGTCGAACATATTGGTATCAGGCACATTTTTGTATATTTGATTTTTTGAAATATTGTTTTTATTTTAAATGTGTCATTGTTGAACTCAAATTTTGAATTCGACTAATTTTGTGTTTTTTTTCCAAAACGATATATAATTTTTATTTTCATTTACGCTCTGCGTCATTTGAATAGAAATCATTTGTTTTAGTGATTTTCATTTTTTAATACTCTATTTAGTACAAAAATATTTGGCAAAAAACTTTGAGTAGGCCAAGTATGTTATTCTATTTCATTTGTTTACTATACAAAGAACGAAATTTGTTTATAAACCTTAGTACTCAGTTCTATTGCGTGTGAAATAAAATTACATTTTTTTTGGAGACATTTCAATTTTTGACGGAAAATATTGCGTGGAGCCATTAGACATAGGTTTAGGTTATGTTAAGACACCATTTAATGTTTTAATTTTAGATTTCAATATTTTTATGTTAGATAATTTTTGTAAGCACGGCATGGTGCCATTCTTCTTATTATTCTGCTAAATTCATCTAACATAAAATACCGCTCACCTTTTACTCTCACTTTTAATTATATTGATATGAAACTTGACCGCCATTCCATTTCTTTTTCATCTTCAATTTTGCTTTTTCGTTTATCCAATTTCTATGCAAACCGAGCAAATAGCACAGTGGTTAAAGCTGCGAAGTTTGGATCGGGAGGTACCGGGCTCGAATCCCAACAAAGGCGAGATGCAAAAAGGATTTTTCATCTCCCGATTACGATCAGTGGTTAAATTGAAAACATCTATGACGCTCTGTTGGAATGTAGAATTCATGGGGCAACCCATCTTCCATGTCACAGGGTGACATGGAGCTATGCAATGCGCAGGTGGTATACTGTACTTGTGCGAATGGGATGAATGAATGGGTTGAATGAATGTTGTTGTGTGAATGTAAGGTAAGGCTATGGACCAAAAAAAATGTTTATGCCACGTCCTTCCAAAAAAAAAAAAAAAATGCAAACAAAATAAACATATTTTAAATTTCCGTAATTCTTCGTAACTGTGGCCATGCAACACATGTCGACACTTGAATAATTGACAAGTCATTGTCGACCTCACCATCGCTGGTTAAAGTTGATCACAATATATAGATTACAATAAATTGTTTGATATCGGATGCTTGATTAAGTTTCATTTTGGCTCAATGGCCGGTTCAAAATTCCATGTTGCTAATGTTATCAAAATACCTTATTGATGACGTGAAAAATAACTTAAAGCATAAGATATTAAACAACGACTTGAGTGCCGAGAAATGTGCTATTTTCGACTTGGCTTGATCCATTTGGCTTCATCATGCCAGTGTAAATTCAGCCAAAATATTTATTGGGGTAACTTCACACATTTCAAAAAGCGAAATTAAAATGATTGTCTATAAAAATTTATCACACGTTCATTGGTTACGAAGTATTTGAAATTCGCAATTCATAATCTATTTAGCTTTCCGTTACACTAAAACTAGTGGATAATGTAACAATTTGTGCTTCATATGGGCTGTGACCTGAGAAATGTTGCTGATCTCCACATTTCAAAATTCGACGTCCTAAAATTCCATTTCTTAATAAATTCTCTAAATTAGTAAATTTGTGCTAATTACTTACACTTACGCTTCGACATTTTGTATTTTGTACGTTTTATGATTTTATTGATTTATTTTGTACGTTTGCCCATAAAATATTAAAAAAGGCCGAAATACCTCAATGATGTCTTAATTTTGAGGCTCTTAAAATGTTTGAGGTCCAGTGTAAATTGCCATTTTCCTTGCTTTGGGAGTAATGTAAGTTTTATATAAAATTTGGCTACTGTAAACAAGTGCGAAGTTGCTGCCATAAATTGTAGTAGATCCGATTGACTAAAAAATATAATCAGATATCTAAGTTTCAATCATATTAAGATAGGATCATCTACCAATTTATGCCGCTTGCTGGGAGTGACCTGTGAAATGTTTGTCATATCCACATTTCAAAATTGGAAGTCTGATGGATAAAGCAGTTTGATGGGAGAGCAGTTTTGTTTCAGACACATTTTTTTTACAAACATACAGCCAATTTATAGGAGAGAAAATGATTTTTGAGTGAAGTTCTGGAAATGACCAATTGGAAAGCAACTAGGCTAATAGCTAATGGTCTTTTGAAAGCTGTAGCTAATGGCCTTTTGAAAGCTGAATGATAACGCTTTTCGTACTCGGCTACTGGTTATTTCTCATCATGTACTGCCATGGTAGATGGGTTCTACATTCCTACAGAGGATCATATATGTTTTCAATTTAATCACCGAAAATGTGACAGTTTTAACGTCTGCGCTATTTGCTCGGTAAAATTCAAGTTTTGTTCCAAAATCAACAGACAACATTTCCAAAAATTCTGTTATGAAAAGTCAAAATCGTTATTTAAAATTTTTATAATTCCAGTTAAAAACAGTTTAATTTTGAAATCTAACTTCCAAAATTTTTGGTTTCCAAAACTACTGCTAAAATCTAAACACCTATCAAGTGCCGTGAAGATGAAGCTTTACAAAGCGTTGATCAGGCTTGCAGTTTGGATTTGAAAGTTGGGCGTTGACGGATGAGTACGAGGGATGGCTCCTTACATTTGAGCCTAAAACGATTTATGGCCTAAAACGCGAAGTAGATGATACATACCGAGCTCTGTACAATATCGAGATCAGAGATATGATGAAGATCTCCGATATTGTCCATGAAGTAAGATCTCAGCGAACACGGTGGCTCGGTCACGTTCTTCGTGCTGATCCAGAACGGATTGTGCAGCGATCTCTGAAAGGGGAGCCACCATACGATAGGCGCAGAGGTCGTTACAAGCGATGATGGCTCCACGATCTAAAGAATGACTTGGCCTCTTCCGATTTTCTTAGACAGTATGAAGACCATGCTCAGGATCGAAACCGTTGGAGCCAAATAGTTGACTCAGTAAGGGGCTTAATGAGCTAAAATTCCCTGTTTATATATTTTTGAATATTTGGATCAAAGCAACTGTAGTTGGATGGAACTAGGCTGAATCTACTATGAATCTCGATTTTTGTGCTTGTTAGTCTTAGCCCCTGACCAAATTGGGTAGATTTCTTCAAAAGAAAATTAACAAAAATTTCATTTTACAAATTAATAATTTCGTAATGTAATTTGATTCTAGTTTGATAACTATATGATTTTGAAAAATATTTACAACCTAAAATTTGTGGGGGGTTTAATGCAAACAATTAAAAAATACATTTTAAAAAAAATCGAATGATGTGGGTCATTTGTATTATTTTTATTATATTCATAATTTGGAGCAATATGCGATTCAATGGATTTAATTCAAATTACTTGCAAATACCCATCAAATGCGTGGCAAGGATGTTGTAAAAACTATAATTGCGAGTTATGTGTAATTTGAAACCACATGCAAATAACAATGAAACTGGGCAAATGTAATTGTAAAAAGCTTAATCAGTGTGATTCCTAAATTCTAATCAATTTTATTAAAATTATTTTCAAATATCAATCATTAAAATCAAACCTAAACAAAACCGTATTTAATTTGTAGGTTTGAGTGATGCGTTCATATACCAGACAACTACCTAGTGCCTTTAATAAACTAGTCATCAATGCTCAAATAAAATTATCAAACCTTGTCAAATTTGATTCCATGAAATGATAGATCATTTTGATTGGAGTTTGATGTAAAGATTGTAATCAATATTGTTTCAAATTACTTTCAAATTTTACTCAAATTTTCGATAACTAAACGAGTTTAGTAAGCACGTTTAGTTAAATATCAGTTTGTAAGGCTATACTTAAGCCAGTCTGTAAATCGTATTTGGCAAAGATCAGTTCCGTTTTATTTTGGCTGAATTCGGGATCTACATTCAAAAATTATCGAAAATTAATTTTATAATAAAATTCCATCAAACACACAAAATTATTTAATTGTAGTGTTAGGAAAAGCCTAGTCCAATCCGTTTGGCCAAATCCCGGAACAACACCTCAAAATCATGAATTTCCGAACTGCAAAAATAATTTTAATTTCAAATTCAATAGTTATCAAGTAATCAAGCAATCAAGTTATTTTGATTAAATTAAAACTCAAAGTGTTTTGGTGAAATTTGATAACAGTTTTAAAAAGCAATTGTGAGTTTCAAAGGACTTGTTTAGAATTTAATGGAAAACTTTTAGTCTATTTTCAGTCGAAACATGTTTGATAACTCAATTAATGCTAGGTTTAAACTTGAACAGAATTGATAAGTTTGACTCAGGTTAGATTATCAATTTTCTGAGTTTTGTAATCGATTCTGCGTCGAATAATTAAAATTAAACGATTATGGTATAAGTATATGACAATACAAAAATTTCAAATTTAGTTTGATTCTAGTTTGATAAAAAATATACACAAAATATTTATAAAAAATAATCAAGAATGATTATTTAATTACTATTTGATGGTCACGAAGCATGGCTGTCGACAGTTAAATCGCAAATTTATGTTTGTATAAAGCATGAAATTTGATTCCTAAATTTCAATCAATTTTGTTTCAAATTATGTGCTTTCAAATATCAATTAATTTTTTAGGAAATTCAAATTTTTTAAATTAAACGTAACGTATGAGTGATGTGTTCATGTTTCAGACAACTAACTAGGTATAGTGCTTCTATACACTAGTCGTCAATTCTCAAATAAAATTATCAAGCCGTATCAAATTTGGTCCAATGAGATGCTAGATCTATATTATGGCTTATATATTTGAAATCATTTTGATTGGAGTTTAATATCAAAATTATATTCAATTTTATTTCAAATTACTTTCAAATATTACTCAAGTTTTCTATAATTAAACGAGTTTAGTAAAATTTCAGTCTGGCAAGTTATTCGTAGCTAATCGCTAGTCTGTAAATCGTATTAGGAAAACACCAGTTCGATTCCTTTTGGCCATATCCCGAAACTACATCTCAAAAATATTTTAAAATTTCAATTCCATAAAACAAAACGAATTTCATGATTGTAGGCATTAGGAATGGTTTAGTTTCATTGCATTTGGTCATAATCCAGAACTGTGCTGGGTATTATAAAACTAAACGATATATGGAATTTGGTTACCATTTTTTCTATATACTCACACTGGATATGGTTTAATGTATATGAACCGGCTAATTTACTGCCCAAAACATACAAATCATTTGGTGTTTTCGTGAGACTATACGATTTTTGGTTGCAGAATTAAATTGTTTATTTTGATAAAATATACAAAAATTTAATAATAATATCGCGATCAGTCAATCAGATCAAAATGGATCATAAAATACAAAATCCAAAAAAATTAAATTGATTAAAATACCATGGGCTAGACAACTTTATAGTTTTTAAATCGCAACCGTTTCAAAATTCGTCTATGATTCAATAAACATTTAGAAAAAAAAAAATGAGATCACATACGATCACGACGTTATAGTTAAAATGTATAGTGATCATTATTAACTTAAACTCATATATGATTGTTCAAATTATATTAAATTTTATCCAATCATAACGATCTGTTTAAATAATTTATTTTTTTTATACGATCGAACGATCGACTTTCACTGAAATTAAGCAATTACATGAAACCGGCGCCCGATCTTCTTAAGTATATGCATACTCTTTTATCGTAAATCATTTACATTGAAAATCCTATGTACAGTAGATTGTTAACCTTCGGGTCTCGACTTCTCAATTTGCCATAAATATAAATTATGAGCATAAAAGAGCATAAAAGCACCACTGGATATATGTCAAAATAAATAAAAAGCAAATTTCACTTTTTTTTTTCTATTACATATTTGTAATAAGTTACACAGTGTATTGAGGCAAACATAACTCGTTAGCCCTTTATGCATATAACATTTTGGTGTTTATATAAATTACAAAATATATGTGTATAAGTCTAAATTTAATTATTTTTGTAATTTATATGTGTAGCGATATATTATAAATTTGAAAGAAAGTGAAATTTATAACGAACACCGTGGTTGTTGTTGTTGTTATTGTTATATTGTATCGTTGGTGGAGTTATTGTTAAATTTATTTAAATTGTTTTAATTAATAACAATAAATTATATATTTTTATGTACGGAAATATTTTACTTGGCACGTACAGATTTAATCTAGAAATTTATTGAATTTCTATCTACATATATAAATCTGTGTAGTGTAGTTTATTTGATTAATTTGGCGAGAGTGATCATATTTCAATATTTAGTTAAACGAAATTTTTTTCCCACCGAAAAATGCTGCTTGTATATACATTTTTTACATGACTCATCATTATCTTTGATTAAAAAACTATTCGGATGTAGGAGTGTACGTACCATCCATACATCATAATTGGTTCCGCTCGTCTGACCATATAAGTGGTCGTTGAAATTCACTCGGCATAATATTATATATATAATTAGTTATATTTGGTTAGCTATCCAAGCTGCACAAATATACGAAAATCGTTTAATTTTGCCATTAACTTGGATGCACTTAAATACACAATCTTCAACCTCTTGTTTTGATGGATGATGGATTAATCAAATAAATCAAATAATATTTTTCATATATATTTATATATGTGATGTGTCTCTGGTTTTATGATTTATTTTATTAAAGCAAGATCAACTTTTAGATATAAACATAAAATTACATAAAATGAGGACAAATATAATTATAAATTAATAAATCTGTGTATTGTATACACTGTGCCGAGTTGTGGACTGTGATGACATCATTTGGTAAAATTAAATTTTTTATTTTTTGATTTGGCGGTAAACTTCAAATCAATATACTCGTATACTCATATATATATATATATATATATATATATATATATATATATATATATATATATATATATATATATATATATATATATATACATAAATCGATGAAATATGTCAAAGGTTTTATCGCGTTAATTCCGCGAATTATTCTGGCTAAACAGTTTTAAATTTATTAAGCTTGTTGGCATGACCTTATAGAATATATATTCGATATAGAATTTTTTGTCAAATGTATTCACAAAAAAATGTTCGTCAATAAAAATTGTTGAATGGCATTGACTGAATCAGATAAAAACTAAAATTTTTTACGCAAAACAATAAAACTTTAATCCTTTTGGTTTTGTAACTCAGCCAATATTTTCTAAATCCATGTTACATGCAGCTGCGTACTCTAATTTATATAAGTAATAAATTTTAATTTGCTGTTAACACATTTGTGCGGAAAAAATATATTGCTGCAATTCTTAATTTAACCATTCGTGAATTATTTAAAAACAACTATAAGTCTGATTTGTTTTTGTGGGCGTAGTAAATCACAAGGGAGTAGTAACATAGGCAATAGTATCAGACAAACCAATTAATATAGCGAATTTAGATATGATATTGAATTTTACCAAACCAATTAAAAATTAAGAAATTAAATAACTGGTTGTGGTTTTTAAAATAAACATTTTTGTTAATTTAGAATTTCCAAATTCTAAATTTTATGCAAATTTTAATTAAATTACAAATTATAAGATTTTCAAAAAATACTGGAGATTTTGAATTCTAAATGTCAAAATTTAAAATTTATTTTCTTAAAACTTAATATTCCAAAATTTCCAAAATTCCAACTTCTTCCTTCATTCCAAGAACTTTCCTATAACTGGTATAAAGGCCGCATATTAACGTTTATTCAAAGCGTTGGATTATAGTTGACTAATAGTTTGAATCAGTAAATACCTCATCGTATCTTGCCGGCAGTAAATATATTTCGCTGTGACGTAAATTTACCACATCACATAGCTTGTGATAGAGCGCTTCCCGATGTCCTGATTTACTCCGAAAAATTTGTTTCTGGAAGTACCCCAATTGTTTCTTTACGGTTTTAAGTGGAACTCTCATCTACCGTTTAGAGCATTCCGTTGCCATTAGAATGATCCGTAAAGAAAATTTTCTGGATTTGAGGCGGGCAGTTCTATTAAAATTGTAGTTCCACTAGGAATTGGAATAATTTAAGCTCAAACCACTAAAGAAAATTTCAGTATTTATTTGAAGCTGCCACTTGTAACCAAGAATATACTATCAATCTGTTACATACAGCAATAATTTCGGCGCCAGTTACATTACCTACACTTTTGCATCGAAATTTCTGGCACATAGTCCATTTTGCTTAAAAAAAAAACCTTCATTTGTTCCCTCCTTGCATTCTGGGTCAACCGATACATTTTCTTGGAAAACACCAATTTAACTAATTAAATGAAAGAATCATCGTTAAATTGAACATGAGAAATATGCAAAAACAGAACAATAAGCGGATTTTTTAAGTACTTAAGTGATTTAATTTGTTGAAGAGCGGCGGAAAAACATGCGCTTACCAATGCGTTTCGGCAGAAAATGTTTTCTGCATAATGAAATCTATGTAGAGAGATGGTCGAAATAGACTTCGCGCATTCCTATAATAAAAGCCGAGTTTTGTATTTTTATTGTTCTTTTCTCCAAGATATAATAGCTTGCTGGTAAGCCTAATGGAGATCCACAGATGGAGAAGTTCTGTTTGTTGACTTAGTCATATACTTAATTAATAACCATAAATGAAAGCTGACGCCCCGGAATCAATAGCATTTTTTTTATTGTAGTAGTATTTTAAGAAGTTTAAAACTTGATATGTGAGCAGGAGGATAGGATCGTGAAAATAAAATAGAACTCTTCCTGAAAAAATTAAATTTTCTATGTAACTACAAACTAAGCGCTTTTTTTACACGAGGACATATGATTTTGGCTATTGTCTTACCTAACGTCTGTATGGATTTAAACCTTGATAGATGTATGAGAGTATCGAGCTAATAATAAATTCTTTTGATCCATAATTCATGACTAGCTCCGTCTCCCAACTCCTATCGAGATTCAAATTCCCCGAAACCCTTGACAATAATAGTGAAATGCTACTGGTCTGGCTGTGGCATTTTGTGGACTAATAGTTTACCAGTGTACGGCCATGCGGGCTTCTTCGATGCTTAAGTTTATATCGATTGAAAAGGTGAGGGTATCAAAATAATTTCTTAATGGCGGGCCTAAGCATAATTTATTGTCATTTCAAGAAGGCAGTATAATAAGGCCTTCTTTGGTGGTTCTATAAACAGTAATGGTAACGAAATGATAACTCTTCCACAATGTTCCTCGAATAGATTACTTTGTGACACGTTCTTCTGGAACAAGGCACATGTACTTGTCCCCATTCCAGAGGAAACTTTATTTATCATTTTTCGATGTTATGTTTTTAGTCGCCAGAAATGACTGCCGAATGTACGTCATATATGGTTTGAACGGTGAACTGTTTGTAAAACCAAATAAATATTTAAAAATTCCACAATCACTAATTTAAAAAAATCATGTTGTAAGAATTTTTAGAGTTTGAAGTTTTGAATTTACAGAATAAATTATCTAGAATTTGAAGAATTTGTTATTTTAAAATTGCAACAGCGTAGTTTGAAAATTCGACAATTTCAAAAGTGCGTTATTTGAGTTATTACATTGTTATCGAGGTTAAACATAGCTAGAGATACCCAATTTAACATTTAAAATTAAAAAAATTAATTTTCTTGAGGAATGCGTGTATAGATGATTTGAAATTTTTATAATTTAGGATTTAATTATAAAATCAAATTTTTAAATTTTGTACTTTAGGAATCTATAATTTTGAACTAATGTTGTGTGCCCGACACCGATTTTTCCGACTAAATTATTGACTTAGCTATATTGATGGTTAGTTGATTGCAGTCAAAGTATGAAAGATAAAAATCCATATCGGTTTGTCGACATATTCCAATTAAATGAAAAATATCACAATGCCCACTCAATCAAGCAACTCATAAACATTTAGTTTATTGAAATATCACGAAATGGGGGTATAATGATGTTTTGAAATGAAAATTCTGTAATTTAGTTGAAAATTTTGGTGTCAGGCACACATCATAAGACAGTAGAAGTATTATTTTGGTACTGATTCCAAATTTTGTAGAATTCAAAATTTAAAATAACTAAATTTTTAGGGTTTAGTAAGAATTATCAAAGAATTTAAATTTTAAGAAATTTGATCCTGAGAATTTAAGGATTTTGAATTGGAATTTGAGAATTTGGATAATTCGCTTTCGAAATGCCTAGAAATTTTAAAGTAAAATTTTAAAATACAAAATTGATAAAATTAAGGCCAAATTTAACAACTACATACCTGTAGTGTTTGAAGTTCCACTTAATTTTATTTTTGAATTTTAGTTCCTTTAAATTAAAAAAATTAATTTCCAAGTTCTTAAATTCAAAAGTTTTAGGTGGAAAATATTGAAATATATATATTCTTATCTAGATTACAATATCTTAAAATAATATGTAACCACTTAAATATTTTGGTTTTAGTGGCGTGAATTTAAAAATTTGAAATTTTTAGAATTTAGTAAATAATTTTGAGATTTAATGTATAATTATTAATAAATATTTCAGTGGAACTAAAAATTTAAGAAATTTGACTGTGGAATTTTAAGAGTTTTGAAACTTTTATTTTTAGTATTTGACAATTTTGTATCTAAAGATTGGAATTTTAACATTTTTAATTCCAATTCATATTTTTAATCCTGATATTGTCAGAAATTAGTATTAGAAAACTTAATTTATTCATTATTATGATTAATTCCGAATTTAAACATAGACAATAATTTTACAGTTTTTAGAACAAAATTTTATAAATTTGATACCATGATTTTAGAGTTTTAGAATTTTAGAATTTAAGGACTTACATTTTAAGGAATTCGCCACTGGGATTTTGAGAGTGTTTTACAAATTTAATAGAATTTTTAGAGTTTAAAGTTTCGAATTTTAAAATTTTAGAACTTAGTATCTAGAATTCGAATCATAAAATATAAAAAATTTTACTTTCAAATTTCTAAATACTTTTTACTTACAAATTTCTAAAAATTTTTAATTGAATTACAGACTATTTATTTCATAAGTTTAAGTTTCAAAATCGAAATGTCCAAGTTCTAAAATTTAGATCGAAAATATTAAAATGTACATTCTTATCTAGATAGGAAGAAATTAAAAATTTTTCTTTTTGAACAATATATTATAAAAATTCTGAAGGATTTAATTAGAAATTATAGTTTATTTAATTTTTTAAATTGTTTTCTTAATTTTTCCTAATTTAGAAATCTGGAATTTTGAATTAAGTATGTGTCACTTGAAGAATGTTGAATTTAATAATTGTAGAATTAAGAAATTCCTTTTTTTAAATTTAGAGTTTTACCATTTCTAGATATCAACATTTTTAATTAAAAAATAAGGCCAAATTTAACAAGTTCATATGCACCTGCAGTGTTTGATGTTCAACTACATTTTATTATCGAATTTTGACAAAATGTTGAATTTTGTAAATACAAATAAAAATTTAAAAATTTCAGTTACTGATTTTAATTAAACCATAAACTATACAAATTTCGATTTTAAATTTGCAACAGCAAAGTTGAAAATTGAAAATTTCGAACCAAAACTGTAAAAAAGTGTTATTATTAAATGTTAAATTTAAATTTAATTAATTTAAACATTTTTAATAATAAAAAAATCAAATTTAACAAGCACATACCGGTAGTGTTTGAAGTTTCACTAAATTTCATTATTGATTTTTTTTTATGTGACTGTTTTTAAATTTAAAACATTCGATTTAGAAATTTTAAATTTTAAATCATTAAACTTTTCATTTGTTGAACTTAAATTTTAGAATCCTTGCTTTGAAACTTTAAGAATTTATAATTCTTGAGAAGTTTTGGTTTCTAGAATTGAAATTTTTTTATAAAATATAGAATAGAGAAATTTGTAGTTTAAGCATTTCTAGAAAGTTCAAAGGAAAATTTGAGAATTTCGTGTTTTAATTATAATAAAAAATGCCAAATTCAACAAGTACATACCTGGAGTGTTTGGTGTTGTACTAAATTTTATTATCGGAGTTTGACAAAATACTGAATTTGGTAATACCAATCAAATATTAAGAAATGATTAATTTTGGTGCGTTTAAATTATAAAATTTGATTGAAATAATTTTTAGAATTTGGAGTTACAAATTTTAAATTTTAAATTCTTAAACATTGAAATTTTTAAAACTTACGATCTAGAAACCGAATTATTCAATAAAAAAATTTTAATTCTGAATTCTTAATTAACTATAAATTTTTATTAAATTACAAATTATACATTTTTCAGAACCAAAATTGTAAAGCTTTCAAGTTCAATAATTTAAAAATTTTAAATCGGATAATTTTAAAATATCCATTCTTATCTAGATTAAAATATCGAGCTAAAATTATAATTTTCAAATTTCGAATATTAAAATAAATTTTCTTAAAGCTTCATAACGAAATTTTTAAAATAAAAAATTTGTGTAAGGTAAGCGGTAAAATCAACAATACAATTATTTGATGAGCATTTCTAAAATTTTCAAACTTAAATCTTAGCATTCAAAACTATTTTATGATTTAAAAATTTAGTCTCAGTTTTATTAATAAATCGGAATTAAGAATTAGAAAATTTTACGGGTATTTCTGAATTCTTTAATTAAAAATGTTGATCTAGAAAATATTGGTTATCTCAAATTATCTCTAATGAGATTGATACAATATGTGGAATTTATCATTATGCGAATTTTCGATGAAAATTCAAGGTTAAAGATTATTAACCTCAGACTTCAGATACACCATTACATTAATAATTTTATAAAATTTCTATATCTTCTATTTTTTTTAAAATTTATTCTAAATGTGAAAATTTAATTTACAGATAATTTTAGTTCCAAGAAAATTAAAACTCTCAATACCGTTACTAAATTTTAAAATGTTGGTTGAATTATAAATTCAGAACTATAAATAAACTAATTTTGGGTTCGAATATTTTGGGTTTTTAATGAATTTGAATAACATTTGGTATTCCTGATTTTTTGATAAATGATTTTAAATTAAATTGAATTTTCAAATATTCCATGGAGTTTGTTAAAAAATTCAGAAAAATATTAAATTAAAACTCCTGAATTTTAAAATCTTAGAAATTAAATTCATCTGGAATTAAAAAATAAGAATGTGGCAGTTTAATTTTAAAATTAAAAAAAAATCTATGACTGTTTTTAGAATTAAACATTTCGATTAGAATTTTATATTATTTGAATATTTTGGAATTTAGATGTTACAATTTTGGTTCTGAAAACTTAAAATTTGGCATTTCCAATTTAAAATTCACTGAATTTTATATACATATACTTTAATACTTCGCATTATTGATAAACAAAATTTATTGATTTTTAATTTCGAATCTAAAATTTAGAATTTTGAAATTTTGATTTTAGAGTTTAATTTTAAAAACAATTGTAATTTTTAAGTCCCAATTCTTGAGAGCTCACGATTTCGTATGATTTTACATTTCTACATACGTATATACAGAGGTATCAGTAACAACTAAATTAATGATTGACATATGTTTAATTGAGAATCCATGACATGCGTCTCGATTTCACTGAACTATTGAGAAAAATTATCGTTCGTCAATTTAGAATAACTTTGATTTGATTGTGTACTTATGAAGCGGTCTTAGCTCGTTTGAATCATAGATCCCACTAATTAACGGGTCTATCCATTATTATTTGCTTGTAAAAGTACCATCCTATCGATAAGGTCAAATATACAATTTTTAGTTCGAGTTGCTTTTGGATTACCTATAGATATTACATCAACAATTGCAACTTTCTACAATAACCTCAACATTGAATATACATTTGTAAATACAAAACCTCTCTGACCTCTGGCGCTATAGTCAATGACTTTACAATTTATAAACAAATATAGTACTGCCATATAACGATCCACAAACACTTAAACCATAAACTTTTATTTACCTATATATACATACATACATACATATGTACGTCTTAATGTTTATTTTCTTTTTCATTTCAGTTATCCATCAAATTATCAAGTTATCCATCATAACTAATCATTTTATTCAACGATTTGAAGTTTATTTATTTTTTTAATTTTTTTTTTTTAATTGCACCCATTGATAATTATATATTGTAATTAAACTTAAAATGTTAACAAAAAAAAAATGATTTCCGAATTTTATTTTATCGTAATATAGTTATTTAAGAGAAAGTAAATTGTGTATAAAGAAAACAATAAGTTAATTATAGATTTAAAAAATAAAAAATTAAAAAAAAATTATAAAATCAATAGATAAATAAAAAGTTAAAGTTCAGTAATCATAAAAAATTAATTAATTTTTTATAATTTGTGACCATAATTTGGATATAAGAAAGGATATCCAAGATGATGATGTCATTGTATCGCACGATAAAGGGGACGAAACGGCGTCGTGAGAGAAGGTAATTTTGTTAATTATTTATACGTAATAACTTTATATAGAATATAACTGTAAAATTATTTGTCCACCCATTTTTATTATAAATAAATATTAACAAGTATATAAATCGAAACAACTTTTGCTAATTAATTAATTAAATTAAATTATTAAGTCGACTCGCTGCGCGGTAATACATTTTATTTTATATAGACGACACATGTCAATTGTATAGGTATGCCACACATCAGATTATAACCAAATTGGTATATTAACGATTGGTTCTCGTGTAATTTAATTCATTTATTACAATCTACGTCGGGTATAATTTAATAAATGCACATAAATTAAATTTAAATTTAATCTTATTTATTATTAATTTTATTGAAAGAAAATGATAAACCATATAACAGGTAATTTAAATAAAAAAATTAATAAATAAAATAATAAAACTCTTATAAAAGCCTTGAAGAAATGTATGTTCTTATTTCTATCACGCATTTATTCAGTATATTTGTCAGGGCTGGGCAAGTTTTGTTAATATGCAAAAATATTTCAATACAATCCTCTGGACTACATCTTATTCAAGAATTTTAAATAGAGTTCGAAAAGTGATTTAATTTTTTCCCGATCACACACAATTCATTGACAAAGTATAGCAAGAAATCTTAGGGTCTGGCAAAGCTACCCAGAAAGATTGATGGAAAGTTGGCCCAGAACCTTACTACTCTTTTCCCACATCACGATAGAGCGCTTCCCGATATCACCGTTATTAATTACTTTCTAGAAGTACTTCAATTGTTTCTTTCATCTGCCGTTGAGAGTATTCCATTACCATTAGAATGATCCCTATAAAGAAAACATTACTTTCTTTATCAAAACCAGTTTATATTAAAATATTTTGTAGAGAAATAGTCGAAGAACTGTAGTTTCTCGAGTTCCAGAGACCCAGTTCTACCAGAAATTGGAATAATTCAAGATTAAACCACTAAAGAAAACTTAATGAAGAATACAATCCGATTAGTTAAGGTCATTGCGGCACGTGCAAGTAATTATTTAAAGCTGCTACTTGTACCGGGTGCTCCGAAACTTTGGTATTTTGAGTTATTAGAAATTCCTAGATATGGTTTGAAAATATTGTTTTGTAATATTTTATATCAATACCATGAACAGATTATCATTTTGTTACAAACGGCAATGTTTACGGCGACAGTTTCCATTACACTTTTGTATCGAAATTTCTGGCACGTAGTACAAAAATCAGCATCAATTGATAGCACGCAATTTTCAAAAAACAAAATACTAAACTGTAACTCGCAGTGGAGCGAGAGTTGTCTACAGTATCACTTCATCTTTAAACAAAACAACAGTTTCATTTCTTCCCTCCTTGGAATCTGGGCCATTTGATACAGGGAACATCTGGGCAGATATTTTCTTGAAAAACCCCAATTTTCCGAAATTATAGAAACATCGTAAGAAAGCCTGTTGCATCATACTTACAGAGCTGGCAAGTCCTGCGGAACTTCTCTACATGAACTCGTAACTAGGATCGAAAGATCACTTAACTCAAAGAATTTCTAGTATAGGTACCTTCCTGGACACTGCGGGAGCTTTTGATAGTACTTCGTTTTCCACGATCTCAAGTGCGTGTATCAATTTTAATATTGATCAATCCTTTGTTAAATTCATCGATTATATACTTACGTCTCAGATAATTGAGACTGAGCTGGATGGCTCAGCAGTGTCCGTCAAAGTAGCCAAGGACTGCCCGCAAGGAGGGATTTTCGTACCCTTGCTGTGGCTTATGGTTATCGGTGAACTTTTTGTTAATTTGCAGCGATCTAGGTTTATCATGCAAAGCTACGCGGATGATCTCGTTTTGACAGTAACTGGTAAATATGTGAACATCTTATCTGATCTGACGCAGAACGCCATTAATATGGTAGAAGTTTGGTGTCTTGACAAGGGGTTGGACAACAATCCCTCAAAGACTGATCTGGTTGTGTTGTACGAAACGTAGTTCCTGGGTTTACCCTTACTGTGCTAAGCTTCAGTTGTTTGGTGGCCGGTTGTGAAACTGACGTCTTCGGTAGCAATGCTGGATTTATTGCAAATGACAATCTGTAGGGCTATAACCCTAAATTCTTGGTACAGCGTGTTCTGCTTCGTATCGACTAAGGCGCATTGGGGCATGGAATGTCTTCGGGACTTGTACAGGGGCATAGACAGATTCTTAATAAGTTGAAGTCACATATTCCGGAGCTTGAAATGGTGAATGACAGGCTATTGCCTGAATTTAAATTCACCAATTCATTCTCCGTCGTTTACCCTTCGCGAGAATGGTGGCAATCACTGGATTTCTATCAACAACTGTCTGAGTCGACAGGTTTTTTTGCGGCTGACTCTCGTTCGGTGCAGGGTTTGAATTTTACTGTCTTAAGTATGGGCAAACACTTTACGGTTTATCAAGCTGAATTAATTGCACTTACCCATAGTGCAATTGAGGCGTTTAAAATTTGCGATTTAGGGAGGGATATTGTTATCTGCACAGATAGTAAAGCCGTGCTCAATACCATCACTAATCCTTTGAATGGATTCAAACTGGTCAAAGATTGCAAGCACTACATTAACCTCCTTTGCTCTAATACAAGGATCATGTGGGTGCCTGCTCATTGTGGCGTTGAGGGAAATGCGATTGCTTACTTTTTAGCGAAAGCTGGTTCGCGTAGTAAATTTGTTGGCCCCGAACCAGCAATTCCTCTATCTCTCAATGGTGGTAAAGCCATTATTAAGAAGTTTGCTCTGCTTAAACTGGGATTGAAGTGGCGTTCTACTCGTAGCTATCGAAAGGCGAAACATTTCATTATTGAACCCAACCTGAGGTTCACTAAATATGTGTTATCCTTAAAAAAGAACCGACGCACTTATTACCGGCCATGTACACTTCAAGGTTCAGCTCCAACTGCCTAGAGGAAGTGGACGACTGTGTACACTACCTCTACAGCTGTCCGGCTTTTCTTTAAACGTAGATCAGTTATTATCCATTCCTTGGTTCAAACTCTTACAGTTTGCTAAGATTGCAGTGGGCCCATTGTGGCATTGAGTGCAGGTGTAGGTTCCTCAGGTTCCAACCGTTAAAAAAAAAAAAAAACCTGTTTCATGATTGGGTTGCCAAATTGCCCGAAAATGCCTGAATTTTTATCCGCACTCATAGATACATCAGGCCATAGCATGTGCGATTGTGGAGAGCCTGCTTCCTATAATGAAATCTTTGTTCCTATAATAAAAGCCGAGTTTTTTTTTACCCTTTTCTCCAGGATATAATAGATTGCTGGTAAGCCTAATGGAGAGGAAGTTCCATACTTAATTAATAACTATATAAATAGCATTTTATTATTGTGGTCTAGTGTTTTAAGAAATTTAAAACCCGATATAGGAGCAAGAGCATAGGATCAAGCAAACAAAATTACTCCTACTGAAAAAATTAAATTCTCTAAGTAACTACAAACGTCAGGACATCCGCCCTGAACCACAGAACTTTTCGATATTATAGGTATCCCAACTCCTATCGAGGTTCAAATCACTACAGCTTTATTTCCCCGATCCTATACAGACCGACTCTTATCAAATTTTAAATTTGCTTCAACCTTTGACAACAATAGTAAAATGCTAAGAGATTGCTTTCAATATTTGCCCTAATTTCAAATTACAATTAAAACATTCAGGAGTATTGAACATTGATAGAACTACAATCTGTGAAAAAGTGGTAACAGGTATGGCTGGGACATTTTGTGGACCTATACGGGCTTCTGCTGAAATCTATGTCGATTGAAAAAGCGAGGTAAACAAAATAATTTCTTAATGGCTGGCCTAAAGCGAGTAGTCAATTTTTTGCAGCTACTGTAAGCAAATCACGTTTGTCTGCTCTGTGTATCCCGTTTATTGTCATCGAATGAAGGCAGTACATTATGGCCTTCTTAGGGATTTAATGGTTTGCTCCACTGAATACAGTAGTATGATATCAATTGTATCAATACAGTAGTATTGTATCACGAGAGAAATTCGAATTTACTTCAAAACTGTTGGTGTTTTTTGCCTTTTCAAAGAAACTTGGCTTGCATTTAAGTGAGGATCCTTGAAAATTCATTGACGGCATTATAGTTTGCGTTGAAGCGCTTGCCACAGCTTTATGGGCACTAGATTCTCGATCTCGTTTCGCTATCACTGATCCGTTTACCTCTACCACTTGGTATGGAATTGATGAACCCACATATCAATGAAGTTATTAATGTTAGATTATTATAGTTCTGGCCGATGGATGAAGCTAATTTGCTGTAGAAGATTCAGCTGATTTTCGTTCTCTGCCTACATGGAGCTCATAATTTTGAACAGATATACATAGATCCCTTTGGTCTGATTCATTTTCGCTCTAATGTTTGTCTGAAATGAATCGAGTAAAATTCATATATATGTACATACCTTACAAAGTCATGGTTAATTTCAGTTGAGCTACGAGAATTAAGTTTAGCTCAACCTTGCAGAATTCTGATTTTTTTTCTGTTTGAGCTGATAAAATCACGTAAGACGTAGAGACTCAGTTCTTTGATGGCCAATATATTTGGATATTCTAATTTATGATAAAAAACTAGAATGTTTTTTACAGTACTGGCAATCGATAGAACAAAAGACAACTATCGTAAGATTGACATTCGACTTTCAGAATTCTGAATGGCAAATTTGCGCAATGTTTCAAAAATTAAAAATAGTTCAAGATTGTGTAAAAATGTGTGATCGATTTAAAAAAATTGTAATATAGAGGCGAAATTCAGAATCTTTGACCATAAAGCTATATTCACCATAGAATCAATAGATTATGGAGTTTGGTGAATATTTAGAATTTGAAGAAACTTAGTTTTGTGTTGTTTTGTGAAGTACAGGTTTGGAAATCTTCCAACCAGCTCCTATAAAGTATAAAGTACACAGTTAGGGTTTACAATTTATTACGACTTATGGCTGAAAAAAACTCCAGAAGGTGATTAGATGTAAAAAATGAAAATGTGGAAATTCGATTGAATTTTTGTTAAGCTCCTTTTGATTTTAAAGAAATGAGAAACTACCATTTTCTAAATTCTCTAGAATATGACATCACCGTACACATTTGAGACTTTTGTTATAAATTTCCAAAATTATTTTCTGTGTTTTATTTTGATAAATAATTATTAAAAATTATTATTAAAATGACGTTTGGAGTGTCAAAAAGTTATATGATGAAGTATTTTATATTCCACCGCCCGAAATTGTGCGATAAACGTCAAAAACGTAATGGTTTTAAAAATTTACGAATTTAATAAGTTTCGATTACAATCTGAGGATTTGGATTATTTTTTGACACCTGAGAGAACTGGTAATTTTTTTTTTTTAAATTTAGCTTGAAAGCTTTCATGAACATTTCGGACAATTTGATATTCGGAAGAAATTAGAGCTTTCACATATTGCAAAATAATTTTAAAACATGATTTAGAATATAATTTTTGGCAAGGAAATTGCTGGCTTTAGAATTTATTTCGATAAAAATTAGTGATAGTTCGAAAATGTTGCCTTTATAGTTATGACTGCTTGTTTACAACAATTTTAATAAGAAAATACATTTTAGTTCTACAAAACATTACTACCTACAACTGCCAAACGAGAACATTGATATTCCAATTAGTGTTGCCAATGTAGTATTTTAAAATTATGCATTTCCGCTTAGTAGCTGCGATAGCATTGTTCAGTAATTTGTTTCAAATTTTTTTGCTTCCATTTTAAAATCTAACTATCTGCAATAATACTCTGTATTATAACTTGAATTCATAATGGGAAGATATCCCAGAATATTATTGTATCACATATTATCGTATTATTGTAACCCATCCCAAACTTAATAAAAATATAATAATTTATACAGTTGGTTTATCCAAGGATTTCATACAGTTTGCTCATCGCAGATATTATTTTTATCACGTAAGATTTATATAGTATAACAGAAAAAAAAATAGGGCTTTGTTCTTATTTTGTCTTAACTTATACGGTTTTCAAATTTTTTTAAATCCTAGTTTATGTCACCATATATTTTGTTATTTTTACACGTTAATAGTCAACTAATACAAAATAAAAACAATGCCCTAATTTTTATTTTAATCAATTTCAAATTAAATATATATCTTCATATTTTCTTATGTGACATAATTCTTATTTTTAATCAAAGTCTAGAAAGATAAAAAATGTCGAATACAATTTTACTACTCTAAGGTAGGAATATAAAAATAGGAATTTGAAATTTAAAATTCTGGAAAAGTTTAGGAACGTGGATTTCAAAATTTTGGAATTGAGAAATTGCGGAAATTTAGAAGAATTTATAATTTTTGTAATAAAAAGTTAAGACCTATGGAGCATAGGAATTCAGAAATTTAGGAATTAATGAATTTCTGAATTTAGAAATTTACGAGTCGTGGAATCTAACACTTTCTTCAATTTTTTAATATTTCAGAGTTATGAAACGTACTTTTCAAGAGCTTGAACTTAGTGTTTTTATTTTTATAATAATTCTCACTAATCTGTAATATGAAGACTAACTTATAGTGGAAACTCAATTTTCAACGAAGCTTCTTCTATAGCAAGTCGAATAAAATATATAGAAGCATAGCCATTCTAGGAATCTATTCTGCCTAAAGCAGGTGTAAGATTATTTTTTGAAATTCTCGTGGAAAATTGGTTTTAAAGGTTTTTAAATTTTAGCTTGAAATGTTTAAAATCTAAAATTTTATTTCGATCGTAATTTTAAAACATGATTCAGAATACACTTTTAAAACTCTTCCAAAAGCGTTGTTGAGTGTACGACAATTGAAGAGAATTTGGCAAAACAACCTTTCTATTAATTATGTTTTTATATATCTAATCAAACTTCATTCAAATTATACTTTGGGTTCTTATCTCTATCAGTAATTAGTTTTGAAACTATGTATTTACATACAGGTTCCTGCATTTAAACTAAACGGAAGCTAATTAGACCTAGGATTCAACGATTTTGCCAAATTTTAGAAATCAGTCTCCGTTTCGATAGATCCTAGGCAGCAGCAATGGTAATCGGTATAGCTAAGAAAAATTATTTTAAGTTCTTTGAATTTTGTAAGAGAGTTGCTGAAATTGAAATTGATTGGAGTAGTGAACTGTGTGGTTGTATATATTCTATGCGATTCAAATCAAAATAAAATAAAAAACATAGATAGAGCATCTAATTTAATTTGAATTCTTTGAAACGAAATTAAGACAAATTTGAACGATGTTATAATAAAACTTATAGTTCTTTAATAAGTTACTAAAATATTGTTATTAAAATTGGTTGGGACTCATGAGAGTTCCACACTCAATGCCACAAAGGTCCGTCGTAGAAACCAAGGATTCTATCCCAAACATCAAATGCACACCACATCCATAACAAAGTGTATAAGGTTAGACTAATGCGTGGGAGGATAACTTATCTACAGTAATATACCTACAGTTGAAAAGCTGAATCCGAACATTATTGAAAGCCGGACGGACAACTCCACTTGAAGTAGTGGAGGCAATTATATCTTTTCTCAAGGCAGTCCATATAACACACTAAGTAAAACGACTATATCCCGTAAAAATTGCAACCAATAATAATGATGTTCTGCCATATGGCATCTAGAAGTATGTAGCATGCAACTGTAGCCCTATAGACCTTTAGTTGGAAACAGTTTGACTAAACAATAACCTCTATTGTTCAAACAAAGGAGGTTAATGAATTCGTTGCATTCATTGACAAGGTTTGCCGATTCCAGCTTCCAGGCAAAACATTAGAATTTTAATAAAATCATAATTCCATTTTCGGCTTCAAAAAATACGGTCCGCACTTACATAATTGAGCCCACATAACCCGCACCAAATAAATCGTTTAACTCTCCATGTTAATTAACCATTAACCAACGATTACTGAGTGCAATTGTCGGTGAAAATTGAAATTGATGTTCCGATCAGTGTTGCCATGGAATAGCATTTTAGAATCCTGATCTTTTTATTCCTTATTCATTTATTTTAATTGCAACGACTACTTTTTTCAATTGGTTTTTGTAAAATATACAAATTTAAATCAAATGGAACTGATCTCAAACAGAAGCGTAAAAAATCCATCCCAGACTTTAAAATATTCAATTTAAACAGTTGGTTCATCTAGGATTTTGTTCATGTAACTTTATATGGTTACATAAAAACAAAATTAGGACGTTGTTTTTATTTCCTAATATTCATTTGTACCGAACAAAATTATTATGTTTTCTTTGTTATTTAATTTTTTATTGTTAAATCTACATTTTTGTAACGATAAATAGGTTTTTTGTTGTTTGTATACGTCATTGGCTATCATGAAATTAAAACAACGCCCTAATTATTATTTTAATCAATTTAAAATTAAATATATCTTCATATGTTCTTATACAACCTAATTCTTATTCGTAATCAATATCTAGGAAAATTTTTATACTGATTTAATTAAAACTCAATTAGATAGGTCAAAGGTCTGGGGTAACTTTTCAAGGCGGTCTAGAATTATATACTTAATACTTAAGGTTATAAACAAATCAATCATAAGATCATAAACATATCAATGTTGGCAAAAATGTATCAAAACTTGTCGTTCGTAACCAATTATACCATGAAGTATGTGATGAACTAATAAAAAAAATGAGAATTATTTTGAACCAAACAGCAATAATTAACAAAATTTATTAACACCGCACACGACATGTACAAAACACTAACAACACAGAATCGCATAACATCCGAATTAAAATTCTTCTCATTTCTGTGGTTTATCTTTTTAAATCTTGTTTTAAGCTACATACACATTAAAAATTAAATTTACTCAACGCGTCTTACAAGCATTTTTGTTTTTATTTAAATTAGAAAATAAAATAAATTTTGAAAATATAATCAAATTTAAATTAGCATATAATTAAACACCAATCAAAACTAAATGTTTACAAACACAACTAATAATTTATTCACGATTACATATATTTAAAAGGCTAATAACGATATGCTGATTAAATCATCAATCATATGTAAAAAAAAAAAAATGCTTGGGGAATTATTGCGTTGGTTTGCGCGCGAACACACTTCGGAGAGTATCATCGCACACAAACTATGTCACCGGGTGAAGTGTTACTGTATACATTTATATACATTTAAATGTTTCAATGACAAAATAATAATAATAATAATAATAGTTTTGCTTAAATGTTAATATATTCGTAAAAATGTGTGTGCGGTGATTCGAGTAGTGTTGACCTATTGATGGATTATGGTAACATATATAAACAGGTTGTGTTGCCGCATAAACCCAAAATTGTCACTTTGCAATTTCATTCACCGATATAAATACAAGAATTACGCACCATGTCGATATACAGAAACCTATTAACTAATTAAGCAAACAATCTTAATAAGGTTCGATCGCTTTATTACATTTCTGCTATTAACTCTCGATCTCTTACAGACTTTCGGTCGCTCAGCTGACACATCGAAAATTTCACCAACCATAATTTAGCACAGTTATAGTGAATTTTTATATAAAGTGAAAGGATCATCATATATATATATATACATGAATTAATTGCACACAACAATTCAAGATGATTTAATGACATAGTATCTGACTGTCTGGGAAATCAAAAATAATTTTATTTATGTATAAATCGTGTACAATACAATAATTATTTATTAATTTTTTGTTTAATTAAATTTTGAATGAGAAAAAGAAATTTTGTAAATTTGATTGATTTATTGATTGATACTCTATTGTCTATTGGAATGATGGTTAGTCGCACAACAGGTCAAAGTTTTTTTTTTTTAATTCGCAAGTAATCAAAAAATTAATGGTTTTTGTTAAAAATTTGTGTAATTTTTCGTTATAATTTTTTTGTTTTTGTTATGTATATATAGAAAAGAACGAAGAAAGTAAAAGTTTATAACTTTCGAATACTTGGGCGAGTAGGTGGACCCATTGCATATATACGGACAAAATTAGTGCGCGCAGTATACAATTTTATTATAAGCAATAAAATGATTTTTATGATATCAAGTCTGAATTAAGTTATTTTTTAAATTTTTGCTATTTCAATTTTTGCACGTCAATCATCTTTGTGTATTATATAAAAACATACGATATACGTATATACGTATATATGAGTTTTATATGGATCACTCGTAGGCAAAATAACTAACGCGGCCTATAATGTCAAATTGTAACCTCAAACAATCCTCATAAAGTCTAGCCTAGCAAATTTTCAGTAATCTCAACTAGAAGTCGACTTATATACATATATTGCGCATTCCATTTGTTTTAAACATTCAAGAACACAGTGAAAAACAAAATTGAATCATTTTGAAAAAAAATTAGAGCGTTTTTTTAATTTCATAATCACTGATGACTTAGATTACGTATTAACCAAATTATATTGTATTTTGTTTATTATTTAATTTATTTGCCTTGACCACATGTTCTGGAAATGTCATAATAATACATGAATTCGTGATTCTTATTATGAAATAAAATCAACGCCCTAATTTTTTTGTTTTTGTTTTTAATTAAATAATTTTTAACGTATACGCATGGTTTAATCACTATGATTGTTTGCCATTTGCCATCTAATTGGTAAATCGATTACTGGTCTTCTGAATGTCGCGCTTACATAATGATAACAACGAGTTATTCAGTAATTTAAGAGAAATCTGATGTCATATTCAGATATACTTAGACAACGAATATCTACATTTATATTTTTTGCTTAGGAGTTTTTATTAAATCGGAAAACTAGTCTGCTGAACGTCACGCACATAAATCTGATGTCATAATCACATTTACTTATATATTTCTACGATTACCTGTCATTGGCCATCGAATATCCAAGTTTTAATTTTTTTGTTTAGGACTTGGTTTGAAAATTAATTATTGGTCTGCTTAAGTTAGAGTAGCTATCCGAAGGACTGGCATATACACCAACTGATTTGTAGCTGTCCACATTTACATAATGACCATAATGTCCAGTAAACACAGACAAATCTAATGGCATATTCAGATTTATTTAGACATTCCTTTACGATGATGCCCTATAGTCGTTGGCCAACATATATTTTTTGTAAATCGTTTACTGGTCTGCTGAAGGTTGCGCTCAGGCATATCTGGCATCATATTTAAATCCACTTACCCATTTCTAGAATTCTTCCTTAGAAGGTTTTATGAAAATTAATTACTGGTCTGGGAAATTAATTACATACTGGTCTAGCCGAGACACAAACTGATTCGACACAAATTTTTCGTTTGGATAATACCTTCAGGGTGGTTCACTATAACGCTACGCCGCTATTGTAACCGTTATTTAAAACCACCTCTAACAATACGAGTGAAAAATAGCCTTTTCAGACTTTGGTACAGTTGGTTCATTTCAGGATTTTATACGTTATAAATTGACCATTTTAGATAAATACTTGTTTGTCCGTCATAAATTTTCTGTCACTGTAAACTTAAAATCTACCTACGATTTCCAAATATTTTTTATAAATATGTACATAATCATAACAATTTTGTGTTACAATTCAGTTCTGATAGGCTATAAATCAATAAAGTTTTAGCTAAACAATTCTCAGTAAAAAAAATAATTTGGATGACTGAATACTAATCACGATTTCATTAAACAATTATTTCGCCTAAATGCTGGTTCTTATTTTTTTAATTTGCTTTATGCTGTTTCCAAACCTGTTGCAGTTTTCTGGTTGCTTCGTCTACTTTATAAACAGTAGGTAATGTTGTCCCGTTTGTGTTCGGTAAGTCGCTTGTGTAAAGTAAATACAAAACTGGCCTCAGCACGCTATCTTAGGGAAATTCTTCTTCACATCTAACGCGAAAATATCTGTTAGCAATATAACACTTTATTATCTGAAAGTATTTTTTTGGCCAACCTCGATGCAGTTTATATTCCTATCCAGAGTGCCATACTTTATCGAAGGCCTCTGCTACATCCAGAAATATTGTTGAGCATATTTTCTTAATTTAAGTGTATCTGCAATAATTCTTGTAATCCTGTGAACTTGCCCCATGGTGGAGTGGCTTTCTCGAAATCCGAACTGATGTGGGGATAATAGCTTTCTCTCAACTATTATAGGTTTCATCCTTTTGTATAACAGTTTCTCAAAAATTTTCGAAGCAGAGAAATTGGCCTATATGACTTTTTAAGATTAGATGGTTTGTTCGGCTTTGGTATCATATTTATTTCTGCTACTTTACATTGCAGAGGTACATATTTAAGGTACGAAATGAAGCGTTGATTATATGAAGAAGTTTTCGCACCCCTTTCTGAGGAGGTTCCTTCACTATTTCACCTGTAATTAAATCATAGCCAGGAGATTTTTTCGTATCTATGTTATGGTTAATTTTATCTTTCAACTCTCGTGGAGTTACAGGTGGTATTTCCCTACAATCCTCCTTGTGCACCGGTATTATATTTTCATCCGCTGATTGTCTAGCATATATGGTTGGAACGTTTCTTCAAGATGAAATGCAAAAAGTGCTGCTTTCTGTTTGGCACTTGTTACTCAATTCCCCTCATCATTTTTACTGGCGTTATTTGATAATTTAGTTTTTTAAATAATGCTTTTGTAACTTTCCATAGAGAATACTCAATTTCTTAATCGTCTGTAAGACTACGAAAATAACGGGTGACCGATACATTTTTCAGTACGCTAATTCTTTGCTTAAGCTTATTGCAGAGGAAATTAAAAAGTCTGTTGCTTTTCCCCCTGAAAGATTTTCACAATTGTAAGCTCGACCTGCGTCGTATAGTTCTCTACCCTTTGGAGTTGTTAATCTTGACCCCCAGAAAATATTTTTTGCATTAAACTCACCTCCAATGATAAAATTAAATCCTAGCTGGGTCAATAACTTTTTATTATCCTATTTATTTAAATTATGTCATGATGTTGAATATTTTCTTTTACAAATATTGTTGATCCTCCTATTGCTCTTTCTGCTGAATGTAAAGCGTGATAAGAGACGTAACGTGATGTGGTATATGAGGTTTTAGTATGATGGCTTTCTGATATTAAACATTTATCAATTTGTTAAATATTTAGAAGTGGTAAAGTTTAGGTACTATGCGGCCTCTGTAGTTTGCAGGATTTTTCTCTTTGCAGTTCACACATATTGGAGGGGAGTTTCTATTTAGTGCACACGCCTGAGCAGGGTGCCTTCTAAGGTATTTTTGCGTGTGGTTAAAACCTTTGTACTTCTTGCATTGTACTATAAACCAAGTATCGTAGTAACAGCTCTTATATTAAGGATGGTTTCTACCTTTTAGTAATCTCTTTTAGTAACTTTAAGTTTGGACCTTTCTTTGGCCTTCTCTCTTTATATTATATTTGTTGCATTTTCTATTTGCAGTCCTTGTCGTTGGAAATCCATAATATCTTTTATTATACAGTTTGGATGGAGGCCCCTTACCATAACCTTTATTGGGGGGTTGCTTTTATTTTCATATGTATATACCATTCGATTTTGTCTAAGTTAAGCTTTGTTGATAAGGCTATATAAGTATCAGAGTGGGGCGTTTCCTTTGCCTCCTTCGTATTAGTAGATTCTGTCTGCGAGCTACTAGCTATTTCCGGAGAGTATTCCGCTTTCCTTTTCTTGCTTGGATGTTTTTTCCGTTTGACAATCCATTCGGTCTCTTTTGTTAAATCCACCTCATCAGTATAAAATTCTGTAATCTCGTTACTGATTTGAGGTTCATCATTGGCTTTGGTTAAATAACTTTTTCTCATTTCTTCATGTTCCTTCGTCAGCATCATAATTTTGCTACTCAGCTGATGCGTCATCTTTTCAATTTCATTCATTTTTGCGCGAAGATTCGCATTGTTTCTTTCTAACTGAGAGTAACCAGTTGATGACGGCATCAGGCTTGAAATCATTCTTGTGATAACAAGTCTAAGTTAAAATTCCCGCTGGCACCACTTCTGACATTAGAAGTATCGGGTTGATCAACTAACGAGTTGCTACTTTTTTCTTTCGTAGGTGTTGTTCCTATATTTGTTATGCACGAGATGGCCCTCCTCAGCGATCCACAGATGCCAGTCCCCATAGAGCGTAGATTTATCAATGTTGATATTGGTGTACCACCTTAATTTTTACAAAAAAAACTTATCGAACCAATAATTTTGGCCGTGAGTGTATATAAAATAATTTAAAAGAAACTACTATCACTGCACTTTTTGACTATTTTATTTTTATTACATATATCGCTTACTGCATCGATTTCACAACCAAACCCCGCAACGATGTGAAGGAGAATAATTTACGAAATAATGTTACTTCATACGATTCAACAATTTTCAAATATGAACTGTTCTGTAAAACGCTTAATTTGGTTTTTATATTTATAAAATTATAATATTCAGAATTAAGATATTACATATTTATATATTTAGAATTTATTTAAATAATATTAATTAATTTGAAAATTAAAAAAAAAAAAAATTTTACTCGGTTCTAAGTTTTAGTCCTGTTTTCCAAGTACTTTCATATTAAAACACACGAAAAATTATCTTGCATCGGTCTTAGATATTTTTCGCTTTTTCGCTATGTGATGGCTTTGCAAGATCGAAAAAAATTTGATATTAAGTTATTTTATAAAATTCCATTTGCTATATTTTATAGATAATAATGGAAAAATAAAATCAATCTCGGTAATTGTGTGAAGTAATCCCAGGATTTCATCCCAGAAAAATTAAAAATATTCATCAGACAATACTATTTTCATGAGTATCTGTGGTGTATGGTCAAGTACATGTAATATGGATTTAAATTAATGGTTCTCGAGAACCATGAGTGCCGGAAAAAGCTTCTTAAGTTTTCGACTTGGCATGGTGTTCACTTGCTGTGATAAATCGTTGTATACCAGCCGTATGTTGTAATTGGCGCAACTGGCTCATATGTAATTGGCCCCGTACATGTAAGGATGAATTTTCTTTAATGATTCTGGAGAACCAAAAAAGTTTTAAAAAAAGTTTTTTTATGTTGTAATTGGCTCATATGTATGTTGTAATTGGCTCAATTGGATCATAAGTATATGGCCCCATACAATTAATGGTTCTCGAACACCATCAGTGCCGGATAAAGTTATTATGTTTTCGATAACTTCACCACACACTTAATCTCGGTGCCAAATTTTAGTCGACCTTTCCAAGCACCCACATAGTAAATCCCACGAAATCTTTCTCGCATCAGTGCTAAACAATTTTTCTTGAGTTTTGCTATATGAGTGCGCCTGGTTGTCACAGATTTAGTTGCAGATATTGTCACTTGTTGTTGTTGAAAAGTCTGATTGTAAAACTAACAAATAGTAACTCAGACTTATGTAAGTACATATTATATAGATTTTAATAGAATTGTATTCTATTGAGCCACATACTTAAATGTGAAAAAATACTGAATTGAATTTGAATTTGTAGAGTGGATTTTAATTTATTGACCTAGACAAATTTTAAATAATTTCTCTGGAATTACAATATTTTAAAATTTATAACCAGCAATTATGTATGTACATATATATTCAAGCCATAAATATCCTGCATTAAAGCCGCTGGGTAATAAATATAATGTATATATACATATTATATTCATTTTTTCGATGGTCAAATCGTGTCAATAAGAGATTTAAAATAATTTTTGTAACGCTATGCGGCTTAAGTCGTTTATATAATTTCAAAACCTTGGACAACCGCATTGACCTAAGAATTATAATATATTATGTACTCGTATAGTGCGATATAGTCACAGACTTACCATTTATAAAATTAAAATGTTAATTGAAATATTCCACTAAATTCATCCATGACGATGTGCGTCTTGATAGGAAAAAAAATTGTTTACCTACGCAAAGAAATCTATATTAAGGCTGTCCCTATTATTTGTATGCCTTTAAGTAATTTAAAAAATTGGTAATTGTATTGTCAGACTCTCTATATAGAACTCGACAACAATATTTATATATACTTATATGAGTAATTTTGAAAAATTTATTAGTTTTGTGTCCAAGCATTTTATCATCTTCAAGGATAAGTATATAACGTACATATATAAATAGAAGAGATAAGTCTCAATTTGTCCCCAAGTAATTTAAAATTATAATTTTTTGTTTGTGATTTAATTAATTGAAATCATAAATTATACAAATTTTTTGTGGCCATTTAACATAATAAAATTTAATTAAGTTGTTTAATGTTACTCGGCAGATTATTGGATATACCACAGCAACATTTCAACGATAATCATAACATTTTTTTTTTAAATTTATAAGAGTTTCACTTTTACGCCCCATATGCAGACATATGTACGTATATAGTGTTGATGTTATGTGACAAAAAATTGCGGATTCATCCGCAAAGGTTAACGAATCGTAATGAACCCGGGAACCCAAGCAGCTAATTAATTTATATCTATAGATAAATATTTGCGTTGAATTACATTTTTTCTGTACACGTCGGCACGATGTATATTACCAATAAATTTTATTACACATAGTTGCTGAATATTATATGGTCGCACGTCATTAAACATTTATTTACCGGGAAAATCCATATATACGAGTATGTATGCTTAAGACGGGAGAACAATATGTGATCTCTTTGTTTTAACGTTTATTGGTCATAAAAATTAAAAAAAAAAGAGAAGAAAATGTATGATGGTTCGTTTGAATACAGAAAGGATAATTTGTCAGAATATGCAATAATGAGACCAACAACCTTGACCATATGCATATATGTATAACTATAACTATATTATAAGAATGTTACTCAGTCGTAAATATACAAAACCATAAAAAATTTAAGAGCTACCTTCCACAATAATATTGTGTCAAAACAAATCAATCATTTTGGCCATAAAAATGCTACCACTATATGTACATACATACGGTACGGGTATAATGATCATCGATCAAACTCGCAAATGTACCACAAAAATTATAATATTTAGACTTTACATAACACTATAACCTTCCGTAAAATTACAAGACCTACTTTTTATTTAACTTAATTAAAATCCATTGTGTTCAGTTAAGTAAGTGAATGGCCTCTCCGTAAAAACTATTTTAGGAATTTTTAACTTTCATCCAATTCAATTACTTATATTTATCGAATTTGCTATATATGTATTTGAACTTTGTGTTCGTACTTGCATGCCGCACGCTTATTAATGGAGAAATCAGAACATAAATTTCAATTACAATAAATATTCACGATTATATACAAAGTTTTTGGCCAAATAGTCATTAGTTTAGAAGGTGTGCGATACGATCATCTAAAAAATATGATTTGTTTGCAGATCATCTTACAGTTCATTTCGATTTATGTATGTATATGTCTAGATTTCACTTTCAATTTTTTGAAAGCGGTCAAATTAATAATGTAATCTGATAACTTTATCAATATTATAATAAATCTTTAGACAGATAAATTTCCAATTTATTTTCTGTAATGTTGAAATTCAACTGTAATGTTGAAATTTGACAGCAATGCTCTTTGCGCGATTTATAAGACAATCACTGAACAGCGAATTCACCCCATTTTGGTGAACCTAGAAATTTTTATTAGAATATAGCTAAAAAGCCAAATGGATGTTTTTGACAAATTGGGTGTTAATTGATTTATAGATTTTGAATTCACGTGAATTTTGTCCTAACTCTGTGTTAAATAAAAAAGAATATTTTAGGATTTTTTTTTTAGGATAAAATTCACAATTCTATATAGATAAGTTCCCACGCCTTGTATAACCCGAGCCAGTCTTCTAGAAACTAAGAAACGGTCAATGTGTGAGGATGTGCCCATATTTTCAAATGGAAAAATGTAGTTGCTAGGTTGGTTGCAGGTTTGTGGTAGAGCCGATACTTCTTCAATGTATGTGATTAGGTCTTCCAATGCTTCGGGTACTTGAGCGGGTTTGATGGCATCCATTTTTCCTCTTCTCAACCGTTTATACTCTTCTTACGACAGTCAGAGTTTTCTGAGTGCACCCCCTCCCCCCCTCCCCCCCCACAGGGCTCACTTTGGATCTATGAAAATTAAATATCTCAGCGGCCTGGTTTAACTTTGAATGTTGCTTTTAACAGTTGATTGCTTTGAAATTTCTTGTTAAACAGTATATCAACGATTTGATTCCAGCTTCTAAATTCTAATATGTTTGTTGTCCAAGGGTATGTATTTATGTATATTTTGATGAAGAACTGCCACCTTTTTGTGGGGAACTATCACACAGTAATCGATGACTTTTTAATTGGTGCAGGTGTTATAGATTACAAACTTTACAATCTCCTGTGATAATTTCGATGTCATTCCGGTGTGAACTAGATGTCATGGCTTGTGTAGCTTCTCGTAAAATTCTTCGTTTGTTGTATAATTTGCTTCCTCCATACGTGTATATCACTGGAGTATAATTGTATTTCTTATTTTAGAGTAGAGTTTTACTGCCACTATTCTGCTCCCGAAATTCTTTCATTCCTCTAACTGTTGTTAGTATTTCTTCACCTTGTTCGTGTAAGTCTGCTCACCAAAAGATAATCAGATATTTTCCTGTGCTCGTTTAGTTACAGGTCCACTAATAGACCTAATATTTCGATGTTGTATCGCTTCATTTATTTCTCAACTTGTGCTAATCTTGTTGTTTCTGTTTTTTATAACGATTTGTCCAATTTACAAATTTGATTAATTTGATTTGAAAAGTGGAAAGTAAAACTTTTGCAAATAGAATTCAAGGGCAATGCAGTTCAAGTGTGACTTTATGTATAGGACAGTGCACCGTGTCCTCGATGTAATTATGGAGAATCTATTCCGTAAAATTGTGTATGAGCGTGAAAAATTTACGGATATTGCATTCTTTGTTGTTTTCTTCATAAAAGAACGAAAGCGTTAATATCGAAAACCTAAATTATATTTTCATAATTTATGGTTTTGACCTTTTGGTGGCGGCCGCTTGTTCGACCCCGAACTAGTATTAAATTTCGCATAGTCTCCGAAATTTCCATTTTCAGGCATTGTAACTGGCGTTGGCAAATTTCCTTTGTCATGAGCAACCTTTTCGTTCGTCTTTTTACGTTGCTACAAAAATTTTTTTATTTGAGATCATCAATTTCTTGGGTTGGCTGGAATGGTATTTAACTGACATCCACGCTAAAACTTTCAGGCAAATTCTAACCTGTTGCCTCCTATCGATCTCGCACGAACATTTTTAAAATGAAATCGTGAACTTCATCAAACTTCACAACTTTGCAAGAATTATAATAATTCAGGGTGGGCTGTGTTTTTTTTCAACAACAAATACTTCAACATATGAAAAGTCAAAAATATGCCATTTTCATCATGGAGCCTCTAACAACACAACAACATTTTGATTGTCCAAATTTATTATGAAAATAATCGTTCAAGAACAACAACATTTCGTAAATTACGTGAGAGTTTTTCTCGACATGGACGTACTACTGAGCGTGCAATTGTGAAAATTATTATTCGTTGTGAAGAAACTGCTTCAATAGAAGGTCGTATTCATCCAGGTCGTACTTCTGATACAATGGCACCTGTTAGTGAAAGTGTTCGTAATGAATCAAGCACATCAACCAAGCATCGTTCACAAGAACTAAAAATTCCACGAACCACATTAATTGAATGAATTGCGTGGCAATGGCCTTTGATTTCAATAAAACGGAGCGACATGTCACACAAATCGTGCAACAATCAATTTATTGTCAACAAAATTTACAGATCACATATGCTTCCAAGAAATTGTGAAGTTCCTTGGCTACCGCAAGAAGCCAGGATTTAACACCACTTGATTATTTTTTGTGGGGTTATTTGAAAGGTAAGGTTTATGTTAATCATCCAAAAACAATTCAACAACTTAAAAACAACATTCGAACTTAAATTGAGCGATTAGGATACAGTAGAAACGAGCAAAACAAGAAGAGTCATCGCCAATAACCTCGGATCCAACCAACATTAAACGATTATATATTATATAATTGGAGTAGAGTTTAGAATTTAAATATTAAGAACGACCTCAATTGAACTATTTGAGCCACTTAAACCACATAAAATTTGTGTATTAATCAGAGGACGATTGTATATTGGATGATTCAGCATGGTTCGATGAGGCTATACACCGATTAATATTCACTAACATAACGTACAACATCGATTTTGTAATTTCTATACACAGTCATACACAGTTTTAATTTCCAACTGGCAACCGTTCAAATACTCTAAAATAGTATGCAAATTGTTTTATTTTTATTTTTGTCCGCGACGAAACTATCATTAGTTTGTTTATATATTGAATGATTTACGATGACATTTGTAAATTAGCATTAAATCAACAACAACATGCCGCTAATACACGAATATTGACATTATTATGTGTTTCGTCGTGCACGATTTATGATTTGTATTTTCGTATGTATAAAGTTAGCACTTAGTACATGCCTATGATGAAGAAATTCCAGTTTTTTTTATCAATGGACATTTTAATTGAACAAATTAGTAGCATCTCCAATAATAATGAAATCAATATTTATTGTGTGTGCACTAACTATAGTACACCTTATGTATACACAATTGTATATAATTGAACATGAACTATATATAACTAAATAAATATATAGTCTATAAAACAGTAATAATAGTTGGTGCCATTGTTTTTAAATTCCCATAAAAATGACCTCAGGCCTTACCATAAAAATACATTATTGTTGTTGTTGTATATATTTGCATATATTGATTACAAATTGGGTAAATTTCTTGCATTTATTTATACATACATTAAAATTCAATTTTTTATTTTTTATATTTTGTTGTTTTTATTGAGTTATGCAATAATTATACGGTTTCGTATATTTATTTAGTTTACACAGTTACATATATACATATCAAAAATATGCAAGTACATAAATTAAATATATAACAAAAGAAATTAAAAAAAAAATGTATAAATGTTGAATTAAAACGATTAAGGCATATAAAAGAATGTTTAATACTTTCTTTAAGAAAAGTAGGCGCGCGCAGTTTATATATCAAAACACTAGCCGAAGGTTGAATGCATTGGAAATGCATGGGCCCTGTTTAATATGATGGCTATATATTTACCTCAACTCTTTGGTACTAACAACAATAGTAGGTGAAAGTAAAATATTATGTTCCACAGTTTTTATTAAAATTATGTTCCACACATATTTTAACCAAGTTCAGTTACAACGGGCTTGTTAAACTTACCAAAATTATACAACAAAGATATGCTCAACAAGTATCTATATGTGGAACTTATTCTCAAAATATATCAGAATTAGCTTAATTATGTTCCACAAATGTTCTCTGCATTTTTAAATATTGAGGCAAAATGTGCAGTTCCAGATGCATGAGATACAAATTTCGTATCTAACACGATTAAATATTTAAAAAAATTATTTGAAGCGTGTGATTAATGTTCACTTGAATGCAACACACACACTTTGTTGAAACATTTTCTTTCAAACTTACAAAAATTAAAAGAAGTTTGTTCAGCTGCCACGAATGCTTTTCTATATTTCCATATTCTGATTGGTACATATATACAACACTTATGAATCAATCGTGGAAGAAGTAGTCGGTGATATACAATGCTGTAGCCCTTAATCGTATCGCTATATTAAACTGGAATTTTTGCTCAATTGGAAAATGTGCCCATCAGTGAAATTTTTTATATGCTAAACGCCAACCTAAAAGCTAATTTTCGACCGAACACCAGCATAACAGTTGATGAGCAATTGTTCCCATTTAGAGGGCGTACCAAGTTTACGCAGTACATTCGTCCAAGCCAGCAAAATATGGCATAAAAATATGGTGGGCATGCGAATCAAACACAGCGGTTAAATCGGAAATACTCGGGATGTAAACCAAGGCGAACGAGAGCTAGTCAAACCATACAAAAATACGGGCATAAACGTAACCATGGATAATTTTTTTACGTCGATTTCTCTAGCGAAAGAACTTCTTAGTTGGAATCTCTCAATGGTCGGTACCATGAAAAAAAACAAACGTTGTATCCCTGCTGAATTTAAAGCCTCAAAAACTCGGGAGGTTGTATCAACAAATTTTGGTTTTGGAGAGAAAATGGTATTATATTCATATGTTCCTAAGAACAATAAAGCAGTAGTTTTAAGCTCTACTCAACACAATGACGATAAAACCTCAGGGCCAAAACACAAACCTGAACGTAATTCATTATTACAACAAAACCAAAGGAACTGTCGATACGATGGATAAAATGTTGGGTCAGTATACAACAAAAAGGAAAACCTATCGTTGGCCACTAGCAATGTTTTTCAATATAATTGACACCGCAGGACTTGCTGCTTATATAATATTTGTTACAAATAATCCATGAACCTCACAAACCGTCAAAATTGGTCGATGACGGAACTTTTTGCAAGGGTTGGGCAAACATTTGTATATTCCACTTATAATAAAAAGAGCAAAAATACCACGATGGGCTATTTTCCAACGAAAAGTGCTGTCGAGTACATTCTTGGAAAATCTATTGAAGAACTACGACAAAATGTTCCTTTTATTCCATACAATACCATGGATAGAGGTGCAGACGGTCGGCTCTCACAAAAAGGTCAATGTTATATTTGTTATAGAGAGGAAAAAAGGAAAAGACCTACACGAAAATCATGCGGTCAGTGTAAAAAGCCAGTTTGTCAGACGCACAGCCTTACGCAAACGAAGTGTGCTGACTGCCACATGGCATAATTTTTTGTTAGTATTTTTTTTTTATTTCTATTTCCATAAACGTGAAAAATCAGATCTAGACTCGGGTGTATACAGTCAAGGTGAAGGTTAACACAGCATTGAGACGGACCACAAACTCTCTCGATTGATCGAGTCATAGGCCTGCCGGAAATCCAGGAACACCTGATGTACGGAGATGGCTGTCTCGTAATATTTAGATAGAATCATCCGTAGCGAAAAAACCTGATCAGTGACTGATCGATTCGGACGAAATCCTCCAAGCAAGCTCTCCGCTAGAGGAGCGATTCTATCCAATATAATTTATGACAGTAACTTGTATGCTGTGCAAAGGAGAGCTATACCGCTATAATTCTCACACTTCAAGCGGTCTCCCTTCTTGAAGATGGATCATATCGCGGGCACTTTCCATTCGTCAGGCATTTCTTCGGTTCGCCATACTAATCGAATAAGGTCGAAAAGATACTTCCACAAAGTATCGCCTCCAAATATCAAGCACTCCAAATTAATGCAGTTCACCCCAGTTGAGCGGTTTCGTTTCAATCTCTGTATGGCTTTAGTGAATTCCTCACAGGATGGCTCCTCAGTGCAAATCTCTGCAGTCTGTTTTAGAGGTGGCTCAACTACAGTCTGTGACGCATGATGAACATCAAGCAGGTTAGTAAAGTGTCCCCTCCATGCGTCAAGTACTGCGTCGATGTTGATACAGAGGTTTCCATCCCGGCCCCGAATGGCGGCTTACGTCGGCCTGAAAGTATGGTGCAGTCCAGTAATTCCTTTAAAGAAATTACGCGAACTGCGCTTATTGGTGAATTGTTGCACTTTCAAAACGTCGGCCTTCCGCCATTCTGGCTTCTTCCGTCTGCAAATCTGCTTAGCTGCCCTCCTTGCAAGAGCAGCCTTGTTTTTCCTCGCGATGGTGAGACGTTGTTGCACTTCACTAATGGGCTATATTTTGTTGCTCAACTGCAGGACGACACTCGTCATCAAACCAATCATTCTTGGGTCTGAGTTTCACTCAATGTTGATATGATATGATAATATGATATGGTGATATGAATGTTATGATGTGATTATATGATATGATACAAACGATATACACTCAAACCTGTTTTTACACGGTGTTTTTTTAAACGATCAACTAAATAATCGTGTTAAAAAAAATCCTATTTTTCCAAGAACAAATTTTTTAAATTGTTTAATCACATTTAGTACAATTTGCTTGTGATTATTTTACAGTGTAGGTGTTATGTATGTTTAATATATTATTGGGGGATTCCCATTTCATAGTTGATTTATTTGTATGTAAATAATTTAAAATAGTTCGTTAATCCTCCCCAGAAATGACGGATAAGCAAGTAAAACGTAAAATTATTTCTTTGAAAACAAAGATAGAAATTTAAGACCATCTTGCTCAAGGTACAGGTTCCACATTGGTTGTAAACATTTTTAAATTGCATGAAGCGACCATTCGAACCATTAAAGAAAAGCAAAGATCGGCCTGATATATAGGCATGAAGTTAATTAAAATGAAATTAACAATATATAGCAATCACCTGTTTGTCGCCAACATGGGGAGAAATGTCTGTGCTCGGCGCTATAGCGGAGAGAAGATTACCAAATTTCAATAAAACTTAGAAATAGTTTCCAATCAAAAATTCATAAACTTTTAGTTCAAACCTGATATAGGCATAAGGTAAACTAAATTAAATTCACAATAGTTATACCAATCAAGTGATTGTCGCCAACCTTGAAAGAAATGTCTGTGATCGGCGCAATAGCCAGGAGAAAATTCTAGCAAAGGTCCTGGTAACAAATATAGTGCAAAGCATGTTTCATACAACAGAGATTCGGCCATAGCAAAAAAAATGGAAAAGTTCTTTTCACGTGGATTGAGAATCACAATCAAAAACACATACCAATAGATGGGATTACCATTAAGGAAAAAGCTTTAGGAATTTATTCAAAATTAAAAAAATGGAACTATCTACATCTTCCGAATCAATGCAGAAAAAAATTAATTTGCTGCTATAGTAACGGATGATTACAGGGATTTTTGAAAATGCATTCGATTCATAACGTGAAAATTAAAGGAATAGTAGCTTCAACGGATATCCTTTCAAATTTACAAAAATCATAATGCCGATGAGATATGACCTTTTTTTGGAAAAAGATGCCAAAAAGAACGTTTATTGCTATAGATCCAAAAAGGTGCTTTTGGTTTCACGGTTGCTAAATAACATCGTTTCACACCATCCTAATATTAAAATTGTCTTCCTGCCTCCTAACACCTCATCTTTAATTAAATCACTTGGTATATGGGTACAATAGATTTGAAATAAAATGGAAAATGATGAAACGCTAACTGTAATTGATGCATGGAAACAATTTTCTTTAATGGAGTGCATAAAACATTCAGCTTTGGCAATGTCTTAAATAAGGCCATCGACTTTAAATGGTTGTTGGACGGCATTTTGGCCAAATAATCTGTAAAGAACACAGATTTTCATCAAATAGGACCGAAGTGTATGAAAAAATTATCTCATTGGCCAAACAGTTGGCGATGAAGGTTTTAATAATCTATCTAGAAATTGCACAGGAGCAAGTCTGCATAAAATTCAGCAACGATGAGGATGAACCATCACCTTATTGGTATAAGTACAAATTTCCGAATTTGCCTATAAAATTAATCAAATTTTGACTAAAAATGTATGTGAAAATGTCTGTACTGTAAGAAAAGGTTAATTGTCACTGAACGCAGGTGATAGCGACATACAAAGTAAAGTATTTCGGATGATGAAAGTGATGTTGCAGCAATTTCAATTTTTTGATTTTTGAAAGTTTGAAGTGAAAGAGTTAAGTGTCCGTCTTTTTTACACGTTTTTTAAATAGAATACTCGGCGGAACGTATCCACCATGTAAAAACAGATTTAGGTGTAATGATGTAATATGTTGGAATAATATATGTTGATATGATATGATGATATGTGAATGGTGATAACTGATATGTAATCTGATGATATGGTATGATGAAATGATATGATGACAAGGTATAATGATGTGATATGTTGACATGATATAATGATATGATATGATAATCTCGTATATGTTATGATGATTATGATATGATGAAATGTTATGGTGTGATATATGACCTGCTGATATGGTATGATAGTACGATATGCTGTTATATATGATGATTTGATCATGTGATATATTGGCATGATATGATGATATGATATGATGATATGATAATATGATACGATATGATGATATGACATGATTTCACTAAATCATGATATAATATGATGATTAAAGCTTTATTTTGCAACTGTTCAACATACATATGTAAATAAGTGGCACCGATGCCGAACCTTTTCACATTTATATTATTAATTCAGTAACTCTGCTAAATGTGCTTTAAACAAATTATTAACTGTTTGAAACTGAAATTATATTTCGAGTAGTGAATATTTCAACTCATACAGCTAACTTCGTGGAAAATTTTTGTACATCAGAATTTTTGTTTTTTGTATCATTACGCACCTTCTCATGTACGCATATTCTCTAGTGTATACTGTGTATAGAATAGAATGTACCAACACAACGATGACATAGGAAAGATCAGATCGTTTGTTGGCCTCCTCTGTTATTGTACAAATGGGAAATCTAGTATGATTATCTATGATATTATCAATGTATTGAACGTTTCCGCTTGTGAATATTTTGAAGCTATAAAATGTATCAAGAACATGCAAAAAACAAAAGACATTTGAAAAATGTACCTTAAATAAAATATTAATGTTTAACTGGCGTTCTCAAAAACTTCCCTTCCTGTTTACAAACAAACTGATATTGGCCTGTAGCTATTAAACCAACGTTACTAATGGTTATTTAGGGTCACTAACAATTTTTCCTCCCATTCCTATGACTTTAGTATGGCATAGTTTCCAAGAAAACAAACAAATTTTCTAATGAACTGACCCACACTGTACAAAAAAAATTGTTAAGTTATAATTTCTATCGTCTTAGAAAAAAACGTTTGGGTCTTTTGAAGGCTAAAAATCGGATGTGAATAAGACCCTTTAATTTTACTCATGAGACTTCCATTTCAAATTCATTAAACTGATCAAGCAGAGCTGGGTGGTTTGCCGTTTATCGCAAGATACCATTAATATACTCAATACTGCATGTAGTCAGTATAGAAGGTGTCTAAACTTTTATTCAAAAGTGGTGCCATCTCTTGAATAGTAGCTTAATTTTTCACGATTAGTCAAGTAAATAAGCTGTTACTGTAAAATTGCTGCAAAACCAAAGTATGTAGATTAAAATCCAGTTGCTGCGAAATGCGAGTTATATGAGTAAGCTTTTCTCGATCTTCTATGAGGAGTTAGATGCGCTTCAATTTGAACGTTCTCATTCTGATCGGTTGAGCTTACTGTAGATGCATTGTATAATTTTGTCTGATTCTATCTATCTTATACTTTCTAGAAGAGATTAAGAAGAAAGGATTAGATTAAGAAAATGGCAAAATTAATTTTTACTTGGGAATTCTTTGAATGTTTCTGATCCAACACCCATTCTGGCTCGACCACTATTAGTGACATAGCAATGTAATTATAACAATACTGATTACGGTTTTATGGCGCACTGAATCATTTTTCCAAAAATATAAGCAGCCATTTTCTGGGCTTCGATATATGTACTATACAAACTTTCGTGGAGAAACTTCGAACGAACCTCGTAAAGCCAGCGTATTGATTGAATATAAATTAATGAATTAAGAATTGACAGACGAAATAATATATATTTTTTATTGAATATATTATGTTTTAGCCTAGTTTTCTATTTGACATTCACGTTCACTTCTAAAATTTCCAGGTAGTGATAATTTATCCTGACACATGAAATAAAACTGAAAAGTACACAGTTGATCATACCATTGGTATTGGTGTTCACCATGTAAAACAAGACAATTCCGGTCAGTTGCGGCTAATGGTGATCCTTTCAACCAATTTTTATAAACGAATCCATATCCGGTTGGTGTCCAGTACCATTCGTTTCGTATGTATCCAGCATCTGTACCACTGGTCCAATAGTGAGTACGATCTGTTGAATTTACTCTCCTAGCAAGCTCCAAAATATTTTGATTTTCTTCCAGCGTATGAATCGTTATCAAATGCATTCCATTGCTGTTACAATATCTTTGTGATTCGTGCCAATTTGCAATTTTTACTGTTGGATAACTAACAAAATAGGTTGTTCCATTGATGTTAAAATATGAACTGCCATCGATGGTTTGTAAATAAAAGACGAATATCACAGTTAAAACTAGAATAATCTTCATTGCGTATGTAGACACTAAAAATTACACTATGTCTGAAAACCACAATTCATTGGTTTTATATACAAAAATTCGAGCGATGAGTATTGTTTAACAGATGAGGGAGCATGTCTCGAGCTAAAATTATTTTGTTCTATTTGACAGTGTTGCGATTTGAAGATGTCTAGAAACGAAAGCTTATCTGAGCAAAATAATCCTATATAGGTGGTAACATTTTGTTGAATTTGTTCGAACTATTTCAGGCAACATTTTTCTTTATATCCATCCAACTATTCTGTACTACATATAAGGGTATCGTACATAGATGGTGTGAGGTAGTTAAATCTTAAAATGAACTATCATCAACTTAAACGTAAATTTCTATATGTAAAATGTGTAACCAATGCTTCATTTCAATTGAATTAATTCATTGCAGATTATCATCATTGTGTTATCAGTTTATTTACTGTGTTTACTAATTTATTAACTTTGTTTGACTTATAAAGCATGATTTATTTGTTTTTATAGAGATTTAAGTACATATTGTTCTTTTTAGTATATTAATTATATTTGTACTTACTGCGTGCTATGTCCATGAGTAGTACGTCTCGACAGAAAAATTCGCTGTGATAAAATAAAAACCCATATTATCTTATTAAAAGCTTATTTTAAGCAATACGTTACATTTGATAGATCACATGATATGACACAATTTAAAATATTCATCTGTGTGATCCAGAAGATTTTTTTCAAAAATGTCTATATTCGGTATTCGATTTCAACAATGCTCCACGAATACTTAATACGACGATAGACAATAGACAATTTATCATGGCCACACAAACACACTTACAGACATTTTGCAAAACTAATCAATTTAGATTCAGGAGAAAATTACAATTTTATCATAAAGTTAAAAATTACAAATATATTTCGCGTACTTTGCACAAATTTAAGCACTCTTTCAGCACATTCAATCGATAAAGTACATATACGTTCATCCTCAATGTCATCCAGCCTTTAAACTATGTACGTTCGATAATATGACACCAGCCACTTTTTTAAGAGTCGGTTAAATCTGGAAGATATTCTTCAATTCAGCCTTTAAAATCGGTAACCGGCCGATTTATTTATCGCATAACATTATTATGTCAAACTCGAAATGTTGGATGGAAACTGGGGCGGAACAAGATTATTCCTTGGCCGACTATAATGGAATTTGACGTGCTGGATGGAAATGGGATTTTTTGATAAAGTTCTGCTGAAGTCAAACGAAACGATATGTTCGGTTGAAATGGAAAGTTGCAATAAATCCAACAGCAAGTACCAGCATCGATCGCGGTTCCGGGTAACAAATATTCATGATCTCATTCACGTATATCAAAGTATATGAATACACGAAGCAGAGTAACATGATGATGTATTGAAATTGAGATTGGTTGAAACCGTTGTCACATTGGGAACCGCACATATCCATTGGTTGGGCACGCGCAGCTTAATACAATGGTATATGGAATCCTTTGTTTCGCTGCAATATGGCTACTTCGCACTGACCTTGATTGTTCATGTTGCTAATGATTGGTTTAATTTTCCTTAATATTGCGCAGTGCTCGCGATGATTGTCCACAGCCAAATATCCAGTTGAAGTAATGATGTGTGACTGTGTATTACCGTGAATGTTGTCTGGGACGGGAATTATAGATAATAGTATGTGTAATCCCAAGTACGAGAGCGAGAGCGGTAGAATAATTTCAATTATTATATTTAGCCGTGTCACTCTGAATCAGTGAATATTGTGACCCGAAACGTGATCGATTTTGGTACTTGCTGTAGGATTAATTGCAACTCTCCTTCTAACTGTTGGCGAAAGTATATAAAATGGATGTAGGATGTCATGATGCACAACAACCTTCGTTGTTGTTTATTTTCTCAAATTGGGCTTCATTTTCATTGGCCTCCTCTTGTGTAAGGATCTAAAATATATCCCCTAGGACCGATCGAGTCCCCAAAGTCATGCGTTACCAATTGTCGTGCTTTATTACTTCCCAATAAAAGTTCATTATCGGTGATTCTGTTGTTGAACTGCCATTGTATTAATAATGAATTACTAATGTTCATTTTATATAGCCAACATTTCGAGATTACCTAATTCTTCGAAAAATATGCCAATTATTTATTATATGCAATACCCAGAAGGCAGCAAACTGTTAGCATAGTTAATTCTTGTTGATTGGATTTTATATTACTCTTCATTTGTCTAAAACCCTTGCTGTTGTTTTTCACGAGAAGCAGTATTTTCTGTGAAAATACTGTTCTTGAATGAGTTTGAATATGATTGTTCGGTAGATTGCATCTCTGAATTTTATAGTACCCCCTTCTTAGTATTCTCACGTGTACAATTTGCCTTTACTTAACTTTTGAAGGAAAAACCGTGGGAAAAAACACTAGCCGAAGGTTGAATGCATTGCAATCTGTTTAATATATAGTTATCAGTTCGAGTCTTTGGTATATGTACTAACAACAATAGAAAAATATTATGTTCCACAGTTTTTATTAAAATTATGTTCCACACATATTTTAACCAAGCTCAGTTACAACGGGCTTGTTAACGCTCACAAAAGTGCTATGAAATATTAAACTTACCAATATTATACAATAAAGATATGCTCAACAAATATCTATATGTGGGACTTATTCTCAAAATAGATGAGAATTAGCTTAATTATGTTCCACAAAGGTTCTTTGCATTTTTAAATATTGAGGCAAAATGTTAAGTTCCAGATGCATAAGACACAAATTTCGTACCCAACAAGATTAAGCCTTAAAAAAATTTGAAGCTTGTGATTAATGTTCACTTGAATGAAACACACACACTTAGGTTAGGTTAGGTTAGGTAAGGGTGGCCATCCTAAAGGACTAGCATAGACACAAAATTGGTCCGTATATAGCTGTACCACATTCGAGTTTCCTCCTCTTCACTCGCTAAACCTTCCTGAGCTTACCAAAAAGCATTCAAAGTCCCGGATCTCGATCTTACTAAGATCCGTGAGGTCGTTCAAAGGGGAAGTTCCCATAAATTTTGTTCTGCTGTACGCCAGGCTAGGACAGGTGCAGAGCAGATGGAGCACATTTTCCTCCTCCTCCTCATCACCACAGCTGCGGTAGAAATCGTGGCTGGGACACCCAGTCTGCTCGCATGTATTCCAAAGAGACAATGTCCCGTTATAGCTCCCACGACCATACCAATATGGTGCCGTCGAAGCGATATCAGTTGGCCTGATCTGCCTGGTTAACACACGAACTAGCGTTAGACCATCTGACGTTCGTTTCTTTTATAGCTTCTTCCTGAAGCAGCAGTTTACATGAAGCAAGCGGTATCTTTATATCCCGCCTGCTTTGGGTTATTAGGCGTCCTGTACCCTTACAGGCCAACTCATCTGCCTTTTCATTCCCTGCGATATTAAAATGCCCTGGCACCCACGTCAAGCAGATGTTGAACTGATCAGCCATCTCATTTAAAGATGCCAGACAGTTCTTGGCTACCTTCGACGCCAGGGAGTATGATTGTAGAGTTTTAATAGCAGCCAGGCTGTCCATAAAAATGCGAATATCCCTCGTAGATATTACATTATACTTCAACCAGTCCATGATTTCCATTTCCGCGATCAGTTCAGCTTGAAAAACGCTGCAAAAGTTAGGAAGACGAAAAGGGAGGTTAACCGCTAGTGCCTCACAGAATACCCCGCAGCCAACCCCTCTATCTTTTTTGAGCCATCCGTGAAGAAGCTTAGCGCCTCATTGTCCATAACCGTTTCGTTCATCCCAGTCCTCTCTGGTGGGAAACTCAGTTTGGAATCTCATCTCAACAGACGGTAAAGGAATAGCGTAGTCGATAGCTTCCGGAATACCCCTGTTGCATAGGATAGATGAGTGCCTTGCATTGTTACAGGTCCACATAGATATGGATTTGAGCCGAATGGCTGTGCAAGATGCAAGCTGCTTGGCCGCAATATTCAAGGAAGTAAGATGAAAGAGAATCTCCAGAGCTTGAGTAGGTGTGCTCCTGAGAGCCCCACTTATACACAAGCAGGGCGTTCTTTGGACTTTCTATTTCTGTCGATGATAATGACGGCCGATCTGTGATCTGCTTCCGCCTTTACCTCTTCTAACCTGGTAATCTTCCAGGTGGCCGTTGGCAGATCCGGATTGCTGATTTTCAACATTTCCAGGATCTCCCTAGGATCACTTGGCTCCGCAGGGATCCAGGCTCGCACCCTTGGTCTGCAGGGAATTTCTTCCCTCGTCACCACTTCTAGTTTGGCCCCCGGTCAGACTTCACCCAGGCTGCCGATCGCCTTTTTGTAGAGGGTCACAGACCTCTCATCGGCACAGGCAGTCAGTTTAACATGACCCCGATGCCACCCTCCGTCTCGGCAGGACGGAGCAGGTCCTGGGTTCTCCCTCATGATTTTTAGGAAGATGGCGGCTAAGGCCCTATCCACCTTCCTCCATTTAAGGGCCGTATTGCTCCCATCTTCTTGAGTCCTGTCAACGACTGCCATGATCAGGTTATCCTTTAGCATCTCGTTGAAGGGCCTGGTAACATTGTCCGGAACCCGCTTCTTTTTAGCCACCGTAGGCGGTTCATCATCAGATCTCTGCCTTTTCGGCTGTGAGATCACAACGAAACCCTCCTGCTTTGGTTCAGTGATACGTCTTGCCCACGCAAGCGTATTCTTGTCTCTATCCGTTCTCTGCTCCAGGCTCTCTTCCTGGTTTGATAGTTTGACACTAATGAAGGGCCAGCATTCGCGCCTTTGCCCTTTGGTTTCGAGGGGCCAGCCTCATTTGGTCTTATGCCCCTAATTGCACTTTGGAGACCGGGCCTAAAGGCCGATATCTCCGCAGTACTAGATTCCGGTTTTTTAAGAGCACTGGTCTCTTTTTGTTTACTATGTTGATTTACCATAATAGTTCCCACGAGTAGCGGAGAATGGAGGTCCACCTGTGCAGAGATCTGCAATGCACAGGTAAGGCTATGTATGATCCGGAGGGCGCCAAGTATCCGGATACGCCGTTTAGACTCGGGTAGTTTTTAGACCTGGCCCCCAGCCTGGCCGGTTATCAGCACGGTACAGTTAACACCTTAACCCGGCCCAGTTGTTTTCGCCTAGTACACCACATGGTGTAATAGTTGCCCGGTGGTCACCACGGGGAGGTAACACGCACACTTGTGGAAGCTGCAAGATACGGAGCTGCCAACAAGTAACAACTTGATTCCCCCAGACAGCTTCTCACCAGACCACCAACACACACACTTTGTTGAAGCATTTACAAAAGACGTCAGATCAGCTGTCACGCCCGTCGTAGCGTTCTACATGCATTCAACATTATTTTTGTAAACGAATGCTTCTCTAAATGGAATGATTCTGCTTGCTATACATATATACAACACTTAGAACTCAATTTTGAAATTTTGAAGAAGTAGTTGGTGATATACAATGCTGTAGCTCTTAATCGTATCGCTATATATTGAATTGGAATTTTGGTCAATTGAAAAATGAAAACAAAACAACTCTTAAACTTGTGTTAGAGCAACTGGTAGTTTTAAATTACATTCCTTAGAAGATGCATTTGGTGTTGTAGAGTGATCCAATAGGTTCTTTTTCCAATTGGGATTCTCATTGGGATTCAAGCATCACAACTTTCATGTTCATATGGCATTTGTGTTCCGTATTCATTGACATTTCACCTTGAATAGAATTACGCGAGAACAACGTTTACAAATTCTAGAAATTTATTTCAAAAATCAGTGTTCATTGAAAAATTGTTTTCGTTCTCTTCGACCATTTTATGGTGTTCATAATCGTTCAACTGAACCGGCGCGAAACAATCAATAAATTTCGAACCATATTTTCATTATTGGATATTCATTACCCGATTAGAGTGCGTACAAGTCGATCTAATATTATTGCTCCTGTAGCTGAAAGTGTACGTGAAAACCGCAATCAATCGATTTGTCGCCGTTCTCAAGATCTGGGTCTCTCATATGGCACATTGTGGCGTATTTTGAAGAGAGATCTTGGTTTGAAGGCATACAAAATACAGCTAGCTTGTTCTAGAATTGAGCTGGTTGGAATAGCTCCAAATTGATTTTTCCGAAAAATTGTGTTCAGCGATGAAGCTCATTTTTGGCTGAATGGATATTCAACAAACAAAATTGTCTCAAACTCTTTATAAATGCGGAAGGATAGCGTGTAAACGTCAATGGCGCAAACTATACAGAGCAATGAATTTTTATTGCCAAAAATTCAAGATAATGGTGTAGCCGACTTGTGGTTTCAACAGGATGGTGCAACGTGTCACACAGCAGGCCAAACCATCGATTTATTGAAACGAAATTTTAATGAAAACATCATATCAAGAAAGGGACCCGTGGATTGATCTCCAAGAACATGTGATCTGACACCGTTATATTACATTTTATGGGGGTATCTGAAATCACTTGTTTATATCGGTAAACTACAATCGATTCCTATATTAGAAGCGAACAAAACACGCGTAATTAACGGAATATCGTCCGAAATACCGAAATAGAATGGATCATCTAAGAGCCAGTCGCGGACAACATTTAAAATAAATTATTTTCAAACATAAAATGTCATAAACCGAACTTACGGCACCAACACAATTTTTGATTATTAAATTAATTTTAATGCGTTTTATTTCAAAAAAACTTCCGGAAGTTCTTATTGGATCACTCGTTAAAAATAATTCTGGTATGAGCGTATGTTACTGGTAGTCACAAAGAACTGCAAACATTTTAATAACAGTTGTTGTCTCTGGATTTAGCTACCGTACTAGCCTGACGATATTATTTCGCTTTAACGCTATAGATATGATAATATAATATGATATGATGATATAATATTATGATATGATATGATATGATGATATGATATCATGTTATGAAATAATGATATGATTTGATATGATATGATAATATGTTATGATAATATGTTATGATGATATGTTATGGTGATATATGATCTGATGGTTTGATATGCTAATAAGTTAATACGATGATTTGACCATATGACAATATGATATGATGGTACGATTTAATAATATGATATGATGATCTGATATGAAGATATACCATAGGTATGATATGATGATGTGTTATAACGATATAATATGATGATATGTTTTGTTGATTAATTTGATGATATGGTATATGATGAGTATATGAATATATGATGATATTATATAATGATATGATAATATGATACGATGTGTTTTCATTAAATCATGATACGCTATGATTAATGTGAGATGATGATTAAACCTTTGTTTTCAACTGTTCAATATACATATATGTATATAAATGGCACCGTTGCCGAACCTTTTTATATTTATATAATTAATTCAGTAACTCTGCAAAATGTGCTTTAAACCAATTACTAACTGTTAGTTGTGTTTAAATTTAATACGATTTTGGTTGCTGTGCATTAAACGTGAACTCATTTTGATCTGGTTGGTTTAATATATTCCCTTAACTTTTCCACAGCCGGCAGTTGATACTCGATTGGCTAACGAATGGATAAAATACTCTCAGGTACTAACGACGATTCTGGAAGCACTAAAAGTGTTTTGACCCTACTCACTGTATATTATCATAGACAAAACGTAATATATAAATTTCTCATATTTCTATTTACACTGCGTTTCAATATCATTGTTGTGTTGTTGATATTCTCTAATGTATACGGTGTATAGAATAGAATGTACCAACACAACGATGACATAGAAAAGATCAGAAGTTTGTTGTACTCCTATGTCATTGTACAAATGAGAAATCTAGTATAATTCTCTATGATATTATCAATCAAGAAAACGAAAAAAAACAAAAGACATTTCAAAGATGTACCTCAAATAAAATATTAATGTTCAATTGGCTTTCTCAAAAACTTCCCTTCCAATCTACAAACAAACTTATATTGGCCGGTAACTATAAAATCAAGGTTACTAAAGGTTACTTAAGGCAACCAACAATTTTTCCTCCCGTTCCTACTTTTCCTCCCGACTTTAGTTAGAAGCATTTTTTCCTAAGTATGGCATAGTTTCCGAGAAAACGAACTGATTTTTTAATGAACTGACCCACCCTGTATAATTCATTAGAAACTGATGAAGTTATAATCTTTGGTCTTCTAAACTTTTACTAAATAGATGGGTTCGATATGTTATACAAACTTTCGCGGAGAAGCTTCCAATGAATTCTGGAAAGTCACAGCAACACAACTTCATCTCCAGCCAGCATATTAGCGATTAATGATTCACTGTAAAATAATAAATTAAGAAATGACAGACGAAATAATATTGAAAATGTTAATTTTTATTGAATATATTATGTGTTAGCCTAGTTTATTTGACATTGTTCCCTTGTAAAATTTCCAGGTAGTGATAGTTTATCCTGACACATGAAATAAAACTGATAAGTACACAGTTGATCATACCATTGGTATTGGTGTTCACCATGTAAAACAAGACAATTCCGATCAGCGTCAGGTAATGGTGATCCTTGCAACCAATTTGTATAAACAAATCCATATCCGGTTGGTGTCCAGTACCATTCGTTTCGTATATATCCAGCATCTGTACCACTGGTCCAATAGTGAGTATGCTTTGTTGAATTTACCTTCCGCGCAAGATCCAAAATAATTTGATTTTCTTCCGGCGTATGAATCGTGATCAAATACATTCCATTGCTGTTACAATATCTTTGTGATTGGTGCCAATTTGTCATTTGTATTGTTGGATAACTAACAAAATACTTTGTTCCTTTGATTTTAAAATATGAACTGCCATTGATGGTTTGTAAATAAGAGACAAATATTAAAATTAAAACTTGAATAATCTTCATTGCGTAAGTGCACACTAAAAAATACACTATTTGAATGATGTTTGAAAACAACAATTCATTGGTTTTATATACAAAAATTCGAACGATGAGTATGGTTTAAGAGATGAGGGAGCATGTCTCGAGTTTAAATTGTTTAGAAAGGAAAGCTGATCTTTGCAAAATGATCCTATATAGGATCAAGTGGTATCATTTTATTGAATTTGTTCGAAGAATTTCAGCCATAATTTTCCTTTGTATCCAACTATTATTTACTATGTTGGCAGCTTAGAACTAACTATATCTACAAATGAACGATCATTAACTTAAACGCGAATGTGTATATGTAACGTTTAATCAATCATTGTGTTAATAGTTGGTATTTTGTGTTTACATAATATATAATGACTTTTGTGGGGATTTTCGGTTGGTCAGCAAAAATCTCAGATTCTATACAGGTGATAATTAATTAATTTCCTTCCATTTGAATGTAATTTAAACAATGTCCATCCATATTATTACCCATTTCATGCGCATCTGTTTGATGCAGATGATTTTTTCAAAACTTTCTGCTTTCGATTAAGTATCCTCATTGTCATCCTGCCTTTAAACTACGTTCATTCAAATCGATATTATATGACATCAGCCAATTACTTTTTTAAGAATCGATTAAATCTGGAATATATTCTTCAATTCAGCCTTTATTCAGATCGGTACCCGGTCGATTTATCGCAAGCAATTCATCGCAAGTTATTAATTCTTATGTCCAACTCGACACGTTGGAAGGAGATTGGGGCGGAATGAGATTATTCTTTGGCCGATTATAATGGAATTGTGTTGTATGGCAAGGGAATTTTAAAATGAATTTTTGATAAAATTCCGCTGGAATGAAACGAAACGATATGTTTGGTTGAAATGGAAATTCTAAGTTGTAATTAATCCAACAGCAAGTACCAGCATCGATCGCGATTTTGGGTAATAATATTCATCAGTGGTCGTAATTGAGGCATGCTTCTATTTGGGTGTTTACTGATAAAATCTCTTTAACGATGAGAGTTGATTCTCCAATTACTCTTTTGAAATGACGTTTCATGGATTTTATGCCGGACTCCCATAGGATACTAAAATGAGGAGCATGAAGTGGTACGAGTATGAAGTGCTAATTTGTGCCATCCAGGATCATTTCTGCTATCTCACTTGGTAAAGTGGTTTGCCCCGACAAAATTGCAACGTAATTTGTAAACGTATCTTTTGTACACTGCAATGAAAGATTATGTTGCTAAACAGCTTACAATATCGATGTGGAAGGCTTTTATTACCATGCACATAAAAAGAGCGATGTACTCTTTGTAAGCCTTCCGACCCCTTCCCTTATGTCTTTTAACAATTTCCTTATAGCATGCCTATACCATCTATAATCCAAAATTTATTTATCAAATGCGTGATAATGCTTCTTTGATGGTTCTAGAGGTCACTATGTTAGAGTGTCTAAAATTTGTCCGTTTACTCGCAACAGGCCACATTTATCTAGAATGGGATTCATTGATTTGAGTCTGCTTTTGCGGTTTATGTCCTCTGATGCTTTGAGGTAGTATATTTATCCGTGAAAATGTTGTTCTTGGATGAGTTTGAGTATGCGGTTGTTTCGGTAGACTGCATCTCTGAATTTGATAGTACCCACTTCTTATAGGTGTCTGACGTGTACAATTTGCCTTAACATAACTTTTGGAGAAAAAAACTTTGGGAATTTAGATAATTAAGAAATAGTCTATTTTCATACAAGTCAAAATTCCCCACAATTAGCCATATTCTACAGAATTTTACCCAAAAATCAATTTAAACTCCTATTTCCATTCAAAATGTGTGAGGTTCATCATAACCTTATCGTTACCATTATAAAACATGGCAAAGCAAAGTGATGCCGCTTCGCTTTTGTTTACCGTGTTGTTATGGTAACCACAAATTGCTAACATTTTGAGACTTTGCCCACAAGTTTTGTTAATTTAGCATTTTACTCTGGTTCTCAATCTTCCAGGCGCTGCATTGCTTCCAGAAAATTATTTCTGGCAAAATAATAGCTTTTCGACCGATTTTATATTTTCACTGTCGCAGGCAAATTCGAACTCACCAGAACTTTAAAATCGATCTGGATAGTCTAGCTTACAGTGTTGCTCTGACGTATACGTCACGACTATCTAATAAAATTTGTGGAATGAATCAATTAATTGAGAGCTGTAACTTTATAAACTAAAATTAACAATTAATGAAGAAACATTCATAATTAAAATAAAGAAATTTATTTAAGAAGAAAAAGACCAATGCCATCATTTCCAGATGAGTAAATTAATTTTGATGGTTCGGAAAGGATCTATAATATTTCCAACCGGAAATACTCAGTTATATACTCAGTTATTCCCAAAGTGGATCGATTTCCTCAATTAGATCATTATTTCGTTAATCTTTCTTTAAAATATCATTGCCAAATTCCTGCTTTCTGTTTAATTTTAATGTTAACTTTTTTTTATTAAAGAGGTTAGAGCTTAGAGGTGAAAACCAAAAATTTAACCAAAAAATCATTTATCATGGCTCGGTAAAGTCGCTCATTGACCTTAAAGGCGGCTTCTTAGTTATTTTCGAAAATAAATTGACCAATGATGCCGCCGTTCTAAATTCCACACCAAACAGTCACTCGTTGTGAAGGCATCAGCTTCTTCTCGTCCTTCCACGCTCCAATGGCACATGCACGTATTGGTTTATCCAATAATCTAGTTTCACGAACTCGATTCACAAGTTGCCTTTAAGGCATGTTATTGCTCCTGATTTTTCCACGTAAATTTCTTACAGTTCGGGCAAAAGACTCACCACTTTGAAAGTAAGTTTTCAAAATTTCCCAATTTTGTTGAAGCGTATTTTTGATAAATAGCGATCATTTTCGTAAATATCAAACGTTAAATTAATTTTCTGTCATAACACGAATCACGTAAGTGTTGCCACACTCCAAATAACCGATAATTGAAATTACAAACGCTATAGATGGACCACCCGATATAAGATAAATTTCTTTAGAAGAAGATTGCAACTTCCATTAAAAATAATTCGGAGATCTCTGACTATGACGGTGCCATGTTACCATGGAATGGGTTGTACTCAATTTTAAGCCAATTTTAACCCATTCCATGGGAACACGAATTCGAGTTCAGAAATGTTATAAGAGTTACCGAGTTATTAAAATGTATCTTGACCAAAATAGTGACAATGCGTTAGGTTTTTGTCACATCCTCCACAGTAACGCCGAACGTGTACATTTATATTAACCGGCCGATTCATCACAACCCATTTATCGTATGAAATTCTTTATAAGCAATTCGGAACATGGAAATAGGATTTTTAAATGTTTTTTTAATACAATTCTAGAATATGGCCAGCTGGAATGGTATTCCACGACCGATTCTGACGAAACATCATCTGTTCGATAGAAACAGGATTTTAAAATAAATTTTGAGATTATTCGTGTTAATCTATTACGATGTGATTTGACTGTTCTGTTGAAATGAAACTTCTTACATGTTTATTGAGATAAGTTTTGGAATATGACCTTAAGTCTTCACTGATTACGATTAAATTTCTTCACTTAAAAGAATTACCTTTCGCTTAATGTAACAAAAGATGTCCTCTTTATAAACATTATTGTACTAAACACTTTGAAGTTAAATTAAATTTACCTTAACTTAACTTTTGCAGAAATAGCCTAGTTCCATTCCAGTTGGCCATATTCCAGAATACTATGCAAAACTCATTTTATATTCTATATTACTCTAGATCTGTATTCAAAAATTCAATTTATAATCTCATTTCCATCCAACATGTCGCATTTCGTCATAATGGGTCAAGAAATATCCTAATCCTCATCTAGTATAGTCCAAATTTCACTACTATCGTGGAAACCGGTGCAGTTTTTCTATATGGTTTACCGTGTTTTAAAATGGTAACAATGAATAGCATGCGATGAACTGCTTGCGATAGACCAGCCTAAAATAAAAGTTTTGATCTAAACATTACACTACCCTAAAGACATAATAAATTGGTTCGAGACTTATCAAATCGGCCGACCGGTATTCGACTTATTCAAATATATTTGCCAATAAGGTAAGAAAAATGCTTAAGGAGCATGATTCCATTGTATGTACAGTGTATACACTAGAATGCACCAACACAACGATGACATAAGCAAAATCGTTGTACTTGTGGCAGCTCGAATATTCGACTCACCGATATCCGATACTGTCACAACAAAACAATTAGTGAAATTCAAATATAAATCAACTTATTTGAATTGAGCGTTCACTAACCCCATCTATCCAACCACCACTATCCAATAGCCGAACCACTACTATAAAACATTTATAGTAAAGCATGTCGCCATCCAACCAACATCACCACGAACTAACAAAGTTCGGTGATGCAAATCCATTGCACTCAAAACACAAGTGCAATGTTGACCGCCGCCGGCGCATCTGTTCCCTCTCCAAAATACGACATGTATTTTGGAAGATGAAGGCGATGTCACTTTTACATCAACACATTTACACAAAACTCAACAACAACCAACAAGGCAACACGTCTCTACTTTATATTGTATATAAAAATTCTCAGTGTGTAAGACGGCAGCCATTGCCGAAATTAAAAATTACATTTTTATTTTGTGTGAAACAAATGTGGTGGTGAATTAAAATAACGGTTAATCTAAATAAATAAATTAAATTATAAATTAATAATAAAACAAATGAATTATAAAAAATAAAAATAAACTGTGTGTGTGTTATCATTTTATGAGAAGTCCAGACCGGACAAACATTTTAAAATAGGAGCAACCTCTTAAATACTCCTCTTTCATTGTACAAATTGAAAAATCTTGTCTATGCTGAAAATGTGCGTTCTAAATACAATGCTTGCCACCAATTTTTATAAACGAATCCATATCCGGTTGGTATCCAGAACCATTTGTTTTGTACATACCCAGCATCCGTGCCACTGGTTCAATAACGAATAGCCTCTGTTGAATTTACTCGCGGTATTAAGTCCAAAATAAATTTGATGTAAATAAAAGATGACCTATAGAGCTAAAATTTGAATAATCATCATTGTGCACACAATAAAACTGGTTTAAATGTTGTTTGAAAACAACATTTTGTTGATTTTATATAGAAAAATCGATGAGGGTGGTTTAAGTAATGAGGAAGCATTGTAGCCAACGATTTATGATATACAATAATTGTTTAGGCTGCGCAGATGCGTAATAGTAAATTTGTAGTGTTAACTTATCCATTTTTCAACATATAGTCAGCTTGATTAAATTATTTGTCTAATTCATGTACGTTACCTTATTGATGCAATGTTGCCTCTCTGAATACAAACATCTTCTAAACTAAAATTCATTTCCTCTTATCACTAGTCAAAAGATTTGGAACAAACCCTTCTGGAATTTTCATTGAACAACTGATAGCCACAAAAGTAATATGAAAGAAGTTTAAGATACGCTCAAAGACATTCGTGGTTATACTTCTACGAGAAAATTTGATTATCTTAATCTACTGAGAGGAACAGAGCGTATCTCTTTCAATAGGGAAGCTGGAGAGGTTTGGCCCACAAGCTGATCAATTTCGTTATGCTCTGCTCCGGATTCTCGTGTCGTTTTTATTATTGATCTGATCCATATGCCATATGGATGAATCTATGCTATAAAGTCTCACATGGTGGAGGCAGTGCTGGGCGGCTTCTTAGTTTTTGTCAAAGTTGACAAAAGCTGTCCACATAGAGGCGTGCTTTCATCTCTACTGAGGCTTTTGGTCATTGACGTTTTAACAGCTATTTCAGACAAACATCTCAGTGTTTTATTCGACTAAACCCAACACGCCTTAACCATTGTGGTGACATTCCGTATTGAGTAAAAGCGTATCAATCTCTTTTTCGGAGAAAGATTACCAGACAGAACAACGACAGCAAATTTCAAAAAGTGACTGCCAAAAGTTGGAAATGTAGAAGACCATTTGAGAAATCCGGATGGTTAATCCCCAGGATGTTGTCATTCATAATTATAAATTGCTGGTCTGAAATCTGCTTAAGCTAAATGGTCTTGGTCTACAAAATATTGTTTGAAAACTTCCACCAAAAATTAAGAGATTATAGTCTTCTTTCAGATGACTCCCGCTCTAACCTCAGTGCTGGTTTTGGTATCTAATGCCCTTTATCTGATATATCTATATACGATGTATATAAACAACGTTTCTCAATTATGATCATTGATAAGACCAGAAATCGAATAAAAAATTTAAAACAGAATACATATAATATGCATTTTGCTACAACTTCATGGGTGTCAATATGAATGAGCCCATATCAAAGATATACAATCATAACCTTGATTCCTAAGAAGCCGATCGTTCTGTGGGTTTCTGGAATATCGTAAAGAAAGATATTGGCAAATCATTATAAAACTTCCAATTAGTAATTGCGTTTAAGCTTTGAAGGTCAAAATAATTTATTTGCAGTAACACCACTGCTTTTTACAATGGCGTCGCTTATGAATGTTACGAAAGTTAGCTATATGCTGTCTCTCTCAGGGTCATGCGAATTAGCATTCATTTAGTGTATGTTTTCTAAGAATTCTTTCTTTTTTGAGGATTACCAAGGTTACTTTCCCTCACTCCGTTACTATTCAGTCCGATCCGCGTATGTATGCATTGCAAGCACCATTACTGGCGATATAAGATGTTGCACTGACGTGTTTCGGTCTTACGAAAGATGTACTCCACATGACATTAAAAAGTATAGGGGACCGAGCATCTCCTTGCCGAACACTTGATTTATCTTCAATCGCCCTTTAGAAATTAGCACGTGGGCGATTTGGCCGCGAGGATGGCTCCAGGTTTCTAAATGTATTCTTTTGTGTGGGAAAATTTGCTTGCTAAGTTTACACAATCGGTTGTTTACTGCTTGGAAATCAAATACAGCGGTCCAAGAAGAATTCCAGTTCCAAGATTTCCGAGGACATCTCCGCACTGTAGAACAACGTATAGCCCAGGAACACATATTCTCCACTTTTAGACCAGCCAGTTTCTTAAAGAGCAACGAGTCTCAGCCGATACTCCTTCATGCATGTGACTTGGTCTTCCAGCGCTCCTGGTTTTCTAAGTGATTGCAGGTTCCATTTTAAAGGATACTGTGGAGGTATTTTTGGAAAGCATGTCCGTGCAATTTGGATTTACGAGATAAGTGAGTGCCTTTTGTTGTTGAGTTATATTTACTTTCGAACCATTAGAATTTTCAAACAAAACAGCTAATCCCCGACTACTGTAAATCGAAAGATACACTGCAATAGAAATGGTATTGCCACACCATCCAAATTTGGAGAATTACATGATGCATTACGAATAATGAAACAAACTGATCCAATAGATGAAGGAACTGATACTGGTACTGTCTGTCACCTCTACCATTGTCAGGGAAGGAATCTCAACTATATTAAGAGTCGCGTTTAATGATTTAGCACAAAAAACATCCACAGGACATTCGATAAATAAAGTCATTCTAATTGATTCCACTCTGCTAACAGAACTCATGCATCACAGCTTAAGGTCGACTAGCTCAAAATGGCTATAGTTATCCTTTGAAGACTAGTCGCAGGATATGCCATCATCATTCCAATTACTGGACTAGGGCCGAACTTCAAAAGAGTTTATTGACCATCAGTCGCGCTACCATCAACATGATTATTTCGGTGGTTTGTCAGCAGCTAAGTCAGTAATACTAAGATATTACCATAAAAGGGTAATTGAAGATGAAACCCTTACGAATATAGAACTATACGTGCACTTGCATCCCACGTTGAAGCCGTCTTAATTTACAGCCGCCTTGTTGGATTTTCGTGTAACGATACCTACTTCAACAACAAAGTGGGCATCATTGTGGAAGAGATAATCTAAAGAAGGTGTTCGAAACAGGCTTTTCTAAAATTATGCCACCACATAAAATATTATTTTAAAAATAGAATCAGACAATGACCTATGTTATTCGATCAATTACGTCGTTGTTGAGATGACTTTCCAACAAACAAGTAAAACGTAGTTTTGCGTAGTGCCATATACGCTGTTTAGGAGGCCGAGGAATAAATATATTTACGAGCAAAGTTTCTTGACCAAAATTGTGAAATGCAGATGAAGAAAATGATGACGATTATACGGAGTGGCTTGACAATGCAAGCACATTTCAAGGTATTCAACTAGTTCTGTAGGTAAAACATTTTTAAGGTGGCCATATCTCTCGAAAAATTTGATTCAAATTTTGAACCAACAAAATAATCGTGTGCGGTATGAATCACAAAATATTGTGGGTGGATTCTATATGCACAGAATCAGTTGAGGTTTTGTGATTCACATTTTGGCGGATGTAAGATGATAAACGAAAAAAAATTCCCCTCAAGCAAAAATATTTTATTAAAATCCGCAATTGAAATTTTACTGATAACATCATACACAACAATGGTGATATTCTGCAATGAACTAGTACAATTGGAATGGAGCATTGAATACAGCATTTTACTTATACATTTGCGTATATAAGTGTACATTATGACGTTTATGTGGGCCAGCGAAATATAAGCTCCTTCACACCATGTACCATGCCCATTGTAAGATAGTTTGATATAAATAAGAAAAAGTTTGGCTCAGGCACATATATATCAAATAATTGTAACGAGATGTTGTTCAACAAAGTTTTATTCACACTCGTCGTAATATCGAACTACATGGTTCTAGCTATTGTGGCCGGCCAATATTTCGACGTCAATGGAACAAAATATTTTATAAGCTATCCATATTTAAAACAGGCCAATTGGCATGAGGCTCAACGTTACTGCATCGCCAATGGAATGCATCTACTGGCCATCCACACACTCGAAGAGAATCAAATTGTTTTGGATATAATAAATAAATCAAATGTAACGGAAAATACTCATTTTTGGATTAGTGGCACAGATGCTGGACACGCCATCAACGAATGGTATTGGGCATCATCAGGATATGGGCTCGTATTTAAATATTGGATGGATGGTTCACCTCGTAAATCTGGCGAATTTGATTGCATTGTATTACATGGTGGTGGACCAAAATACAAATGGTACGATCAGTTATGCACGTATCAATTCTATTTTATTTGTCAAGACAAATTAACTCTGCCGGATACTTTAAAGACGCGATATTGTCAAATTGAAAATTAATAAAGCTTCTTCTTACGGTTTATTACTTCAATGTGCGTTTTAATTTTTTTTTCTATATATAAACACTAAGTTTTCCAAAAATCGGTTACAGTTTATAGTGTTCAACATGAAATTTATAATTATAATCGGGTTATTGCTCGTTACATGTGTACAATATTTACATGGAGCCAAATATTTTCATTCAAATGGGACCACGTATTTTGTAAGTTTTCCTGGGATCAAGCCGACAAATTGGTTTAAAGCGCAAAGATACTGTGCCATCAACGGAATGCATTTGGTGACCGTGCATACGGTAGAGGAAAACACAATTATTTTAAACATAATTGCTCAAGTGAATGTAACGGATGTAACACATTTTTGGACGAGTGGAACAGACGCTGGACATTTACCGTACGAGTGGTATTGGGCGCCTACTGGTTTTCCGGCAGTCTATCAAAATTGGTTAGATGGTGCGCCAACGACATCGCCCGCTAATGATTGTATATTGCTTCACGGAGGGGTACATAAATATAAATGGTATGACCATCTATGTACAAGTTCATTTTATTTTATTTGCCAAGATCGGCTTTCGCTTCCAGACACGCTCAACTCACAACACTGTCAAATTGAACATTAATCGAACAAAATTTGAGAAATGCTTCCTCATTACTTAAACCATACTCATCGTTTCAATTTTTGTATGTATTTAAACCAATAAATTTGTTTTCAAACAGCATTCAAACAGTTTTTTTGTGCACATATATATCGCAATGAAGACTATTCAAGTTTTAACTTTAATATTCGTCGTTTATTTACGAGCCACCGATGGCAGTTCTTATTTCAACATTAATGGAACAAAGTATTTTGTTAGTTATCCAACAATTAAGAAGTCAAATTGGCACGAATCACAACGATATTGTAACAGCAATGGAATGCATTTGATAACGATTCATACGCTTGAAGAAAATCAAATTATTTTGGACCTTACACGGAGAGTAAACTCAACAAACGAAACTCATTATTGGACTAGTGGTACAGATGCTGGCTATATACGAAACGAATGGTACTGGACACCAACTGGATATGGATTTGTTTATAAAAATTGGATGCAAGGATCACCGTCAACCACGGCTGAACGAAATTGTCTGGTTTTACATGCTGGACACCAATATCAATGGTACGACCAAAAGGGTACTTATCAGTTCTATTTCATGTGTCAGGATAAATTATCACTACCTGGAAATTTTATAAGTGAACAATGTCAGATCGAAAACTAGACTAAAACATAATATTTTCAATAAAAAAATTAACATTTTCAATATCATTTTGTTTTGTCGCTGATTTTACTCTTTTTGCTTACCGTGGGTCAGGCCGAATGAAAATCGCTAAATTTTCCCTTATTTGGTACGTCCTGAAGTATATTTCTGTGGTAAGAAGGTGACCAATTAATTAATAGATTTAGGAGTTTGATCCAATTGGCTTGTGGGTTAGTGACATTAATTGCTGTGTTATTTTGTTGATTTCGCCGTGGCGATGTTAAAATAGTTGGGGCGATGTTAAAATAGCTGTGCTGACTACCTTGTTATGAGTATCCAGAAATGGTTCAATTCAATGTTGCTGATTTTTTTTAAAGTTTAACATTAACATCAATGCCTGAATTACCATAATTTACTTGTTGGAAATTCAATGTTGAATCATTTCTGCCTCGTTTTTCTTCAGTAAGCAGAGGTTGGCCTCTGTTGGCCAGATGTCTGTTTTTTTATAGGCCTAAGCAAATACTCCTGATTTTCGTTACTTTTCTCTATCTCTTATTCAAAGTGTCCCGTGTCACGATTCTCCAGTGTACCAAATAGCTCATTTGCTATATTGTTGCAATTGTTTTCTACCTATTAAAGCATGTTACATTTCTAAACACGGCTAGCGTTTGCCTGTTAGTTAGTCAGCTTGCTTGTGGCAACATTGAGATCCCCTACTCGTAGAATCTTTTTATCATTTATAAATGAATTAAGTGATGGAAGGTGGTTTTTTGCAGACAGCGAGCCATGGTTTTGTAAACATATCCTTCCATTTAGAATTCTTCGTTTTTTTATTATCCTGCTTAACTTTTCTCAATGTGATGGGTTGCTATCTTGAATTTTCAAACTTCTTTATGATCTTGGACAATAGCTGATGATACGTACTATTTTGTTGATCTCTTAGAATGTTATTCTTGTTGAAGAAGTAAATTCCTCTATAGATGCACAATGTGCTGGATTTGATTGTTACGACGAGTGCCTTGTATTATTATTGACATCTCCATATTTCGTACATGTAGTGTCATATTTACTTTGTTTATTAGTTTGGTCAATAAAAATACACCACATAACTCAAGTCGCGGGAGCGTTGATATAGTTTTGATGGGCACTACTTTTGTTTTGGATGGCACAGGTATCACGATGATGTTTCTATTATCAATGATGCTTTTTGGATAAATGACTGCAGGATATGCCTTTTGGGATGCATCGAACGAGAACCATCTAAGAATAGAAACTAATTGCAAGACCGACAGAGAAATCTTACAGTTCTGATGTTTTTTTTTATCTAATGTTGGAAGTAGTGTTTCATTCCAAGAAAGTCCTGATGCTTAATCAACCTACAGTTGTTCCGTATGTCACAGTGGTAAGTTTGTATTCTTGCACTTGCTTTTCAAACAACTTTCTCTATAGAATCTGCTGATAATCCTGATCTTCTTCCTATATGGGCTTTAATTTGATGATACATTTTTTCTAAATCGGCTGTATAAACATATTTGTGTTTTCACCCACGTAAAATGCTCCATAAGTCCTGTTACAGTGTAGGTTCATTTAGCGTTACTTCATTTAACGATATCCCTGTAGATGTTTTTGCCGACGCATCGAAAACCACTCTAAGTTTTGTCGTCGAACTTGCTTCTTTTATGACAGCGTGGAGAGGAAGGTAGTAGTGCTCTGCATATCCACTCATGGTTTCAGCTCTCTTTATATTACCTTAATCCTCATATTCATCCATGCACTGCTGAGATTGAAATGCCAACTCCGGATTCGTCCGAAGACATTTTTCGACTGATAGTCGGCGCGCGATACCTGGGTTTTCTTGATTGTCTGAGTGGTTTGGAGACTCCATGGTTCCATGGTCTTTATTGTGAGACTCCATGGTTCCCTGAATTTGTTTATCAATCTCATTAGTAGTTGTAACCATGGTTTGAAATACTACCATGTTGATATTGGCAGAAGTATTTCCAGTAAAGATCTATCCTTATTCCTAAATACGCTGGTCTGCGCGTATCTGGCTGTAATATTATCCTATGAAGTTATATGTTGCCTTCAGTAATCGTAAGATGATTGATCAGCTTGGTGGCTGGTTCTCGAATCAAGTAAAGCCGATAATACATAGAAATTTGTCCATGCCTTGTAATCCCCGTAAAATAAGGGAATTTCAATGGTAGGTAACTTTATGTTTACATTAGTACACGTAAAAATTCCTCGGTTTAAATCCTCATCTATATTTTCTCGTGAATTTTAATTTATGACAATTCATATTCTGATTGAATTTTTTCGAATAAATTGTTTTGAAAATATTCATTGGAACACGAACACTTATCTTAATTATTTTTAAAAGGTTTCTAAAATGCTGTCTTAGCATCTTTGTTATAGCCATTTGGACTTTGTAGCGCTTCTCCTCCTCGCTATTTTCAGAAGTGACAAGAACGATTTTATTGTCATTTTCGAGGTTACTGTCGTCACTTTCAATTCTGTAGGAAGAAATATCAGGTACTTCGCGTTCCAAATCTTTCTTGCCTATTGCATAGCTTCCTCAAATAGACCTGAACTTCTCTATTTTTCATCTCAAGAAATAGATTTTTCGTCTCGTCGAAGATTATTTTAATCTGTGCATAGAATTTTTGCATTCGATATATGGATGATTTTCAGGTAAAATATGTATTAATTTGGCATCCAGAGTGCTGAACTTATCGAAAAAAAGTTGTAGTGGCAAATCGATTAAATCCGGAATGGCTTTAAATCAATAATTAATCGATCGTGACAGCCGTGTTACACGAAAATGCAGCACAAGACGCTGACTGGAGATTTAGTTGTCTGTTTCTGTGATTTTGCCGAAGAAATAGAAGATCTGTAAAAGGCTAACTAATACTACTCATGAGTGCAGAATTTGTAATCGAAGTACAAAGTTTGTGTTTTATTTTGTTCAAACGGTTGGAACCTACACTGGGGTTCCGCATCTTATGCCAAGGGGCCACAGGGAATGCTTTTGCTAAGAAAACAGTTGTATTTCCTTCCGTCGGTGACCTGATCCTAAATTGATGGGTGACGGATTATATTCTCTCCTTTGATCATTGGTGCATCATCTCTTTTAACATTATTTTTAAAAGGCCATCGGTTAAACCATATCTTGTGAGCTAATTTCAGTACTAGATTTGCCTAACCAGATTAAGTCTATCACTGATCTTGATTTTCGGACAACTGTACTAACGAAAGCAATCTGTGAGGAAATTGATAACTCATCTGATCTTCCCAGACTTAATAAAACTCTGGGTAAAAATGATACTTGCAGACTCGATAATTTTCGCCTACCTTCCGGCAAACTCGCCTCTTGCCGATGAGAAGTAGGTGAGCTACTGTACTGTTGTCTGTCTACTTTCCTGGGTGTGACATTGTTGATTCGGGTGTGGTTGCTTCCGAGCTTCGTGATATTTTTGTCGGTACTCCGGATTGGAACTTAGCTCGTAAGCTGATTAGTACTGATGTTCTACGCTGGAGGGTTTTTTCATTTGCACCTTTCAAATCGAGTGGTTCAGATGGCGTGTGCCCTGCTTAATTATAGCATGGTTTTCTTCTTCACTTGCTTTTAGGCTTATTAGTAATCTCTACTTTTCTAAAAGCATTAGAGAGGCTAATCGACAAATTTATTAGGGATAACTATAACTCAGTAACTTGCAACATGCTTGCAGAACTTGCAAGTCCTGCGAAACTGTGAGGGTTTCTACTAGGTACCTTCCTGAACATTGAATATTTTAGTTTTGATAATTTCTGGTAAATACCTGAGCGTTTATTTGATTTGATTCAGAACGCCCTTAATATGGTGGAAGTTTGCTGTCTTGAGAAGTGGTTTTCCGTTAATTCTTCTAAGACTGATATAGTTGTCATTCTTTAAATAGTAAACTATCTTGAGAATTTCACCTTTATTATATGCTTATATGCAAAGGGTTATTACTATTTTTTGGCAATGGTGAAGGGCCTTTGAAAATTCCTGGGGTCTGATCTCCAAAATGATATGTTCATCTACAAATCACTGGTTTGATATTTACTGTCCTATGAATCAGTTGTATGGTGGCTGGTTGTGGAACTAATGTCTTCTGTAGCAAGACTGGATGGATTGCAGATGACAGCCTGTAGTATCTAACTGGGCCTATGTCTTTCTTCTACTTCTATTGCACTCATTCAATCTTGGCATAGCATGTTCCGTTGCATTTTAACTGAGGTACATTGGGGCATGGAATGCCTTCGGGTCTTGTAAGGGACATGGACATATTCTTAACAAGTATCAGTACCAGAACGGATAGTCTGGGTAAACACTGCACAGGTTTTCAAGCTGAATTAATTCCACTTACCCATAGTGCGATTGGGGCGTTTAAGATTAGTGATTTAAGGAAAGATATTATTCTCTGCACGGATAGTAAAGCTGTGCTGAGTATTATACTTCGACTGTGTCCAAACTGGTCGAGGATTGCAAGAACCACATTAATCTCTTTTCATCCAATACTATAGAGCAAAGATCATGTGAATGCCTGCTCATTGTGGTGTTGAGGGAAATGAGATTGCTGACTGTTTCGTGAAAGGTGGATCGCGTAGTAAGTTTGCTGGTACTAAACCAGTAATTCCTTTATTCTTAAACACTGGTTAGGACGCCATTAACAAGTTCCTCTTGAACTTGGACAGAAGTGGCGTTCTACTCCTTGCCGTTCTTATCCTTAAAATGAACCAACTCAGAATTCTGGTCGCACTTACATTTGCTTACACTGCCTTTGTCAGAGCTAGATCCGACGTGTTCTCTTTCGGATCTTCGAACGTAGATTCCATTCCTTCGTTCAAATGTTAACAGTTTGTTAAGGTTGTAGTGCGCTTTGGCGATTTAAATTTTAGAATATTTCTTTTAGGTTTGTGCCCATTGTGGCATTGAGTGCAGAACATTAGTATAGCTTCCAACCGTTTTAAAAAAATGAATAAAGTTATGTATCATCCGCAACTCTATATGAGCAATTGGTTAAGCACATTATATGCGTTTATTTTCAGTAAGACTCATTTTTGTTAATATTTTTGATAAATTATTCAAGGGCAGATAAATACATACAAAAATATACGCGCATATCGCACAAATCCAGACACTTCCAATTAAGTCATAAAAACATGATTTGTTTATTAGGTAATTTCCTTTTGAATAACAATCATCAGAAGAAGTTTATTTAAATATTTACATTTTCCGTAATAACATGCCTTCCGTTGCGATCGGTCTATTAAAAAAAAAAACAATTAATTAAGACTCGAAGTTGCGTACATAAATATTTATCGCATAATTTTTGGCGATAAAAAATTAAATTTTCGGCACATCGCATTTTATACAAATTACTCTTATAAACCCAGCTAGACAATACAACAAAACACCGCAGCCGAGAGGTGATAAATTTAATTTTCATCACATGATTGCAATCACCCCGCACACACGTTGTATATTTATAAATTTCACACAAAATTCTTAAAAAATTTCAATTTTTTATAAATTCTATTTTTAATAAAACAATAAAATAAAATGAAATTAATTTTAAACAAAACGTGATAACAACTTCGCGTTGTCACAATAATTTGTATATGTTTGTAACAAAAATAAGCGAGCGCGCAAAAATTAAATTTAATAATTTTAATTAAAATTAACATTTTATCGAACGAGATAAATCTGCATGTACATACATATATGCGACAACAGAATTAAATAAATAATAATTTGCTTTACACAAAAAGATTAATCATTTTTTTGTATACACACACACACACACAACATAACAATACATAAAGTAGCTATGAAGCGAAAATGTTATGCAAAACTACATATTTTTGGTTTGTGTATATACATATATACGAGTATACCTACCTAGCTGATTTTCTTTTTAAATTTTCAAGGTATACGCGCAACAACAAAAAATTGGTTTTAATCTTAAATCTTTTTATTTATATACATTTAATTCAAAACTAATATTTCATCGATTGCAATAAAAATAAATTTTAAATTTAATAAGATTTCATTAATTGATTGTTTACATACATATATACATATATAGTGTGGGACACAAGTCATTCGATATACATACATTTTTAAATGGCCGCGACCTCAATAATATGTATGCACACGAAATTCAATTAACATAAAACTAAAATGACCGCAAAAGTTCTAAACTCTAAATATTATGATTAGTCCCTTGATCTCTGCACTCAAACATGGATCGTAAAAATTACACTTCCATGCCGTACTGTATATGTATGTATAAAAAAAACCATAAAATTATAGTATTCTTCTTATTCACTCAACATCTTTATTAGATAATTAAAGTTTCTATTTACATAAACGATATTTTTTATAATATTTATACGATATTGTTGTTGTTATTATAAAGTCCAGCAAAACATGAACAAAATTAGTTATTGAACTTCAAATAATTTATCGTAAGAAATTAATCAAAAATGAAATAAGATGAACAACAACAACAAACTGTAACTAATCTCAAACTCTGAAGGTACAACAAGCATAAACGAGAAATGAATTATTTATTATTTATTTAGCTCGATATATGTTTTGTCTATTTATGTTGTGCGGTATACACGCAACATAATTTTTATTAAGTTTGATGAATTTATTTCGATCGCATCGCATTACGATGGGGGCGGGCGAGAATCGGGGGTAATTTGAATTCGATATATATATATATATATATATATATATATATATATATATATATATATATATATATATATATATATAGGTATATATATATATAAATATATATATATATATATACGGGAATTAAGCTGTGTATACACTTAATAAAACTCCTACGATAAGTTTTTATGATGGCAATATGATTCTGTGCATGCAATACCAAATATGTGGCTAATTTATATGTTGCATGCATACGTCAGAAAGTGCATTGTGATTTATGTTGAGGTTGACTGCGAAAATTATAACTAATACATCGCGTCATGAATTGAATATGTATAAATAGATAAGTCCTGCTGTTTCTATACGGCAAACAGTAGAGGGATTGGTTTATCTCACCGTCTTTTCATCACTTAGCATGAAAACCATTTACAATTTCTGACCGATTCAGGGGCTGAACTATCTGTGATCCCCATTGACTATTAGTAATAGTAGGTATGGCGTTACTTAAGCGAGATATTTTGTTGACAATGCAGTGGAGCCACCTAATATTAGTGTAAATTCAGTACAGTGCGCTGTTGTGCCTATATAAATGGGGACTGTAATAAAACCCATAGCGATTAGAATTTATTAAAGAGGCGCAAACCGAATTATCGAAGACCCGTCATATTCAGAATTTTTAATTCCAAAATTCAACATTAATGTTTGGTGGTGCCACTGCATTGTCAGCAAAATGTCTGGGCTCAAGTAACGCCATACCCGATTTCTTTAGCTTTATTGCGATACGGAAGGCGTCAGGTTTATAATCCCTTTCGACGCATTTAAATTAAAAAAATTTCATAATCGATCTCTAGAGATTTAGAATCACATTTGAATGTTCACAAAATTAGAATTAATTTTTTAAAATTTTGACATTAATGTGACTAGGGAAGATAAAATTAATACTAAACCAATCAAATTAATTCACTTGAATTTTGTCTTAAATGTGTCTAAAAAATGAGAAGGACAACCATCAGAAAGTCCTAAATCCTAAAAATATTTCCATGTGCAACTGAGAAGTTTATTCGGATAAACCCATAAATTTTATAATTTAACCGATTGTGTGAATTTTCTACAACATGTATGTCAATTAAATAAATTTTCAATATTTGTTGAGAAATCCCTAGAAAGTTAACACCATAGTGACGTGTATTTCAAGATGTCATTTGGTCTAAGGTACCCGAAAAAAAATTATTTTGGAAACAATTGGGGATAAGGGGGTTTAAGACAACCAAGTTTGGAAGCGAACATCATAATGCCGAACATTCCAATATATCATTATGGATGTCTAAGCTAACCGAAAAATATTTCAATTTTGAAAGACACGAGATTGGGTGGTTTAGGACACCAAATTAGATATGGTGATGTATTGCATTTGAATGAGTTTTCCGAATTGTTGCCCTTCTAATCCCCGGCTTTTTTAAAAACTAAATTAATTTTCGGATAACTTATGATGTTTTATAAAAAAACAGCTTATCTGAATCGCTAGTCACTAACAGCTTCACATCCTCTTAAATTTAAATAGCATAACATATAGCATCTTAGAGATAATCTTAGAGAAAAAGAGAAATCGAACAATCGCAGATACGCTTAATTCAAGCTGCAGAGCAACACAAAACCTTGGCAAGTGTTTTCGGCCAATATCTGTGATTTGATTAATGCATCGCCTTAAGTAATCGAAAACCAATTGCGAACAATTTTTAACGATCACTTTTAATCCATTATCAACGACCGCCGAGCAGTCTTCTATTTGTAATTTCAACATGCAAAAATATCGTAAGTTTTTCACGTTGTCTTAACTGTCGACGTTGATAAAAATATTGCCAAGTAATCTACGTAATATTCTAGGTGTCGACAATCGCGTAAATTACATTGCGTAATCTACCCCATCCATCCCTGTGTGATATCCGTGGAAAAATTTCCACGACACCGTTTGCATTCACAGGCATAACAAACATGGAGACATTTTTTGGTTTAAGTTAAATGTTTAATTCAAATTTTCGAACATTTGGAGAATCTAGAAATTCTAAGAAACTTTCTTTATTGAAGCAATTTCCATTTTATAGCTCTAGTAAAATAGTTTGGATTGCCAACTATGAGTTGTCAGCAATAAATCCAAAAATTGATATTTATTTGTCATATTTGAACTTTTTATCTGAAACTCTTTTCGCATTTCAAGAATTTAATAATTAAAAATAGATGAAACTAAAAATTAGGGCTTTGTTTCTATATTTCATAATAGCCAATTTTATTTAAGACTAAATCTACTGATATGATATTTTTTGAGTTGTATTGTCTAATCGAGTGGAAATATATGAGTGCATGTGGTATGTGGGAACTAACTAATAACGAAAAGAGGGCGTTCTTGAGGGGTGAGGTCCATCTTGAATATAGCCCTAACTTGAAAATTAAAAACACACCGTTTAAATTAACCGTTAATTAACACACCGTTTTTAAATTAAAAATAATAATAGTTTAGTTTGGTACGTATTGTACACGTCATTGGATATTAAGAAATAAAAGCAACGCCCTAATTTTTTTTTATAATTAAGTTTAGGCAATTTTTAATCATTTGTAATTTTCTACAAAATTACACGTTTGGGTGAAGAAATGAAAAATCCCGTATAAAGTTTTCTGTATTTCGGCAGATCAGTTATAATAATAGGACTTTGGGAAGCTGGCGTGAAATCAATCAAAACTCAGTTTAAAAAAAATATTTTTTTTTTTTTTTAATTTTATTTAAATATTTTAAATAAACAATTATTACAATCTAGTCACCTGGACTAATGAGCAATTTTATTCTAACTTAATTTACTATGTTGTATTAATCTATGGCTTCTTCCCACTGGTGTTCCATAGTGTCTGATAAATTGAATTAAACCACATCGTTATTGTGGATTTTACATCAGCATTACGCTGTTTACACTAGCAATTACACCAGCTCAAAAGGTTTAGTTCGTTTGAGCCTGCGTACAATACCTGTGTTGTTTAACAGCTTAGTTGCCTCAGTGTTAACATGTTGTTCGAGCCTTTGCCTATGTCTCACTGCATTTTTTTGGATTTCCTTTGAAACAGTGTCCACTTTAAGGTCCCTATGGAGGTCTCTGTTTCTAACATACCATGGTGCATCAACGATGTTCCTTAATACTTTGTTTTGAAATCTTTGGATGATTTCCACGTTGCTTTGTTTGGTACCTGGTGTATTAAGATTCTCAAATTCCTGTGTATTTAAAACGTAAATTGATTATTAATCAGAAAATAGTTTAGTAAAACTTGTTTATTAAAGTTAAAAACCTACATTCATCTCGCTCCATCGTCCGATGCCTTTAAGTTTCAATATCTCTTATCTAAGTCACGCAAAGTCTAATTGGAAGTTCTATACATTTAAGAACTATTTCACCCAAATTTTAATTAAGGTTATTTTAATAACATTATAATCGAATTCACAGTACAATCCATTATCAAGCTCATATAAATGTTTATTCGAAAAATTCTCAAAATTAAAACAAAATTAGCTGCTAGGTTTTATTGAAAATAGTTTATCTTAAATCTCCATCCATCTCGTTCCATCAGCCATTGCCACCATATACTTTCTTCAAAAGAAATTGGTCAGCAAATTACTCAAACTTTAATGATTTCTTTAGGATAAAACTCAGATTCATAGTATTACTCAAATTCGAGGATAAAGAGTAACCTCATATTCACACTCAAATTTTAAATTAAGTTATTTCAAGAATAATAATCAAATTACATTCAAATATCAAGCCATAATCAAATAAATTAAGAATTTAGCGAGACTCAACTTAAATCTCACATTTCACTAAAAACTGTAAATTCTCTTATTTTTAGAATATTACAGCCAAATTCTCAAAAAAACTCCCAAAATTCGGGAGCGCATATATCTCGTTCTGTCAGGTCCTTGCTTTAAATTTTGACATCCTTCCTTGAGCGAAAATTTATTCAATAAATTATTTTAAGCTTCAATGGCATCTTTTATGATAAAATTCAGAATCATAATTTTTCTCAAATTCGACTGGAATCCCAAATTTCATTCAAATTTTAAATTTTTTTACTTTAAGAAAATCACAATCAAATTAAAATTGATTCTCGATTTTTCCTTCTCTCTTTTATTCCGTTTACAACCTAGCTGAGAATTTTGTTGCCTGCACACATCCATCCCCTTCCCTTACTCGTGCCTACAGTTTCGTTTGACTGTTTGCGGTTTACATCAGCTGAGTTGTTGCAAGACTTTTTTAATCATATGTTTTAATGGCATTTTCTTTAGCTGTTAACCATTGCTACCTAATTCGGGATTTGATAAATTCGAAAAAATTGTAAATTTTTAATAGTTGTTTGCCCTCCAATTTGCAAAGACAATGGAAAGGAGAGCTATATACCGTGATAATAACCACACATCAAGCGGTCTTTCTTTTTGGAGATAGGGCATATCGCGGCCACTTTCTATTCGTCAGTCTTTAGTTCGGTTCGTCATACTTATCGAATAAGGTCAAAAAGACAGTTAAGTGGAAATAGCTTATGAAATTTAAAAACGTCTATTCATCTCGCATCGCTCCGCTATCCGTTGTCGTTCAAACATCATTTTTTGAAAGAAAACCTCAACGCTAATTTCAAATTTCACTCAACGTTTTAAATTACGTTATTTTTAGAATATTATATTCGAATTTAATTTGCAATCAAAAGTCAAAATTCTTGAACCTAGTTTTAGTGGAAATAGCTCATGAAACTTAATATAATTCATCTCGTTCCGTTGCATAGTAGTATCGGCATATTTCCTTATGATGTCTTAGTTGATCAAGTAAAAAACTCAAATTGGTTTTTTAGGATAAAACTCAGAAACAAAAAATTTACTCAAATTTCAAAATTATTTATTATTACATCGAGACCGCTGTAAGTTCCAATGTCAATAATGCTAGAAGAGTGACTCAATTCTCAATTGTTCGGTCATTAAATTTTCACATTTCTTTGTGAATATTCCTGTGAAGGGTTAATTTAGTCGCGATGACTAATTTATACAGCGCATGTATTATATTATGGGTTTATCGGAAATTGAATAAAAACAAGTTCTAAAACCAGGCTGTTAGTTGTGTTATAATTTTTATTTAAATCAATTTTTGGTCCTGTATATAGAGATTAGTTTTTACTTTGAATGTTAACTTAATTGAATAATTTTTATAACTTTCTTCATTTTTTTCGTTTCAGGTAAGTGTCTGTTCAGCTATAACATAAATGTATACAATATAATTGCAGAACCATTGGAAAAAAATTGATGGCTTTAACAAGTGGCAATTTTTTTTGTTGTGAAAACAGCAGGTACGTGTTTATAGAAGAAAAAGCATTATGACTTAGTGTGGTCTAATCTTAAGTATATCAATTCTAAATTATTTCATTAACAGATTTAACTATTTAAGACTCTGAGCTAAAGGTTTTCGACTGAAAATGGTATAATCACGATCACTGTAGTGTGTATTTAGTGACGCTTTCTTGAAGTGTTCTGTATACTTCATTTCTCTTTGGCGCAAAACTACAATTTTTAAAGTTAAGTAGCAAGATTTTTGTTCGGTTTGTTAGAGAAAGCAAGCCAAGAGTGACATACGAGTAAGTCGTTCCAGGTCTTCCATCCAAAATTCAAAAATCTTGTTACTCTTCAAACTATAAAATGCCAATGTTATGAGAATTGCGTAACCTCTTCGAGCGAGTCGGATAAAGTTGGGCAGAGATTGAACATTTAATATAATTAACTTAATAGTCACCTAGTTTGTAACTGACTAACGAGCTGCGTACGCAAATACCTGCTTATCCTACTCTATCCTCAGTATTTAGTCGTGAATTTCTTAGATTTGGTAAATATTTTCAAAACTTTAAATCGAACTTCGATATTTAACATTTTAAATCCATAAATGTTTTTGAATTTTTAAAACAACCAAAATTTAAAATCTAAATTTCAATTATAAACATCGAATTTCGGCATTGCAAAAAATTCAAAACTATCAAATTTCGATTTAAAATCTGTAATGTAGAAATTTAAAAAATTAATTCTTGGTTTATAAATTTCGGCATTTCAAAATTTTCAAAATTATCAAAATTCGAATTAAAATCTGTAATGTAGAAATCGAAAAATTAACTCGAATTTGGTTTTAGAATATTTTAAATTTAAAATCTATTCTTTGAATAGCGAACGAATTTTTAAGTCACATTTTTAAAATTCAAATTTTCATAAACATCGAATTTTGTGAATTTAAAAAATTCAAGATAAACAAAATTTTCAATTCAAATTTTAAAATCCAAATTTCAAAAAACATCGATTTTCGGCATTTCAAAAATTTCAAAATTATGAAAATTTGAATTAAAATCTGTAATATAGAAATTTAAAAAACTAAATCGAAATTTTATATTCATTATTTTAAATTTTTAACTCCAGAAATTTAAAATTTTTAATTCACAATTTTAAAATTCAAATTTCCATAAACATTTAATTACGGCATTTTAAAAATTTCCACAACTATTTGTGCAACTATATTTCCACAACTGTTAGAATGTAGAAATTCAAAAATTAAAATCGAAATTTGATATTTAACATTTTAAATTTGAAATTCAATAAATTAATTAGAAATTGGTTTTTGAACACTTTAATATAAAATCCATACATTTTTGAATAACAAACGTATTTTTGATTCACAATTTTAAAATCCAAATTTCAATAAACATCGAATTTTGATAATTTAAAAAATTCAAAACAAACAAAATTTTCAATTCAAATTTTAAAATCCAAATTTCTAAAAACATCGAATTCGGCATTTAAAATCTGTAATGTAGAAATTAAAAAAAATAATTCTACATTTTAAACGAATATTTTAAATTTAAAATCCATAAATTTGTTGAAATCTAAGATATAGAATTCAAATTCATAAACGTTTTTGAATTTTCAAAACAAACAAAATTTTCAATTTAATTTTAAAATTCACATTTCCATAAACATCGAATTTCGGCAATTCATAAAATTCAGAATTATCAAACTGAAAAAGATCGAATTTCGGCATTTCAAAATTTTCAAAATTATCAAAATTCGAATTATAATTTGTAATATAGAAATCAAAAAAATTAACTCGAAATTGGTTTTTGAATATTTTAAATTTAAAATCCTTTCTTTGAATAGCAAACGAATTTTTAAGTCACATTTTTAAAATTCATATTTTCATAAACATCGAATTTTGATAATTTAAAAAATTCTAGACAAACAAAATGTTCAATTCAAATTGAAAAAATTCAAAAATCCAAATTTCTAAAAACATCGATATTCGGGATTTCAAAAATATGAAAATTATGAAAATTCGAATTAAAATCTCTAATATAGAAATTCAAAAAACTAAATCGAAATTTTATATTCAATATTTTAAATTTTTAAACCCAGAAATTTAAAATTTTAATTCACAATTTTAAAATTCAAATTTCCATAAACATCCAATTACGGCATTTTAAAAATTTCCACAACAAAAATTTAAAATTGTCAAAAATTGAAATTTTAAATGTCGTAATCCATATATGTTTGATACTAAAAATTTTAAATTTTTAAGTCCATACATTTTTGGAAACGTTCAATTCATAGTTTGAAAGTTTTCAATTCACAATTTTAAAATTCCGAGACGAAATTCAATTAATTAATTCGAAATTTGTTTTGGAATATTTTAAATTCAAACACAATTTTAAAATCCAAATTTCCATTCCATCGAATTTTGATAATTTAAAAAATTCATAACAAATAAAATTTTCAATTCAAATTTTAAAATCCAAATTTCAATAAACAAATTCAAATTCGGCATTTAAAAATTTAAAAATTATAAAAATTCGAAATTAAATCTGTAATATAGAAATTCAAAAAATTAAATCGAAATTTGATATTCAATATTTTAAAGGTTTAAATTCAGAAATTTTTGAAAACAAAGTTTTCAATTCACAATTTTAAAATCTCGAGTCGAAATTCAAAGTTTCAAATCAAGTTTGATATTGATTATTTTAAATTTAAAATCCATAAATTTTTGAATAGCAAACAAAATTTTTAATTCACAATTTGAATTTTAACCAAATTTCCATAAACCTTGAATTTCGGCATTTCAAAAATTCAGAACTATCAAAATTCGAATTAAAATCTGTAATGTAGAAATTTAAAAAATTAAAGTGTCAGATGTGTACTGTAAAACCAAATATCAGTCACCATACATTTTATCACACCATCGAGAATAGATTAACTTATCTTAATCAATGTTTAAAATTTCTCGAGAATTTTCAACAACACAAACCCCATAAATGTATCCACAATCGCTCAATGGTCGACCATAAATTGTAATTTGCAGAACAACAACAATAAGCAAAAGCAATGTTAATGTTATTAAACGTACATATGATAGCTGTTTGATATGTAAAATCTGAAAGAATTTTTATTACTATATGCCCTATTGTTGTTGCTATTGTTATATTTTAAGTGCGCTATCAAGAAATTGGTATCATTTGTATATTTTTGCGCGGGTATAAAAAAATAATTTCAATAAACTGAGAAATGTCGCGACTGTCTTGTCTTGTGTCTTATAGTAGTTAATAAAAATAACAAAAAAACAAAAATTAAACGAACAGCACAATTTTTTTTTCAACAACACAGAAGCCAACAAGATATCAAACTTTATGACTTTTTAACTGCATACGCTGTACTTACCGTATACATATACTCTTATGTACACGTACACATAATCTAACCGCGCAGCGAATGTATCTAAGGTACAATATACACGATGAATAGTTTTAGATATGCGCGAAATTCTATTTTATGTGTATTAGAGTGTTTGTCAGCGAGTGGTGGTAGCCTGGTGTACCAATAGTTTTGTACTGCGCGCGATATAGTTTAGATAAAATTTATAAATTTTAAATTCTGCAACAAAAAAACATCTACGAATATAATTATGTATGTATTGTATATGTCTAGATAAAACATGAGAGTGTTATCTAAATAATAAATCTCGGTGCATATAAATCGTATATCGCGCATAAATTTTTATACGTTATACGATGGAATTGAGATTTTCTATATACATATACGTATAAACGAGTATATATAGAAGCGACTCTGCGTTGATTGAGTCATGGCCGTAATTTTTTTTTTTGTATTTATAAAATTAACACAACAAAACTAATAAATTATTTAATATATGTAGTGAAATTAATTTAATTAAAATTTTTATTTTGTAAATCAATTTTATATCGTACAAGATATGTGCACTCAACGGTTGATTGAATTTGATGATCTTGAAAATAATTCTTAGTAAATTTTTCATTTTGATTTCGATTTTTTTTTCCGATTCTTTTGTGCAAACGTATGGTTTGAATATCTCCTCAAGTTTCGTTTAAATACTAATGGCGTGCTTTGTGTTGAACTGTAGTTTTGGTGCGGTTTACATATTGAAATACCGCGAATGAAATGGAGCCACCTTCATTATTTTCATGATTTGATTTGATTTATAGACACTTAGGACAGTTTGTGAGGTTAATGACTCTGGAATCGGATCACTTTCAAATTTCAATAGGTCAAAATTGCCAGCCTCTTTGAATGCCAACTTTATTGTATTAAATTTTAACACACGATAATTTGAAAAAAATTTGTAAGACAATGCCCTAACAGTGTTGGGAGTGGTATGGTACTCCTCAGAGCCAATCATTTTGAATTTTGAATAATTTCAAACGTCAAATAAATTATGCCGCCCCATAAACAATTGGTCGTTACTTATGAACTGTTGTAAGTCTGGACCGAGCCACCTTTGAATTACAACTTCGATTTTATTGTGAATTTATAACAAAAGTCTCGTTATAACGAATTTTTATAGTTTTATTGTGAATTATTAAATAACAGAAATGAATTTTTTTCACTAACTTTCCGGTTTCACTCGTAAATTGAAATTAATGTTAACAACAATAAAAAAAGACTTGAGCGGTTTTCGTCTCTGCTCCAAATTTTTATTTATTTTAATTTTATTTTTAATAGTACAATCTGATCATATGATAATTTATTACTAATGATGATACGCACTTATTTGTAACAAATAAAAGGAATCACTATTCTGCTCCCAACAACGAATCTTCAATTACTAGATGACTACCTCATGCGGTTTATTTCTTTTAAGGCGTCTTAGTTCTTGTGTTAGGCCAAGAGCTTGTATTGCTTCAGTATTGGCATGTTGCAGTAATCTTCTTTCATGTTTGATGGCAAATTCCTGGATCACTTCATTCGTTATTGCACGTAGAAATTTGTTTTGACATAACCTTGAATGATTAAACGATTTGATTGTTTAGTACAGCCCCAGACTTGGATACCATACGTTCAAATTGGTTTACTAATCGATTCGTAGATAAGGCGTTTATAGTACAAACTAAGCTTAGAATATTTTCCTATCAGCCAGTACGTTTTACGTTGTTTTATTTTAATTTCTTCAGCTTTTTGTCTAACGTGCGGTGTTTCCAGTTCAGCTTGTGGAATTTGTACCCCATTGAGAAATGTATACGGAAGTTGTTATTTTTGTACCGCAACGCATATGATACATGTACTGCTTTAATTTCCAATCCCTGGTCCCATTATCTGATTTTATCGAGTGCCTGTTGTAAGTATTCAACTGCTTGGATCTATGACTCGCTTTGTGTCAATTCTACAATATCATCACCAAATGTTTTGATGAAGGTTGCTTCCGTTGTTTTGAAAATCACTCAGAATATTTGGAATAATGGCTTTCAGGTACTTAGGACTGGTTATTTTTGTTTCTAAGTCATAAAACTCAAATAAATATATCGAAGTGTCTGAATTTTTTCGTGTATTTTTTATAGGAGGCCATCATAGCTGCCGTTAAAAGTTCGAGTAGAAGTGGAATTAGTCTAACAGAAAACTACTCAGATTTTCCGAAATATAGACTTTTAGGGACTAAGATATTTTTAATCTAAGTCGTAAAACATCGAAGTGTCTAAATTTTTTCGTGTGTTTCTAATAAAGTGCTATCATAGGCCGTTAAATGTTCTATAAGGTGTGCACCTAGTCTAACAGAAACCCACTCAAATTTTCCGATATATAGGTACTTAGGGCTGGACATTTTTGATTTTAAGTCACAAAACTGAATTATATATCGAAGGTCCCGAATTTTTTAGTGAGTTTCTAATAAGGGGCCATCATAGCCATAGTTAAATGTTCGAGTAGGTGTGGACTTAGTCCAATCAAAAACCACTCATATTTTTCGAAATATAGGCTTTCACGTTCTTAGTGCTGGACATTTTTGATTCTAAGCCTCATAACTCCAATACGAATATCGAAGGAATCAATAATAAGTTATCCTTTGGAGCGGGGACGAGAAGCTTTCAGGTCTCAATAAAAATTACTACTTTTTTAAAACTCAGCGTTAGTAAAAATTACTACTTTTTTCAACTGTGCTTTAATTAATAATAATTCAAATACATACTTGCTTATCTTGCTTGTTTAAGTTTCGCAGACTGCTGCTTATTCTGTTAAGAAATTATGTAGTTAAAAATGTTCTATTTGTATAAATGTTAAACAAATTTCATTTTATCGTTGAAATTTAGTGTTGAAATTGAGCAAACAAAACTGCAAAGACAAAGATTTTTTTTATTTTGCGGTCCTAAAAAATCAGAACAGAACGAAGATATTCATCGTGCCGGCTACAGTTAATATAATTGACTAAAATGGTTAAAATTCGGCTTACGTTCTGGTTCAGTCTCTGTTCGAAGCTCTGGCTTACTATGGTGCTCCTATGATGACCAATATACATTTTTTTTAATAGGCCCATTCGTGTTATTTCACGAAACAAAGAATCTCCAGAATGTATTCGAAAATAATCTGGCGATAGTTCCCACACGATTATATCGAACGATTTTATACTTTTTAACTGTTATATGTACATGTTAGATTTTAGCCACATTTCAAATTTTATTTTCAAATTTCAAATTCCAAGTTAAAATGAAAAATTATTTGTGAATGATACTTGAATTGAGATCAAATTAATCTATAGAAATAGCTGGGTCAGGAGCATCGTCCTTCAGGGTTGTCTCAGGATTGTGGGGTCTTATTTTATTATTATAAATTATTTAAATCTGGTCCTCATGATGACGATCGTGTTTGAATCTAATCACATCAACCTGCAACATAGCAAGTCAGCATCTTAGGAGGCGAAGAGGCTTATTATATCGCATACAGTTTTTTGCCTAATCCAGGAACCGTATCTTATTGTGGTGCCTGGTGCGTTTTACTTGAAGACTCAATAATCCCGGCAAACTATTATTGTGACTTTCCTGGGTGTGAGATTGTTGATTCGGGTGTGGTTGCCTCCGACCTTCCTGACTTTTTTGTCGGTACTCCAAATCGGAACTTTGCCCGTAGGCTGCAGATCACTACTGATATTCTTCGCTTGAGTATTTTTTCGTTTGCACATGTTCAATCAGTTACAGAAGGGCGTTGCTTTTAGGCTTTTAACACTCTACCACGCGCCGGGAGCAGGAGCAGAGAAGTTTTCATATAGGCTTTTAGGCCTATTCTAACCTCAACTTTTCTTAAAACTTTAGAGAGGCTAATCAACAGATTGATTACGGATAACTATTTAACTACCACCTCTCTCAGTAACATGCAACATGCTTTCAAAGCTGGCCAGTCTTGAAATTGCCCTACATGAACTCTTACCTTATAGAATCGAAAAATCACTTAATTACGAATACGATGCTCTCGTTCAGAAGTCAGTGCAGGGTTTAGATTCTACCGTCCCAAATATGGGCTCAGATTCTCGGGTAGCCTGGGTAAACACTACTAGGGTTTTCAAGCTGAATTAATTGCATTTATACCCATAGTGTTATTAAGGCGTTTATTTTAAATGATTTAGGGAAGGATATTATTTTCTGCACGGATAATAAAGCTGTGCTAATACTCTTAATTATCTTTTGACTGAATCTAAACTGGTCCAAGATTCCAAGCATCACATTACTCCTCTTTGTTTCAATACTAGAGTAAGGATTATGTGGGTGCCTGCTCATTGGGGCTTTGAGATAGTTTGTTGGACCCGAATCAGCAATTCATCTATCCTTCAAGGTGGTAAGGATGCCATGAAGATGTTCGCTCTTCTTGACATGCGGGTGAAATGGTATTCTACTCCTAGCTGTCGAAAGGCGAAACGGTAGTTTCAAGGTTGCAGTGAGCAACATTTGCGATTTAGGATAAATCCTCTAGGTTTGCACCATGATGCGTTTGTGGCATTTAATGCGGAACCTCAGTAGGTTCCAATCGTTAAACATATATAGAATAAGTATTTTTTGTGTAATCACTAATCCAATTGTTTTAAAAAAAATCTAATCTTCCAAATTCCAATAATACAAATTCCCACGACTAATTTATGTATATGAATTGCAATTATATTCACATACACACACCACTTGCAATCAAACTATTCCAATTAAAGAATTTTCTCAATTCATATCCAAAAGTACCAATGCATCATCATACACACACACACACACATATAATTATTTATTAACATAACATATTTTATTCAGGTTTACGAGTACTATACATAAATATGTATGCTGATCTCAACAACTTCATTTCATTTAATGATGTACAATGTTCTTCGACAACAATTATGTATTATGTACATTATTTAACATATTTTTTTTTTACATACATGACGTAAAATTTATTTATTTAATGATCGCGTGAAAGTATACAACTTAACAATCAATTATAATTTACGTTATATTGTTTTAAATAATAGACGTGAACAATAAATATTGTAAGATTTTAACGTGCAGATCGTCGTCATCGCATTAACACACCATAATATATTTTACATTGCAAAGTGGTTGTGTCTGTAGTGGATGGTGTCAAATGGGTGTCAATAACAATTTATGTTTTTACAACGCAGAACAGAACATAAAATTGTTTAAGACAATTGATTTTTATTTATCGTTTGATGTGCGGAATTTCGTTTGAAGAGTCATGCCAGAGATGTGAAATATTTATGAATCATTTGTTAATACATTTTTTTTGCTATATTTTTGATTAAATTGCAAAGTATATATTTGAAATCGCACCCACCTGCAATTAATTTATTTTGCAAGCACAAACAACATAAAAATAATGAAGATTAATTTGGTTTTTATTACAACACTAATAAAATTTTCGATAAATCAATTTTATTGCAAAATATGTTACACATATTCAAACATTATGTAGGATGCTTTCGTTTCATAAACATTGCAATTTACTATTATATGCGCAGTTCAAATTTCATAAATAAAAATAAAAGCAAGAGCATCTTATTTGTTATCTTATTTAACATCGATTTAACATAATAAAACCATCAGCATAAATTTTAGTTAAAATTCTAAATTAATAGATAAACGTTAGAATTTAAAAAAAATTAAAATCTCACACAAAAATTCTTTGGGCGATGGTTGTTAACCCAAACTATGGTAAAACAGATATATTAACTTTAACTGACTATATAATATTCTTTAAAACAGTGGTTCTTAAAGTATGTTCCGCGTGATAATTTATAACAATTTCTTATAATTTATAAGAAAAACCCAGTTTTTATGAGTGTGAAGTTTATACGAAAATTAATAGCAAAAATTACAATAATAAATTGGGAATATATTTTATAAATTTTTTACCATTTTTGCTTGAAATGTCTAGAGCTATATATTTTGTATCCTCAATTCCAGTGAGGCTCACAGGTTGCATTTAGCTTAGACAACAATCAATTGTTGAAGAAATTATGAAATTTCGAACTTTGTAAATTTTTTTTGTTGAATATAGAAACTTCGTGGTTTTTCAAAAGTTGTTCCGAGAATATATAATATCCACAATTCCAAATAGTTCAAACCAATTGCTATTTGAGTGGTCAAAATAATTAAATTTTAAAGAAGTTTACTATGTTTTACAGAATTTAGAAGTTCCAACAATCGTTCCGATGTACTTGTTTCATAGAATTTAGAATTAGTGATTTTTCGACAACATTTATGATTTTATCCGCCGATAAAGGCCCACAGATTCTCATCTACAATTTTGGACAGTTTAGACAAGATCATTATTTTTGGAGTCAAGAAGGTTAAAATCTGATTTTAACAGATACAAAAAAAATTTATTGAATTTATAAATTTCGAAATTTTGAACGATTTTTGAAATTTCGTATCGTAATTATTCATATCCTATAGATTGTCTACATTTTCAGCTAGTTTAGAACAATTATTACTATTTTTGTGATCAAACAGATTTAATTCTGTAGTTTTAATATTTTTTAAAATATTTTGTATCACAATTCTTTATATGGAATTTAAAAATTACAAAATTTCTACGATTTTTGAAATTTTGTATGACTAAATGCTTTTTCTGTGGCCCAAGAAATTTAATTATGATTATTCACAGAACTAAGAAGTTAATTGATTTTGTTGCCGAACATAGACAATTTATTCACGGGTCCTCATCCATATTTTGAAACGGTTACGACTAAGTACTATAATTTTGTGCAAATAGACTTAATGCTAGTTGATTTTATTAATTTATAAAAAAATTAAAAATCCCTTAATTTTGAACGATTTTTATAAATTTGTACTGTCGATCCTAGATATGTTCACAGGTTCCAGGCCGGATAGCTTAAACAAAATCCTTCCTTAGATGAACATTGTTTTTTCACAGAACTTAGAATGGAATGAGGAATTTAGAAACTTCGTGATTTTGGACGATTTTTACAATTTAATGTCGCCGAACTTATTACTTAGAACATTTGTAATTTTATAACGATTAAAAAAAAAGTTTATGGAATTTAGAAATTTCGTGATTTCGAACGATTTCGAAAACTTTATAATCATTCTAGAGACGTTAATAATGTTCTCATTCACATTTACCAAAATCAAATCTGATGGAGCTATTTATTATTCAAGGTTGTTAGATGTGAACGATTTTTGAATCGTGAATCATAGAAAAAGGTTATAGGTTTTCGTTCATATTTATGAAAAGTTTACCACAGCCAATTTAACTATTTTTGCGGTTAATAAAATTATATTTTGATGGTAACTTAATTTTAATCAAATTAAAATAGATATATTTAGTTTTTTAGAACGATTTTGTCTAGACAAATTCCTTATTTTGCGGCCAGACTAAATTCTGATTGGCAATATTTTTTATGGAATTGCACCATGGGCCTTTGTGGCATTGAGTGCGGAATCCTCGTGGGTTCCAGCCAATTTTAATAGAAGATACGTAGTTTTGAACGATTTAAAAATGAAAATTTATTGAATTTAAAAATTCGACGATTTTTATAAATTTTGTAAGACGAACAGTTTTCTGTAGTCAAATTATTCATGGATTTAATAATGATGGACTCCACTATGTTATGCAGAACTTTCAAGTTACATGATTTCAGACGATTTTTACAATTTTGTGCCGTCGATGCCAAATATGACCACAGGTTCCAAACCACCTATTCGGATCGCTTTGACAAAATCCTCTCTTTGATTTGTTTTAACAGAATTTATATGTTTTGGAAATTTGAACGACTTAAAACAAATAAAGTTATTTATAATTTAGAAATATCGTAAACGATTTCAACAATTTCATACCGTTTATTCTAAAGAAATTCACATTTTCGAAATGCTTATGCTAATTGCTTTCTCTGTGGTTACGAAAACTCGATACTGATGGAATTAACAATTTTTAACGGAATTAAAATCTGAACGACTTTAAACGTATTTAAAATTTTGTAACATCAATCATAAAAAATAGTTCCAGATTTTGGTTCATATAAACGTAACTAAATGATGTTTGATCGGATTAAAATTCGATTTTGATGGATACATAATTTTGAACGATTTAAAAATTTTTAAATTTGAGCGATTTAAATTTTTTGTGTTTTTGGACGATTTTTTGAAATTTTATACCACCGATCATCGATATGTCCATATGTCCAGCTTTTCGCCACTCATTTTCAGATTGCTTAGACAAAATCATTACTTTGCGGTCAAAACTATATTCTGATCGGATTTATAATAAATTTTATAGAATATCGAAATTACGTGATTTTGAACGATTTAAAATTTTTATTTTAATTGAATTTGACGATTTTTGAATTTTTATAAGATAAATTGTTTTTCTTACGGTCAACGGGGTTGAATTATGATGAACTTTACTATTTCTTAGAGAACCTAGAAGTTACGAGATTTTGAACGATTTTTCATCGTATATCAAATTTAATTCTTTACTACACATTTATTGAATTTTAAAATTTCGTGAGTTTGGATGATTTTTTCATGTTTGTGCTGTCGATCTACACATTTATTACGTTAACGTTTTTTGAAGCTTAGAATAAATGCTTTGTGGTTAAGATAACTCAACTCTGATGGGACTTTTTGCCAAGAAATTTAGAACGATTTTTGAATTTTTTTTTTTCGTCAATCATAAAATTTTTACAGTTAATCGTCCTTATTTTCAAATACCTTACCATTACCAATATCTTTGTGTTCAATTAAATTTGACTTTGATGTGCCCTTAATTATGGACGACTTGAAAAAAAAATGATGTACTATAGTTAAGTTTTGTGATTTTGAATGATTTTCTCAATTTTGTGGCCCCGATCATAGAAATGTTTTCGTTTATAATTTCGAATAGTTAAGCCCAGCTACATACTATATGTTTTTGTCCAAATGGTCGACTATATATGCTTCAAAATGATTTTACTATTGTATTTTAGACAAAATTTAGAAATTTAGTGTTAGAAAATTACTGAATTTTTCAGTTTCGACGATTTTTGAATTATGTACAAAACTTGGAGTCGATTTAATCAATTTTATACCATTCATTCTAGAGGCGTCCGCATATTCTCGCTCATATTTTGAAAAGGCTTGGTTCAATTACATTTTTTATGCTTAAAGAAGCTCAATTCTGATGGACTAATTTATTTGATTTGATTTTTTAACTTGACTAACGAACGTAACTATCTTATTAATCACAAAAATTCAATGTTGATGAACTTTATTTTTTTTTACAGAAATTAAAATGTATATGATTTTGGACGATTTTTAAAATCTTCTACCGCCCAACTTTTATATGCCCTTCGATTCTCGTTCACGTTATTGGAAAGCGATTTTTACAAATATTGTATGAAATATTTTGACCAATTGTTTTTTATGCGGTTCCCTATTTTTCAAGAAGTTTAGAATTTGAATGAAATCTTGTATTCCTGTGTGTGAAAAATAGTGGTGGCACAATCAGCTTAAACTCGAATTATAGTTTTAAATGTTTTTATATTAATTTTAGTATAAACTTCACACTCAGAATATTTAGCGATAACTTTTATGGAGTTTTAGAATTTTGTACAGATAATCCTTATTTCCTTTACAGGAAATACAATCTATCACATTTAAAGTTTCAAATTTCATTATTTAGTTTAGATAAATAATAATATTCAATTTAATGTTAAAATATAATCACGAAGTTTGATAAGTTCAATAAGGTGACGTATCTAAGATATTGCATCACTCAAAATTTTGAGAATAATAATGTCAATACCCTTTTATAACATTTAACGAATAAACGACAGTAACCTATACGCGATATCATCTAAAACAAAAAAAAAACGCGCATATACCAAACCACAATCGGTCATATACATATCTAATTTCGACAATTATTAATTTAGATCATTAATTTCCAGCACTAATCCGCGTTATTAATCGAGATCAAACCCTTGGAATAATAGAAAACAATAAATTATTGTTTGCTCGGTATCGTTCGAAAAAAAACATAAAATTTCGAAATTTTGCCAAAGTTTAATATTTAAAAACAAGTGTTTTTGATTAATTGTTAAACAAATCAAATTGAAGTACTAGCCCGTCTGGCGACATTCACACCAACCAACCAAACGGTTATATGATTTATGAGAGACATGTGCGTGCTATCGTAATATATTTTATTTTAGTTAGTTTTCTTTGAGATGCAATATAGCGTATAGTTGCGATCATTTGGCTGGCAATGTACCTATATACAATCAACAGAAAAATAAGAAAGGAGACAACAACACGTGTATGAGTAGTATAACACTATAATGTACTAAGATTAAGCTAAAAATACTTATAACATTCTTAAAATATTTCCACATTTTTTTTTCTTTTTATAAATTAAATAATAAAGGAATTCTTTAATTTTATTTTTTATTTACTAAATTAAATAAATAAATAATCTAAAAATAAAATATAATTGATAGCGAAAAATAAAAAAAAAACAAACAATGATCCAAATTTTTCCATTTGTTTTCGTTATTTAAAATATTTTAAGTTGGATTCACAATATATGTAAGATGCGTGGTATACATAATACAATATATTGTGTCTAAGTACGCAGCATTATTCTTGCAAATAATATTTATTTAATTTACGTATTTTGTATATTTTATTTATAGATATAAATTGTAATGACAGTATAATAATGATTAAGTAGTTATTAAAATAGACACAATAAAAAAAACTACTGTGCGGTCGCGGTTAAATCAGAGGGTCGCGGGATAAATATACATAATATGTGCATATGTATACAATACAAAATCAATTGTTAATTGTATTTATCTCGTACCGTTCATACATTTCATTAAAAATATAAATCATTTTTTTTTATTTTTTTTTTTTTTGAAATTATAAATTCATATAAGGAAATTAAGACTATATCGATTAAAATTGAAATGGCGCCATTTTACCATCTTTTTATAAATAGATGCATATGCATAAAAATTGTATTCAGCAAAACTAAGATGCGTAATCTTAAATATTCTGTATATATGTTATCCATTTTTGCATGATTTTAATAGCTAACGCGATAGCATGAGAGCAACAAATATTTTTGACGTAAAAATGGTTTTGTATTTTTATTTAATAAAATTTAATTATATTATTTTAATAGATTTTATCGATGGTATTTTTGCTATTATTTACGTAAGCATTAGTCGATTATTGGATGTGGTTAAGGCGAGCGAGAATCGAAGAGGAAATCATAACGACAATAATTTTTGTGTCATGGTAATCATCTCATATAAATTTTAATTAGAATTCGAAATGGAATTCAAAATGTGTACTTTGAATGGGAACTGAACCGATCTTGAACTGAAGTTATTGTACGTATTCTACACGTATTGCTAATTTGTGTGCCCGGTTTAGCACTATCCGATTTATTTTAGCCCCTTAAAAATCAGTTTTGCACCAAGTTGCAACTATATAAATCTTTTTAGAACTAATTCTATCACTTTCACATCACAAAGATCTACTACATTTTTTCAACAAATTTACAGTTAAATTTAACGTTCTTGACTATCTGTAATTCATCATTGAATGGGGATTTTTATGCGAGCGAAGGTGGCTACTCGATTTTATTAATTTATACAAAATTCAAAACTTCCTTAAATTTGGACGATTTTTATTAATTTGTACTGCCGATCCTAGATATGTTTACAGGTTCCAGTCCATAAATTAGGATGAACAAATAATACGTTGTTTTGTTGGAGGAATGCAAGTGTTTTCTTTGCCATGTGTGACGGACCTGAGTCTTGGTGGAATATCCAGTTAGTTACTCTTTGGAAATAAGCGTTTTGAATCTTCGATAAGGTTTTAAACAGTTAAACAGTTGTTTATGTAGTAATCTGCATTTATTTTAGCACCTGGCTAAACGAAAACAGGTACTGTTGTGCCAAAATTAGTTATCCCTAAGAATACCATAAAGCCTTTCGGATGAGACGGTTTGCGAAGAGAAATAATTCTGTCTTAGTTTGACTCAAATATTGCACACTTATTTGGCCATCGGCATTTGTTAAATAAAACCAAGATTCGTCCACTGTGATATATTTCTGCCATTTATCCGCTTTCAGTACTCGGTAAAGCGCCAAGGACCGTTGGTGCCTTTTGGTGATTGCTTGCCCAGACATATTGTGACGCTTTGGCTTCTTAGTCCCAAATTTTTTTCAGAGTATATTGAATGACTCCAACCTTTGTGTTAAAATGTTTTGCCATATATTTCTACGTCGGTGGTTTGGTTGCCATTTTTCGCAAATTAGAAATTTGGCGTTTTGACAAAGATGATTTTCGTCCCGCATCTTCAAATGGGTTATTGTTTCTCATTAGAGCAATTTCAAAATGTGAAACAAAGACCCGTTGTTCTTTTGTCAACACCATGAAGAGAACTGACATTTAAAATAAAATTACATTTGGAATATTCTATTGTTTTGATGTTTCTTTTTTACATATACTCTATCTCTCTCTAAAATAACGGGGCTCTGAGTTTTTGGTACTTAAAATCGTTCATTTTCATTTTCGTTCAATTGTTGTACCTATACTTATGATAAGATGAACTTTTTAAGGAAGGTTTTACGATTGTCCTAAAAGGTTAGGTATTTGTAATGATGTGCTTCTATAATTAAAAAATGAGTGTAAATATTTTATTTCACTCTGATCTGACATATGTAAATGATATTTCTTGAAAAATTGAGCTTTTGAAAATAAGTTTCGCATTATTGTCTTTCGAATTGGAAATCAATTTTTAGATTATTCAATTATCTGTTTATTTAAAGAGAACAAATATTTTTTTCCGATCCACCATAAAAGTTATTTTATGAAACAATGCTTTTTGAAAAAAATTTCATGTCTGCCCTTCAAATTTCAAATTAAATGCTTAATAATCATAATGATTTGCTTCTAAATTAAAGAACACGCGTAATTATTCTAATTGATTCCGCTTCAACATAAAAGATATTTATTTAAAGCAGAGCTTTTTGAAAAAAATGGCCCCTCCACTTCTAAAATTTAAATTTGAAGTTTGCGGCCATTGAATTATTTAGTTAAAGCACAAAGTGTTAATATTCCAACAAAAATTTTATTAAGCTTTTGGTTAAAAAGTTTTGCAATTATCCTAATTGGAAATTAATATTTTAATATTTGTTGATCATCTCCTTTTATAATTAAATAACACGTGTAGATTTTTTATTCAATTACGATCCAACATAAAAGCTTCTTTAGGGAAAAATGAACTTTTCGAAAAAATATTTTGCAGAGTTTCTATTTTGTAATTATCTGTTTCTCTAAATTAAATAATAAGTGTATTTATGTTTATTGATTCCAATTCAACATTAAAATTTTTTTGATGAAAATCTAAGCTTTTCGAGAATATACGATTCATAGTCTCTTCCAATTGGAAATTGTAATTTTTAAAATTTTAATTAAAGTATAACAGTAAAAATTTTAATTGATTGCAATCCGACATGAACGTGCTATTATGAAAAGATGAGCTTTTTGTACAAAATAAATTCTTGATTTTTGTAATTATCTATTAACACATTTTATAATTAAAAAACAAATATTTGATTCCGATCTGACATAAAACTTCATTTATGACAAACAGAGTTTTGTGAAAACATTTTCGTATTTGTCCTTCCAATAGGAAATTAAAATTTTGATAATTGCAATCATTGGCTTCTTTAATTAAAAATCAAGTGTGAATATTTGATTTGATATCGATCTGACTTAATAGAACTATTATGACAAGATGATCGGCAGGGAGATGCTCTGTCCCCGATACTCTTTAATCTCATGTTGGAGTACATCTTTCGTAAAACTGAAACACCTCAGCGCAACATCTTATATCGCCAGTCCAATCAAGTGCTTGCATATGCAGATGACATATGCGTGATTGGACTGAATAGCAACGGAGTGAAAGAAATACTTGATCCGCTTGTAGAGTTTTCAGCTTCTGTTGGACTCCAGATCAATGAGTCCAAAACGAAATACCTGATCTCTGGTTTTAGAGACAATGGCACACCAGATTTTAGTAGTGGCCACCACACGTTTGAGGGAGTGAGGAGGTTCAAATATTTGGGCTCTCTTATCACTCACGATAACAGTGTGGGTGAGGATATTAAAGTGCGGCTGGCAGCTGGCAGTCGTTCTTTGTATCCTCTAAGGCCACTGCTAAAATCTAAACACTTATCAAGTGCCGTGAAGCTGAAGCTTTACAAAGCGTTGATCAGGCCCGTTGTTATGTTTGGATGTGAAAGTTGGGCGCTGACGGATGAGTACGAGAGATGGCTCCTTACATTTGAGAGAAGAATCATGCGTGTGATTTACGGCCCTAAACGCGAAATAGATGGTACGTACCGAGCTCTGTACAATTTCGAGATCAGAGATCTGATGAAGATCCCCGATATTGTACATGAAGTTAGATCTCAGCGAGTACGCTGGCTCGGTCACGTTCTGCGTGCTGATCCGGAACGAATTGTGCAGCGATCTCTGAAAGGAGAGCCACCATATGGTAGGCGCAGAGGTCGTTGCAGGCGACGATGGCTCCACGATGTAGAGAACGACTTGGCCTCTTCAGATTGTCTAAGACAGTATGAAGACCAAGCTCAGGATCGAAACCGTTGGAGCCAGATTGTTGATTCAGTAAGGGGCCAGTAATGGCCTTTAACACTGTTATTATTATGACAAGATGAGCTTTTTGAAAAATAGTTTCACAATTATCCTTCGACCTGGATATTACTGTTTTACTATTTGTAATCATTGGCTTCTTTAATTAAAGAACAAATATCCATTTTTATTTACATGATCCGCATTCGACTTAAAATCTTATTTTTGAAAAGTTCTTTTTTATGATGCAAAATTCATGAGTTTTACCTTGGCGTGTCAACAAAAATGTAAAATCCAAAATGTATTACGAAAATTAATACAAATTATTAATAGGTCAAAGCTTTGCTATATGGACATTTCAAACAATTCGTAAAATAGTTTTTCAACTTTTTGGGGTCCAAAATAGTGATACGAGGAGGTATACATATTATGTACAATTGCAATATTTCAAATTCAAATCAAAGTTCTTACAATCATGATAATTTATAAAAAGTAAAAATAAACTGATATAAAAATTATATAATTCAGTCAGCTACTTAACTTTAAATACATAGTGACACTACACATTAATGTGTATGCTTTTACAATATTTTTCATTGCTTCCATCAAATATAGAGTAATTTATATTATACATAATTGTGTCTTTTTCAAATGATTCCTTTCTTTGGTTCGCTGACTAGTCGCTAATGGCTAGTTATATAAGCGAAGAAACTCTTTCTACATTCGCATTGAGTCTAAAAATGCAAAGCACTTCATTTACAAAAAATTAATAATTTTTAGTGAAAAAAGTTATATTCATTGTGAAAAAAGTCTTATTCTAATTGCAAAATATTCAATTTCTAATTACTTTCTAACAATTTATAAACATAATGTAGATTGCCATTAAAAATATATAAATACCTAAAATTATCAAAACAAATTTGAATTTGAATTTGGGCAGATAAGTGTACATAGGAAGAACATGGGAAGATAAGTGTACATAGTAACGTTTTACCCCATAAACCATTGTAGTGAAACTAAAGATTAGAATTTATACGTTTTGTGAATGAACCAAGGCCTAAGTTTTGTAATTGAAAATAATTAGCACTCTATACTGTCAATCTACCACATCAAACTGGCACCCACCAAAAATAATACTCGGCAACAATGACTAAATTGCTGATAGTGACAAATTCGAATTTAGTGCACGTGAAGATTTTCTTAGACTTCTCCGAAATCTCGCAATTGCTTTACACCAGTGTTGCCCAACACATATTATTTCATATTATTGCAGTTTAAAAACACTTATTATATGACATAGATGAGGGGTGCCAGAACATCCATAACCTAAAAAAGGACTATTATGTGAAATTGCAAAGTAAAATAGAGAACAATTTTTGATAAATATAAATTCATATCCTTTTTCTATAGAAACAAAAATCGCATTAAAAGTCAAACTCAGTGTTTTAATATTATATTTTATCTCATTGTATAGTTATAATTATAAGAATCCGGTAATAATAAGTGTTAAACTTAAGTTCATTGGGCTCAAAACATGAAACAACTAGAGATAAAACATGCTGAACCCTAGGGTTTGTGTGGTGAAGAAAAGTTGACAAATCTTCAGCAATTGTACCCATTATAATCGAGATAGAATTGCTTTAAAGAATTTTTCCTTCAGTTCAGTAAATAGAGTTAAAGATAAGAATACCGTTCGAATCAAATACTGTCAATATAATTTTCAATTTTGCAATATAATGAAATTTCAAAAATGTTTCATATGATCAAACCGTTTTCTTTCTCAAACTAAGCAATTTTATTGTAGTTCTATACAATAAATAGTATGAAATTCTGAAAATAGGATAAAATTCTTACTGTTTGCAAATTTTTATTAAATTCTGTAGACATTTTTTTTATAAAATTTCACTCAAATTTTTGACTCTGAAACTTCATTGAAATCTGAAATTCAAAAAGTTTGGAAGTTTCATCAAATTCTAGTGTAATTAAAATTTTGAAATAAAAATTTTAATTTTCCCTAAAATTTCGTTTCAAATACTCCAATTTAAAAAAATTTAAAAAATTTAATTACAAAATCTTAATTTTAATTATTGGTTTTTGCTTGAATTCTATGACAATTTTTGCTCAAATCATAATTAAAAATGGAATGCCAAATTAAGCGTTTCGATTTTTGGCAAACTCTAGTCTGAAATTTTAATTTTTTGTAAAGTTTAATTTGAAATGTTTACCAAATTTTGGGATTTATTTAGCTTCTGGAGTATTTGATTCTTAAATGTTAAATTTAATTCTTACATTTTTAACAAATTATGTAGGAATGTTTTTAAGATTTCGAAGTCATTAAGACTACAATTTTAAAAAATTCTACACCACAGCTTTTGAAACTTAATCGAAATCTGAAATTTTTGTAAATTTCTGGATTGATTAGTTAGTGAGGGCATTCAACTTTAAAAAACATAATATAGAAATTTCCTTGTTCGAAATTTCTTTAAATCTTGAAGAAAGTATTTTTTTAAAATATGATTGTGAATATTTCATGGCCAGAAATTCGAAAATTCTTGCAATTTTATCAAATTCTGTAATTTATTTACCGAATATTTTTAATATAATCAAGTTCTGAAATGTTAACAAATTTACTAAATTTTTAAATTTATGAATGGCTTCTATTATTTGAAAACCAAAATGTTTTTGCATTCTTTGAGTTAGTTTGGTAACATTTTTTAACCGCCCTCGTTAGCACAGTAAATAGCGCGTTTGCTTTGTTATTCGAGGGTCTCGGGTTCGATTCCCAGTGGTGACCAAAAATCACAGTTGGGTGTTTTTAATGTGTAAGTATATGTGTATGACCGAATATTGCACCGTGGGCCCATTAGTGGCATTTTTAGTGCTGGAGTAATCCGCCCAATTTTAATTTCTTTTTGGTAAAATTTTAATAGAATTTCAAAAATCATTTTAGTATAGTTTCTTCAAATGAATTTTGTAAAACATTTTAAAAAGAAGTTTAATAAACTTATCAAATTTTGGTTGTAAAATTTTTTAAATGCATATTTAATGATTTCCTGTATCGACTTTTTCAAATTTGCTAAAATTTCAAAATTCGAGCTTAACTCAGATAACAACAAAAAGTTCCTAATTTTCAAATTTTGACAGAATTAAAAAAAATTCTAAAGGTGTATTATGCTACCTGATGATACTAAAGATCATGATTGAAAAATAATTTTAATCTTTCAAGATAAAGTTTATACCAAGTTATACTGTAGTAGAATTTCCAGAAAAATGATAAACAGACTGGGTTTGGGCGGAAGGGTTCACATGATATCGGACTAAAAACCAATGTTCAATTGAGCTATGTGTAGAAAAGCAAAACCGAATTGTATCACATATGTCACAAAAGATATCATGCCGTAAAGTCATGGCAAGGTAGATGTAAGTAGATGTGCCAAAAGATTACAAAAAACACTATCGGCAGAGCAAAACTCTTAACATGCACGTTTTTTTATGAAAAGTTGAATCTTAGAGACCGAACGAAACCTCAAATATTTTAAAAACAACTAAAGAAGAAGAAGATTGAATCTGCGCAAAAATTGTATAAAATAATTTTATAAAATCATACCACATTCCGTAATTTCAGAAAACTCTGGAGTTTAACGAAAATAAAAATTATCCTCCGATTTTGAGTGAAATTCAGAAGTTTTCGCCAATATCGAATTAGAGTACCGTAAATTGTTTAATTTCGGAATTTGAACAAATAATCAAAAAATTTGAAAGAATATATAGAGGTACCAGCAGAAACAATAGTGATCTTGGCAAAAATGATACACGCTCGCTTGTTTTGCAATGTCTGATTACTACAATAAAAATTTTATTGCTTGCACTAACTTTCAACATCAAGCCGAAATCGATAATCGCACGATTACATAACTATGTCAAGTACAAAATTACAATTTGGAACACAACAAAACTAAACACAATCATTCGAGATATTTACCTCCATACCGATATTCTAAAGGTAAATCTTGTGGGATGGCGAAGCCGCCAACTTTTACAACTTGAGCTTATTTCACATAACATCGATTTAAAATCTTCAACAGCCACTTTATTGTTAATAACAGCACACGTTCTGGGTTTGAAGTAAACCCCGATTCTAACCACATAATTTGGTTGGAACTCAAGGTTAGAAATTTTAGGAATAATTTAAATAAACAAGAACGAATAATTTTACATTGAGCCCTTTCAATGGCATGGTTCACTTCAAAAAACAGATCTTCTTCTTCTCTCTCATCTTTGAATGTACAATTACAAGCCGTTTATATACTCTAGCACCCAAACACACTTATTCTGAAAGCCTTTAGTTAACAAATTTATTCGTAACTCTATCATTAATTTCGGTCCACTGCAGTACCTTTAAGTTTTTTACAAAAATGTTTATACAATTTACTTCTATAACCTAGGCGAACAGCTGAAATGCTTTTCGGATATATTAGCCGATAGGGTCAGGTAGCAAAACTTCGGTAGTACGCTGTAGGTGGTCGCACGTTATCTACAAATTGATTAATCTCTTACATAAACATCTATTGTGAAGCTTAAACCTTCTTTTAAATACAACTATAAAGTCGTGAACACCGTATCTTACTTCCCTATTCACCTTATGTGAACCAGTTAGAGCTACTTATGTAGCATGATATATCTCGCACCTTTCAGTTTTCCAGACCAGAGAGGCAGTCCATTAAGAATCTAGAAATATATTTATGTATTCTGTGTGCAAAGCCGGACATGAGCATAGGAGGTGGACTACCGTCTCTTCCTCCTCCTCGTCCATACAGCTTCTGCAAAAATCATTTGCTTCTAGACCTAGCCTCCTCGCATGCTCTCCAAGTAGGCATCCTTGCACGATCGTAATTAATTCACGTTTCCGTAGGGAGATCAGTGTCTTTGAGCGTTTCTACTCCAGCTTTGGCCAGACTTGTCTTGCTACACTACATGAGAGAGTGTTGGTCCACCTTTCATTCGCTGAGGCTACTGTCCCCTTTTTAAGCACTGCCTTCAGCGCCTTAATAGGCCTCCTTAAATTTGCCCTTTCCGGTAGCAGTTGGACACTTGTACAATGCCTAGCTAGTTCGTCCACCCTGCAGTTCCCCATGACGTCCGAGTGCCTGGGAACCCAGGCTATCTGAATGTTAAAATGCTCACTCATCTCATTCAGATACAACTGGCAACCCAACGCCATCCCCTAGGTTTTTGGAGAAACCGAATCCAGCGACTTAATTGCCACACCCCCCACCCCCCCCCCCCCCCCCCCTTCATCGACATACTTGATTTTTCACTTGCTTTTGCAAAGTGTTTTTTCTAATATACCAAGAGTTTATCAGTTCCATAATTGTTCCGTAGTAATCCCAGCTTTTTATAATTCTGAAGAAAATTTTATCGATATAACGCCAAGAACGTGATCCTTGCAAATTTTGCGCCAAACCATTACCAAAATTCTTACCCATTATTTAAATACTGATCAACTGCATTTTATATATAAACTAATAATCCGTACAATCATAAAATGTATATCCACTTTAGCATACAATTTATAACTACATACATAAAATGTACACAAATTGCTAATAACAATAATAATAATAACAAATTGCCAAACCAAATTAGTCTTCTCAACATTTTTACATATGATCGTGATACACAAAACAAACAATAAAGTTTAAACCCTTGATCTTGACTAAAATGTTAAGTAAAAAAAATAAAAATCGGTTTAATGATTAATTGGGCAAATAAAATTGAAATTTCATTGGATAAAAACTAAATTAACTTGCCCAAAAATCGTGTATGGTCAAGCACACGCAGCAAAAAACAAAAAATTGAAAATAAAAATAAAGAGCAGCAAATTGCGGACAAATCATTATATCCTTGAAAGTATATTAGTTTCAAAATTTGCCAAATAATTAACCCGCGATAATCAACCAACCACATATGTATATGTATATATAGTTCCAAGGTAAATTATAGCCCATATATAGCATAACATTATATACTTAGGTACATAATCGTACATAATTACAAAATTGCGTTCAATAAATAATTAAAATTAACGTTTTAATTGAGATAAATCCAAACTGCCAAGCTATAAGCTGAATGTCTACCATATACTTTCAATTTTTTCCGAAGATATCATTGTTACAACATTTTTTTCAACATATCAACATATTAACATATCATTTGTTATCTATCTATTGAGAGTTATACGTGTGGGATGAAATAGTTTTTTTTATTATTATTATTTATAATAAACTATTTTATCCGAGAGAAGAATAAGATACATTCATTAAAAAAAACAAAAAAACAATCGCACATAGGGGGGTTTTATACCACGCACCAGCAACATATTCAAATTAAATATATATAGTTTTCATTTCTTATTTCGTTACCTTTTTTTTAGTTTTTAACTTTTAATAATATGAAAATTGTGTTCAATATTTCAATTGCGCTCTAACTTCACCACGATGATTTCAAACTATTGATGATAAATTTTATTTGCATATATGCAGTATACATATACAGATATAATGATATGCTGTTGAGATGAAAACGATAGGCATGACGCCTATATCTGACTTTTATTATACAGCGTTGAGGGTTTTACCTGAGACGAGAACAATATTTTTAAAATAATTAATTTTTTAAAAACATTTAAATATTTTTTAGAAAATTATGTTATGCGATAGTGAAATAGATCAAATATATAATGATGCTGAACAATCAGAGTTAAAAATTATAATTCCTGGATGAATCGTAATAGCGGACCAATTTACACAGCTCACATTGGTCCTGACGATCAATGATAATTTTTCTATCAAAATTTCCTAGTGCGGCCAAGATGCTTTGGTTTTGCCTTGAATGCTTAGATTGCCTACACGACTACCAAAGAATCAATAACACTATTTCACAAAGAATTGAGCAGGTTGAAGAAACCCTAAAAAATATAATTCTGGTGTCGGAAACTATGATTGACATTGATCGCCACATAACTAGATCACTGACAAAAGTAGCGATAAATACTGCACACAGCCGCAAACAATGTCTCTTCTGATGAAAATTGTTCAATCCCCTACGCATAAATAAGTTAAGAAACCGAATGGGGAATTTGTATAAAAACTGCAGATGTTTACACCAGAAGTGGACAATCCGACCAGCTACTTACAATTAGTGTGGATTGACCCGTTTGTTACTGTAGAACATAGTTTAAAGGGTTCATCAACAAAATCTTTAATTTAAAAGAAGTCAATGCAATCAGAATGATTCCAATGCAAATCTTTCTTAAGGAATTTGAATACAAACAAAAAACAGATGTTATGCTGTTATACTGGGTTCTCAAAACTAAAACTAAAATCAAAGCATCTGAACAATCAAGCAGAAAACCAGTAAAAGGGGTGTGTACAATCTATTATCAGAATGTTAACAAAATGACATTAAAAACGTCGTTTACATACGACCTCATGCTCATTGTGATTACTATGCGTCAAGCGTCGACTCGATTGAGGAAGTCATGAGCATATCAAATTCATCTGATTTAGTTCTTGTACTGAGTGACTTCAATCTCCCAAATATTATCAGGAATTTTGATCATCAATTGAATTGCATTTTAGCATGCCATATAAAGCCAGATATTGAATCTTTATTTGTTGATGAATTTAAACCAAATTAATTTTTTTTTCGAAAAACTGAGTCACTTAATCGATGCTACCCACTGCATACCTTAAAGTTTAGAACACGTATACAACTTTAAAAAGACATACCACATCTGTTTTGAACTATAATCGCTACCACAATAGCCCTAATATACAACGTAGCTCAAGTTCCTTTACGATACAGGTCATACCAGCCGATATCTACTTTGCTAGCTGTATTAACGACTAATTTGATAACTTCAATCGTTGAGCGGGGTTTGAGGAAACTAAATTTGTATTGTGCAATGTTCTAAAATATTGCCAGGTGTGTCTAACATGCAGATCATAAACCGGTTCCCCTGGTGGCTTTGCTTCTTTCAGAAGTAGCACCAACCGGTGCTTTTCCCATTATATGAAAGTATACTGGCGACATGTCTGTATTGGTTATCACTTCTAGAAATTTCGACATTACTGCTCGATATACTATATAGTTATAGATAGTTCTAGCTAGATCTAACTAAGTGTAGTTAGGTTGGGCCAATTATAGTTAACCATTATAAATAGCTGTAGCTAACTGTAGCTAATCAAAAGAACCCTAACTGGGTACCCTTGGTTACCTGTACCAAGTACTAGGCCGCACACTTTAGTAGTCATAAGTATATACGAAGCCGCTAACGTCCCATAGGTTAGCGTCAATTGCTGGTAATGTTTTATCGAGGATCTGCTACCCAATCTGCGTACTAACTATATATGTAGTCAAATATCCTTTATCGCTGCTTCGATCCAAATACTGTCGATACATTTTCTCGACCTATGCGCTTATAGCAATCTGATGAAATTGAAATCCCGTCAAAATTGAATATTATAAACGCTGTATGACTTCTTTGATTTCAGAACTCTTGTTGGGACTTTCAGATTCATTTATTTCTATCATATTTCTACATCGATATAACCCGGGCGATTGCCTGCTAATTGTTGTTTTTTTGAACCAAACAAACGTTCACATCGCTTTCCTTGTTTGTTACAGTTTTGGAAGTTGGAATATTTTTTATATTTTATATTTAGGGCTGTACGTAATTCTTCGACGCTGATAAAATATAATTTCAATGGTTTGGCCTTTGTCTTGAGGTTTTACTCTTCCTGGTTCACCAAAATCATATACGCTATATTAACCAACATAGTGATGCCGCAGTAAGGTTCTTCCTGGAATACATCCAATTGGTTGTGACTGAAATACCCCTTTTTGGTGACGCAGGTTCTTTATTCGGATGTTCACTTGCTTTTTGCGCAACTGTTTGTTAAATGAAGAAGTTTAGTATGGAAACTGACCAGCTGACTAAACGATAATACATAACAATAATGTGTATCTATTACACCTCCAGTCATATCTGATGATAAAATGCTAACAGCTCTGATAGGTTTTGGAGGTGGACCAAATTATATACTCTCTTCCATGGTAAAAAGTTTGGTATTATTTTGATACATCTGTTGTGTAAAATATTCAACCACTCCTTGAGTTGTGCGGAGTTTAGTAGGGTATATGATTCTGTCTCCCATCTTAAGGCACTTCAAAGTATATTAGCATATTCGGATTTTCTCACTAACCTTCGATAATATGTGTTAGTTGATAGTAAGTAATCCAACGTTATTAGAGTAACATCTGGAGTTCGTCAGGGATTCTATATATTTGACCATGGATTTTTATTGTTTTCATCGATCGAATAACGAATAAACAACTCCATTTTTCTAATATTTGCAGTTAACGTAAAAATCATTCATACGATTGAACAAATGTGTGATGTTGACGAGCTATAAGACGATCTCAATCGACTTGGTGAGTGCGGTGCCATCAAAACTCATTGCACTTAAATATCAAGATTCAAGAAACGCAAAATTCAGTCATATCTCCGTAAGAAGAATCCAATGGTTATAAAAAGTTTTTACATACCATTCTATGAGAATGTGGCTCGCACAATATGTGAATATGCACCCACGAAAATAGACGTCTCTACTGTTTTTATCGGTAACATACTACATGGTTACATCGATTCAACTTACATATTTCAAAACATCTCTATTAATGTTTCAAATAGGACATTGTGTGATCATCGATTTCTGGCGCTGGTGCACCGCTCCATCAACTATTGCCTAATTAATCTCATCAATACATTGCCTACGTTTAAACGCAATTCCAACACAACACGTGACGATAACACTCTTATGCCATCTAAATTATGTTAAAGTTTATTGTTTAGTTCATTTCGGTTCGATTCGATAAATCTCGCGTGACCTACTTTTGCCTCACCCATCTCGCTTGACTTACTTTTGCTTGCATAACGCACCTCTCCTATACGGTTTTGAAATATTTGAACCGAGCATCCAAAGTTTCATTTAAAAACATTTAAGAATGACAGTTCCATCCATCATGTCAAATTTCATCAAAAGCGGTCAAGGATAGTCCTAAAAAAACAAATCATTTTAGAATTTTATTCCCATTCAACAGGTGGTTTATCTTAATCATTAAAGAATTGGCCTAGTTCCCGTTGGCCAGATTCCATAGAACTCCAAACAGAAATCGTTTTAGAATGCCATTTCTATTCAACGTATCGAATTTGTTCATAATCGGTCATTATATGGCTAAGTTCCATTGCTGCACTAAATTTGTTTCATGTCTTACACGAACTGGAATAAGCGGTAATCATAAAAGATTACTACGATTTGACCACACCTGTAAAAAGATCGATGAAAAAAAAATGTCCAAATCTGTTACTAAACCGTTACATCATCAATTGTCATTTAGCTTTTCGTAAAAACCGACCTTTACCGGTACTCTTTTTGAGAAACTCAACGAATATAAATTCAAATTCTGTGAAGAACCGTTATTTATTCAATAAAATTCAAATTTTTTCATCTAGTACTCGATTTAAATTAATCGATGTTACATTTCTTTTGTTTTTGTTTTTTAAATTCAGTTACAAACATGGCGTTGACCAAAGAACATCAGATTGCCATTAATTCATTATTAGGTATAAACTTTTGGAACAAAAATAGTGTAATGAACGATGTAAGGAACGATGAAATACAAGAATTATTTAATTTATTCGATTAATTACGAGCGGTTACGATTAGATGATGGTTAAAAAGTGCGGAGGTATAATTAAAAACAGTGCAATAAATAAAGGTAAATGATTCATTTACAATCATAGAATCCAATTTGGATTGCTCAAAAACGTTGGTTTATAAAGCCATAAAGACATATAAGAAGGTAAGGGTGGTGCTTGTCTGATCCCCAGAGAAATAACCTAAATCGTGCCACCTGAAATTGAAGAAAACATATATCAGGTAGCAGCATTAAATATATCAGGACCTTTATACGACGCCACAGCGTCACTATCTGAGCTGGGTTGATGTATGACATACAAAATGATAAACGTTTAAAAAAAAATCAGCTTATGGAAATGATTGCATTAAAGTGAGCGTTGTAAAATACAGTGTTGCACGTTTTAGTTTGTTCTCGTTACGACAGAACGCGTTTTAAACCAATTTGAAAAGCGCCGTATGCAACACGATGTGTTTTGTCATAAATTGTTGTTAAAGCTTAATTGACCAAATAAAATCCTCAACATTTAATGATGAAGAATCCAAGCAGACGTCACATTTGCGAGGCACATATTATTCGAAATGGCAGCTCTCTGTATCAAAAACAAATCGGACTGTGGAAATAACAATAAACTGCGGTTGATTTATTTTTTAAATTCATATTTGATGTTGATAATGATTTTTAACTGTGGTTATAAGTTGTCTACGTTGCAGTCTGATAGTTGATTTATAATATCCAGCTGTCCATAATTAAGAAAGAGTTCAATCAGAAATTATACGCGATCTCTAAAATCGAAACAGCCTGAACCATTGTCTCTATATTTTGCTGGTATTTTGTGAGGAAAACACCATATGACGCATCTCTCCGTGGAAGAATTCGATCAGTTTTTTCATCTCATTAGCTCGAATTTGTCCGACTCTTGTCGATATAATTTCGCTGTCTGGCCGACTAATTCAACGACTTCATATTTTGATCCATTAAATTCCACAGGACTTGTTCAAGTGGCTTTCATATAAGATCAATATATATATATAAAGATTGCCTTGGAAGGACTGAGGGCATAGTTAATTAAATCTATAGTAAATTTCTTTCGAAATTTATTTACAGTTAGTTGAACTGTACACCCAAAAACAATCTCATTCCCATTTCTGTCATTGATTATATCTATAATATCATCTTAATTGATATCATTCATAATTTGGGCAACTTTATACTCTCACGTGGTTTAGTCAAGGATGATTTAATATTAGCATTAGATAAACATGGCAGTACCGATGCTACGAACGATCACATTATAATCACATTATAATACTGGTTGTGTTCCAAAAATATATCTTCAACATAGCTCAACAATTCCTCCCTACCCTTTTTAAGCAATAAATATGTGCACTTACAATGTGCTCATTGTATGATCTTCACCAGCAATCAATTCAATAATCCCTATCCACTCATACGTTGCCTTCGGAGTAGAATTTCTTCAAACTAGCAATGATGTCTTGTGTATTTCGTTAACTTTGCAAACGTGATGCCAGAAATTGAGATGCCTACTCCAAAAGTCAGATGAGACTAGATCAAGTAAATTTTACTATTTGATCGACTAACACCCCTATTCTGATAGTCGCGATGCTTCAATCGACACGACTACTGTCACGTCACTTCAAATATAAATTGGTATTCTCTTAGTCGCCCGCAGTGACGTGACACGACAAACATAATTATCTGGCAGCACCAATAATTTCCTGATTTTTGTCGGAATATTGACGTTTGAAATACACATGAATTGTCAGTTTTGTATTTGTCAATGTGGTGTGTTAATGGTTATTAAAAACTATTGAAAAATTCAAAATATTTATTTATATAATAAGTAATTGTAATCTCTGTAATTTCGTGAAAGTATTAGAATTAAATACGTATAAAAAATCCTGTAGTTTAGCTAAATAGTTCAATATTTTTCCATCAACGCACAAATGAATAGATAAAAAATAAAAATATTATAAATTATTATATTTTGATTCACTAAAAATAAAATACATCAAAAAAAATTCAAATTAAACGTTTTGCTATCTTCCATTTTCCTGCATTTTTGATCCTGCCGCTTAAAAATTTTACGCGTCTAGAAATGTCATTTCAGGTGACACGAAACTTTTATAACGACTACTAGAATACGATGTTTGTCACTCCAATCGACGACTGTCGGTTCAATCGACTAATAGAACAGTAAAAATCGATTGTCGGAAGAAACGATAAGTGACACGACTAATGGAATAGGGGTGTTAATTCAGATTATGGTAGGCTATGAGAGGAGTTATGCAATGAGACGGTGTCAGTAAAAAATTTGATCCTGCAGTCTTTGAACGTTATTCTCGTAAAAAAAAATTTCGAGACCGAGTTGCCGATTTACGAGGGGCTGATTACAATTTTAAATTTGTGTGCACAAAAGTTGGATGTACGGAATAATTTATGTTCGAGACCTGATGAAAATAATATTACCTGATGAATATTGATATTTGTTTGTGGGATGGAAATCTGGAATAACTTCACACGCTAAATTTGCTGGAAAATTAGAACTCTTTAGACGATCTACGTTTTCAATATCGATAATTAGAATTTAAATTATTTAGAATGGTAAAATTTATTTACAAAATTTCTAATCTTCTAAATCGATATTCTTATATTACAAAATAATTTTCAAAGTTTTCATAATAATTTGTCTTCAATTTTTAAATTCCCATATAATGTTTCCAATGATTGAAAATTTTGATAGATTTCCTCTACTCGATAATTTATTCGCGTGAAGTTAGACATAAATTTCACGCGTCTGTTTAAAAGTGTGAAGTTTGTGACAATAATAAACAAAACTCGGATAAACCGATCAATTGTTAAAAGGCATTTGTTTTAATAGCAAATGTAGACAAATTATCAAATCTCAAAGACAAGAAATTTAAATACATTAATATTCAACTACGAAGCATATTCCAATTAAAAAAAAACTGCAATATTTTACTCAGGGGATAAACACAAGCATGTACTAGTTTAATATATTACAGCTTTCTAAAATCTAGAAGATCAGTAACTTAGGACAGAGGTATTTTCCAAAGTTGTATATTAGTACAAAATTTAAATTTAAAAATATATCCCCAGCTGAATTAAGGATCGTACCGAAATAGCGATATACATTTTTGGGTAGCTGAGGACTATATCTATCTAAAGAATATTACAGCTTTCTTAAAACTAGAAGATAAGTAACTTAGGACAGGGATGTTTTACCACGTTGTATGTTAGTACAAAATTGAAATTTTAAAAATTTCCCCTACTGAAACAAGGATCGTACCCAAATAGCGATATACATTTTTCGGTAGCTGAGAACTATATGGAACTAAAATATATTAAAGCTTTCTAAACTCTAGAAGATAAGTAACTTAGGACAGGAGTGTTTTACCTCGTTGTATGTTAGTACAAAAAAAGTTCGGCAATATTACATTTTCAATTATTTTTCTTGCAAAATTAATACTAGTTCGGGGAAAAATTCATAATAACGAAAGATTTATATTTTTTACTAATACATGCTCAGATCAAAAACTTAGGACAATTTTAGGACAAACTTCACACTCGTGATAATAAAAATTAAAAAATTAAATATTCTGAATTTTACAGAATAAACATACAATTCGGCTCTAACTACGAAAATCGAATTTCTAAAAGTTTCTCATAAATTTAAAAAGATTTGCGTTTCCAAAATTCAGATAAAGATAATTAAAATTGAAAATTTTCAGAATATTGAATTTTCGAATTTGTAAAATTATGTTTAGAAAATATTAATTTTCCAAAACTATTTTAGTATTTACGTTTCAAAAATATTCAGAATTCGCCAATTCTGAAATTCGAATTCGAATTTTCTTCAGTACCAATACCATTGTATTTCAAAAATCGATAATTAAAAATAAGCTACACAAATCGAATTTTCAAAACCATCAAAAAATTTGAAATTACTAGATTTTTTAAATTTTGAAAATACGAATTCGGAATTTTCAAAATTGTAAAATTTTGTTCAAAAAATTCAAATTTTCTAAAACTGTCGTGATATTTATTTTTAAAAAAATTTCAGAATTCGTTCAATCTGAATTTCTATTTCACAAAAAGACCAAAATAATTTTAAAAGCTTTTATTATAAGTCGACTTCGGAAGATCCAAAAATCGGTATTTGAATTTTAAAAATTCAAAGTACCCCAAAAAATAAAAAATTGAACGATATAGAAATTTTTAAGTACTTCATAGGAATTTAAAATTTCAAGTGGTACAAATTTTTCATTGTTGAGATTGTATTCGAAATAAAATCGATTTCAGATTTTCGATTTGGTCAAAATGAAAAGATGGTTCCTAAAACATAGAAATTTATTTTATCTTAATGTTATATGGTGATTCGAGTATAGGGTTCCGAAGTAGAACATAAGTTTAATCAACTTATGATTGTGAAGAGGAATAAGTTACTAAATGTGTAACGGAACATTAAGTAGGAGTAGAAATAGTTTCATAATTTTTTTAAAATCTCTATTTGAGCCCTGAAGCTTGCAAGTTGTAATATTTCTTAAATATTAACATGCTGAGAATAACGAACCACATTATGTTTGGGTCAGCTTGGTTCGTTAAAACTTGTCTTACTCATTTTATAATTTTTTGCTGATGTTACGTATATAGGTACATACATATATAAGACCTAACTTATTATCGCTGGTTTTATATTTCTTTAATTTTTGCGTTTTAATGATAAAATGTTCAACAGTAAAACAAATATACAATTCATATTATAAAATCAAGATAAGAAGAGTTATACAGTTTAAAGCTACATAATATAAACGAATATAAATAGTATAAAGTTTAAGTGTTTTATTATTTGTTGTATGTGTACGAGTAAAGAAAGGTTTTTTTTTATTATTATTGTCTTATAAAATAAAAAATCCGGTTACACTTAAATTACCTCCATTTAAATCGTGACAATAATTTACAAATTACATGAATTAAATGTTGTTGCAAAGTTTAAAAAATAAAAAGAAATTTTTATTTTTTATAAAACATATTTTGGTGATGATATGTGCGGCTAATTTATATTCCGTATGACTATTAATTTACGACTATATAGAAGCTAGAAGTCGCGTAGTGTATAACATGTATATTTGTACATGAGGGCGGATCGCAATTTTGATAAAATCGCGTAAATAAAATAAAATAATCCATCACGCTGGGTTTTCTACGGCAAGGTCATATTAATTTTTGATTCACACGTCTTATATTTTGAAATGTGTGTATATATAATATGTATGTACATACTAACTTAATGTGCTGTGGTGCGATCATCATTTATACTTACATAGCATAAATTAAATAAAGCGCTCGATGTTGATGTACATACGAATATAAACACTTCTTTGGAATATTATCTTATTAAAAATCTCTTTATTTTAATTGTTCGGTAATTAAAATAAATTACTTTAGAACTGAAATCAATTAGTTGTGTTGTTCACGTTAATCGCCATATTAATCATTCAACACAGTGTATATTAGTTATTGTGTTTCCAATTTCTTTAAATCCGGATTGAATTAATTACAATTTAAATCGTGCTAACGATATCAAAACCATTTTTTTTTTAAAAATAATTCTTCCTTTTAACCAATTAAAACTTGTGATATTTATTTGCTCCGTTAAAATGGTACGCTTTCACTCCCAAGATTGGTATTATTTCAAAATAACTCGTACAAGTGGAAACTGTTTTGGGTATGCAATTACACAACTAAATTTCAATATTGTGTGGTAGTATTAGAGGGATAATGAGCCGATTAACTTATCCCAAAATATCTGAATCACATTTAATTCACTGGGAATGTTACATTGAATACAATTCAATCTGAGAAGAAATTTTAAAAATTTGTACCTTTCGAAACATTAAATTCCGATCAAGTGCATACCAAATTTGTAGTTGTTTTAATTTTGTAAATTTTTCTCGAAATTTCAAAAATTTTAAATTTGAAGTTTCTACAGAATTTTGGAAACAATTTTTTTACTTTTATAAAATTCAGAATTAAATTTATCGATTTTTGAATTCTTGAATGTAATATTCTAAGTCGAATTTTGGTGTTTTAACAATTCAAAATTTGCAACGAGCGAATCTGAAAATTTGTTAGGACATTTTTAAGCAATATGTTTTAGAAAATTGAAATTATTTGATCAAATTTTTACAATTCTGAAAAATAAATTTTGAAAAATTTCAATTCGATCTATCATTTTAAAAATATATATCGAAAATTTCTAAAATTAAAATTATCTATTAAAATATTTTGGTATTTTAAAAAATTAGAATCTTTTCCACCAAATTTTACAATTCCAAAAATACAATTCTGAAAAATGTCATTCTATTTTTTAAAAACTTAATCTTTCTAAAACTTTTTCTAATATATGGGAACTTTGGAAAATTCACTTTTCGTTTAGTGAATTTTATGTATGTGTGTGAGTCGTATCACAAAATCGAGAACAAAGTGTCTGCTTGATAACATTTATAGTGGCGAAAAATTGTTTGATGTTGGAGTTTGACAGGGATCTGTATTGGGGCCATTATTGTTTTTAATTTACTGTAATTCGATTTTTAGTGTTGAGTTGCATGGCAATATTGTCGCGTCATTTGAGCATTTTGAAGCAGAAACCATTAAGAATATTTTTTTATTTGTGTAATATTTGACCATCAGAATTTTACTTTTCGAATGCTAAACCAAAACGTACACACAGAAAAAAAAGTCACGTATTTTTAATAGGATCGCCACATAATTCTATATTTTGAGATTTCACGTAAAAAATAAACAAATAAAATGATTGCTTGTTCATTTTCTATGTGTAATCATCTAAAATCAATGTGAAAAGTAACATAGATTTCATAACTGTATGTTACACAGGTTTTAGGTGAGTTCTTCTTATTTTTATGAAATTTCACGTATATTTACTGCAACTGAATTTATTAGTGAGAGATAATAAACGGAACACTACATTTTGGTAACAGTTGATGTAATAGGAAGTTCAATGGTACTATTCTAGAAATAATAAGAATATAGGATGTTCAATCCGATTTTAGTTTTATTAAATTTTGTTTTAAATCAAAGTGATCTTAAAGTGTTTGTAAAAACTATTATAAATATATTAAACAAATTAAAGAAACCATATATTGTGAATTAAAAATATGAATAATAATTTGGTTGATAACTGTCAAGCCCCACTGGCTGATAGTGTAGTTGATATTGGTGAAGTGGCACTAGATAATAGTGTAGTTCATAACCATGAAGTGATAATGGACAGTAGTGCGTGTGACAATCAACTAACAGTAAACGAAAGTGGCAAAATTCAAATTGTGTCTTGTGTAGTGATACCTCCATTAAAATTTCACCAAGAGGAAATTAACGCAACACAAACCTTATTAAAATCATGTGGGTTAAGTTCAGCAACATGTGAACTGTTAAAAGCATACGGTTATAATACCATACGCCATTTAGAAGCATTAGTGCCGACTGACATTGATGAAATATTCGTGAAGTTAGATTTTAGTTATTTTGGGGAGCGCTCTCTTCTTAAAAAGAGGTTATTTGAGTGGAAAGAGGGTAAAGTAAGTTTAAATTTTTAAAATTATAATTGCGTTATTTTATATTCTTACACATTCACATGTTATTATTGTAGGGAATAAACACCCAATATGAGGCTACTATTTCAATGTCAAATGCAACCACAGCAAAAGTTTTAGAATGGCTTGAACAAATTTCTAACGAGATTTGTTCGAGTAAAACTGGCACACCTACATGTAGTACTACAAACTCCGATATGTCTATAACGTTATGTCCCAACAGCGATACTGTGACATCTATATTAAAAAATAGTATAAATGGTCAACTCGTGTTGCAGTATTATGAAATTAATAATCAATTAAATTCCATACAGCAAAAAAACCTGACAAAATGCTTGGTAGATTTTTATAAATCTAAACATCGTAAAATGAGTTATTTGGAGATGCAACAATGGGCAAATGCTATTGAAGATTGATTTCCTAAGGAAAAATCGGTGAGTCAATTAAAAATACTTTTTAAAAGTTATAACCTTTACTTATATTCATTTGCAGTCAACATATTTCATGCCGCGGAAACCGGGTAAAAAAAATCCGACCGGAAAATTGCCTTCGAAATGGAGCAATGTAACAATAATGAATGAACCACCAGCAGCAAGTAACAAACTTATTGAGCATCCTTCAAGTTTACTGGATACAGGTATATTTTGTTAATTTGATTAACATCATTATGTGTGTAACTGTGTATATACAAAATGTGGTTTTTTACATTTTTTTTACAGAAGAAATGGAAGTGTTAAAACTTTGGCTGTTCAGCAATATTTCGCCATGGGTATTAATCATTGAAAATTGGAAAAAGACTGCAAGTTTGAGACTAGCACAACTTCAAAATCTTGAAAAATCATCACTAGATGAACTAATAAAAGAATGGCCTAGATTCAATGACGAAAATGGTTATCAACTCGTAAGTTTAAATTTATATACCAATAATTCATTTGAAAAATTTGATTTTACGCGCATACTTTTTTATAGATCGAACTTGACTTCGAATTTATGTTCCCGGGCAAAAGCAACAGCTTGTTGTCATCTTTTGATAATTTCATTTCACAAGTAAAGCCTATATTTGACACAGAAATAAAAGATAAAGCTCGTCGCAATCTATTTAAAATTATTTTGCAAGAAGGAATTGATATGAGTAAGTAAAAATATTATTTTCTATCGTTTTAAAACATAATAAGAAGCAAAACTTCAACTTAAATATTTTTATCATATCTTAATTTTTCAGATTCAAAGGATTGCATTATATCTATGTTACTGCATGCAATTCTTCATCCGAAAAGGTTAAATAAGAGCCATAAACCGACAATTGTAGAAGCACAAGAAGACTTCGTTTTACACGTAACTTCATTTAACGCTATGCAAGAAAAACTTCAAAAAATGAAAGGTGAAAATAAATGTAAAAAAAACAAAATTCAACCAAAAATTGTAGTGGTAGGTCCGGATTTAACAAAATTAAACCATTTTTATGTCTATCTAGATGGGTTGAAATATAAATTAGGCTCTTTTAGGAAATGTCTTGATATAGTAATAAAAATTAGTTATGTATTCCAATTAGAATATTCACACATTAGCAAACAAGTTTGGTCATTTTTAGAAAATTATTTTTTTGGTTTGGAGTCGGAATCTTTTTCGGAAGTTATCAATTTAATTAATATACTAAAAACTCAAAATTAAAATTTCAAAATGTCCAATACTAAATTAGTTTGCTTCATGTGTGAATCATCTTTTCAAACCATAAATAATTATATTGATCATATAAAAACTTATCATGGAATTCCTTCCATTTACAAATTTAAATGTAAACAAGACAACTGCCGTCAAAAATTTCAAAACATATATTCATTTCGCAGACATTTAAAAAAACATTTTAAAAACATAAGTGAAAATAAAAACTTAGAATTAGAATCAAATGACAACGAAAACATTAATACAGAATGGAGCAAACCAGATTTATACATTGTAGATACTGACCAATTTAATACAGAACAGTTAAATAACGATTATTTATTGGAAATTAAAAATTCTGTTTTAAATTTTTCATTACAATTACACAATCGAATCGAATTCACTCGGAAAGATGTAATAGACAATCAAGATTCAGTCACTGAATTAATCACCAAACCTTTATCAAAAATTATAGGTTCTTATTTTTCAAAAATGTCTAGTGAATTTAATAACCATTCAGTTAATATTAATAATTTTCTAAGCTATATAGCTGAACCTTTTAATGAAATTCGTACAGAATATAAATTTATTAAAAAGTTACAAAATGAATTATTATATAAAACACCTACAACATTCTTAATTAGCAATAATTTATCGGAAGTTGTAGTGAAAGGTGTTCCAATTATATGTTCGAATAAGGTGGAAGGTTGTTTAATGGACATACAATTTCAAATAAAAAAGTACTTTGAAACCGGCGATATATTTTTTGAAACACTAGCCAATATGAACAAATTGGAAAGTTCTTTATATATTCAAAATGTTATAAATGGGAATTATTGGAAAAAATTTAATTTCCCAAAAGATAGTATTGTTTTTCCTATTTTCATATATCTAGATGATTTTGGAATTGATGATCCACTTGGATCTAAATCTGGTAGGCATTCAATTTGTGGTATTTACTACTCCTTTCCAACAATTCCTCAATATCAAGCATCAGCTCTAAGAAATATTTTTGTAGCTGGTTTTATAAAATCGAAAGATTATAGTGAATATGGAAACCAAATATCCCTTAAACCACTGATAGATAATATAAAACAGTTAGAAACAGAAGGAATCAATTTGAATATTAAACAAAAAAGTTATCATATACAATTTAAATTAACCCAAATTTTAGGTGATAATTTGGCACTAAACACGGTGCTAGGGTATAATAAATCATTTGCATCAGAACATTTCTGCAGAATGTGTAAAAGAAGTAAACCACAAACAGAATCTGATACATGTGAAATACCTAGTTCACTTCGGAACAAAACAAATTATGAAGAGGATTTGGTTACAAAAAATCCAAAAAAAACGGGGATTAAAGAAAATTCTATTCTTAATAACCTAAATGATTTTCACGTTACTTCTAATATTGCTAGTGACATTATGCACGATTGGTATTTAGGCATTTGTCGATACGGATTATCCAAAACACTAAATTATTTTATTTATGAAAAAAAATATTTCTCGTTAGAGACATTAAACTATCGGAAGCAGATGTTCAATTATGGAGATACTGAAATTGGTAATATAAGCATGCCGATTGAAAAAATTCATATTGACAATGCTTCGTTTAAAATGAATGCTGCTCAAATGAAAAGTTTTTGTCATTTAATTCTGCCTATGATAGGAGATTTAGTAATGCCTAATAATGATGTTTACAAATATTTAATTCAACTAATAATAGTTCTAGATTTGATACTACTACCAAAATATAATTCCGCTTCCATAGAACAATTGTAGCAATCAATAGAATATCACCATAAACTTTATATGAAACTATTTAAAGACACTTTAAAACCGAAATTTCATATAAGCTTACATTATCCAACTATAGTAGAACAACTTGGCCCTCTTAAGCATCTCTGGTGCTTTCGATTTGAATCGGAAAACCAAGTACATAAAAAATACGCTGCAGCTATTAATTCGAGAGTTCATATTCCTCTTACATTAGGAATTAAAGCCGCATTGCGATTTTCGTATAATTTAGTTACATCTTCATTTTTCCAAAAACAAATTGTTTTAAAGAAACCGACAATTACCGTTGATATTAAATTAAAAGAGTATTTTCCTTCACTTAACATTATTTGTGAAATAAAAGAGTTGCCTTGCGATCAGACCGATTTTGTTAAATTCAGAGGAACCGTTTATAAAACTGAACATATTCTTACTAAAACTTCTGAAAATAATCTCCCTCAAGTGTTTGAAATAAAGGATATTTTTATTAATCAAGACCAATGCTATTTGGTATGCAAAGAGTGGAAAGTTAAACGATATTCTCATCATTTCCAATCGTATATTATTGACTACTGTATTGAACAATCGTATTATTTATATAATGTATTAGCATTTGATGGTCCACCGATTCATTTCTATTATTTAAATAATGGGACTAAAATAATTCGGCTTAAGCGATATTTTTTTTAATAATGAATAAAATAAAATTAAGAATAACATATTTAATAAAAATGTAAATAAACTAAACTAAATTATATTGAAATTAATTTGTATTATTTTAAGTTATTAACTTTTACTTTATATTATAATTTAAAATTAAATATGTATGTACATTGAATAAACAGAAAAATAACTTAAAAGTGTTGAATTATTTTTATTTTTCAGTAATTTAAATTACAACATAAACATTATTTGTAATTTAAGTTTAACTGAACATTTTAAATACCACACGCGTGCCTAAAACCAATTCAAATCCTTTTAACTTTTACGTTTAATCCTATTAATTCAATACGACGGGGCCATTGAAAATTAATACGATTACACATTAAAACGATCGGAAATCATATGGAAAATATGATCGGACTTCCTATAAAATCAACGTGAATACACATTTTAAATTTTTACGTTATTTCACATAAAATTTACGTGAACTTACATTGATCAATTTTAACGAAAATTACGCGATAAATCACGTTATTTTTACATGGCAATCCTATTGACTAAAAACCATAGGGAATTCACGTGAAGTTTTCTCTACGTTACGTGATGTTTTTTCTGTGTGTACGTTTTGTAAAATGACATAATGAGTTTAAATCGGTTACTTGGTCATTATTGTTGTGAACCATACACTTTCCGGAATAAAATTAGAGTTAGAATCCAATTGAATCACAATTGAGAATTCTCAAAATTCAAAATTTAAAAATTTTGTTTTCAAAATTAAAAGACAAATAATTTTATAACATTTTTTTTCCAAATGTTAAACTTAAAAGTTAAAGTTTAAAACTCAAAGTTAACAATTTAAAATTCAAAATTCAAAATTAAATGTTAAACCAATTTTATAATATTTTTTTTTATTAAAAGTTAATTATGAATAATAAAATAGTAAAGTATTAAATAAACACAAAATATTAATTTTAATTCGTATAGAATCAGTGTACCAGTCACGTGGGAAAAAAGTTAATATCATGGGAATTTAAAATTTCCAGTCAAATTATTCTCAAATAGTAAAAATATCAATGTAATTTTAGTAAATTAAAGTATTTTGAACAAAATTAGTATTTTTACCATTCTAAATATTAAATTCTGAAAAATTTCAATCAACATTGTTTGTTCCATCAAAACTGTTAAAATTGTTTTTCTGTTTTTGAAAATTGGAAATTTTGGATTTGAAGTTTGAATTTTTAGAAATAGTAAATATATCAATGTAGCTTTAAAAAATTGGATTTTATTGTATAAGATTTTGCAATTTTTTAAATTAAATTCTGAAACATTTCTATTCGAATTACCGAAATTTGAGAAATGTAAATTTAAAAGTTTCCATACATTTGAACATGTATGGATACTTTTTGAAATCCAGTTTTCGTAGTTTATTAAATGGTGAGTTTTTAAAGCCGGATTTTATGAATTTGTATAATTCCAAATTTTCAATCTCGATTTGAATTGTCGCCTTTAAAAAATTTAGATATTTTGAAATAATTACAAGATCGATTTAAAAAAATTTTTAAATTAAATTCTGAATTATGCTCATGGTTTTCAGAATAATTTGCAATCATGGAAACGTTATGGAAATTTAAAAAGTCAAATTATCATAAAGCATTGAAAGTTATGTTGGTGCTTTTAAAAATTCAAAATTCAGTGTTATTCAATTCGGAAATTGTCGAACATTTTGAAATATTTATGTTAACATAAATTTTAGAAAATTAGCATTTTTTTGAACAAAGTTTTGGAATTCCGAAAATTCAATTGTAAACAATTTCTATTTTAATTATCGAAATAAGGGTTGAAAATTAACTTTATATAGTTTATAAAATGTTGAGCTTTTGAATCCGAATATTATGTTTGTATCTCCATTCTACATAATGCAAAATTTTAAATTTTTTTCAATAATTTTTTCTGAAGATTGACTTTAGAAAATTGAAATATGTATTTTGAAATACTTAGTAGACCGATTTTTAAAAATGTTGAAATTAAATGTTGCATTATTCTTTTGAAATTCAGCATTGTTCAAAACAGTTTTCAATCATACTAATACATTACAGGAAATTAAAATATGAAAATTTTTTAAAATTTATTTGTGCTTTTGGAAATTAGAAATTCGGAGTTAGCGAATTCGGAAAATATAGAAATTTTGAAAGAGTTACAGTGTAGGTATTGAAAATTATATTTTTTGGAACAAAATTTTACATTTCTGAACTACCGGCTTTGATAGAAAATTTAGATCTTTTGAAATATTTAATAGATCGCTTTTAATATTTTCATGAAATTAAATTCTGAATTATACTCATGGTATTTAGAATTATTCAATACAATTTCAATCATATATCAGTATTTCCACCAACAATAATAAAAGTATTGCTTTGGTGTTTTTGAAAATGAAAAATTCAGAGCTAGCGAATTCTGAAAAAATTCAATTCAATTTTTTGAGATTTGAGAAATGCGAATTTTTTCAGAATGTATGGGCACTTCATGAAATTCAATTTTCGCAGTTTCTCAAATTTTGAGTTTTTTGTTCAATTTTGAATTATCGTCTTAAGAACATTCAGATATTTTGAAATGAACGATTTTTAAAATTGTTAGAATCAAATAGTAACATAAAATTTGAAACTTTCTTTTAGAAAATTAGATGTTCGGAGTTAGCGAATTCTAAAACTATTTATAAATTCAATACAATAGTAAGTAAGAAATAGTAAGAATATCAAGGTTTTAATAAATTAGAGTGTTTTGAACAAAATTTTAGAATTCTGAATATTAAATTCTGAAAAATTTCAATCAAAAATCCAATTTTCATACGAATACACTTTAAGAAATTAAAATTTAAAATTGTTAAAATTGTTTTGGTGGTTTTGAAAGTTATAAATTTGGAGCGAGCGAATTTTGAAATTTTTTTGAACAACATTTTACAATTCCGTACATTATATTCTTAACAGTTTTAATTGTAATTATTGAAATTTGAGAAAATTTATGGAAATTTTTTGAAATCCATGAATGTGTATAATTTAGAATTTTAAATCTCAATTTGAATTATCACCTTTAACAAATATAAACATTTTGAAATTATTACTCGATCGATTTTAAAAATTTTTGAAATTAAATTGTGAATTCACATGATTTTCGGAATTATTGGATGATAATATTTTCAATCATTGAAAATTATGTTGGTGCTTTTAAAAAAATTATGTATATCAATATGTAAACATAAATTTTAGAAAATTAGAATTTTGCGAAAAAAATTCAATAAAATATTTCAATTGGAAAAATTCAATTCTGAAAAATTTCAATTCTATTTATCGATACAAGAGTTTTTGGGGTGTTTTTTATACTTGAAAATTAAATTTCCATAGTGTATTAAATTTTGAGCTTTTGAAACCGAATTTCATGTATTTCTATATAATTCCGAATTTTAATTTTAAATTTGAATTATCGCTTAGTAGATCGCTTGTAATATTTTTGAAATTAAATTCTGAATTATACAAAATTCAATCATATATAGGTATTTCCATCAACAATACTAAAAGTTTAAATGTTTTGGTGTTTTTGAAATTCGGACGGAGTTAGCGAATTCTAGAAAAGTTCAAATCAATTTTTTGAAATCTGTATGGGCACTTTTTGAAGTGTAATTTTCGCAGTTTACCAAATTTTGAGCTTTTTGCTCAATTTTGAAATATCATTTTTAGAAAATTCATTCATTTTAAAATACTTAGTTGACCGATTTTTAAATGTTATGAATTCAAATTCTGACTAATTCTCATGGAATTCAGAATTTTTTAATACAGTTTCAAATATTTTCAATCATACAAATACATTTTAGGGAATTCAAATTTGAAGCCGGTATTTCCATCAAAATTGTTAGAAATATTTTGGTGTTTTTGAAAATTAGAAGTTCGGAGTTAGAAAAATATGGAAGTCTGAAAAATATGGAAACTTTGAAATAGTAAAAATATCAATGTAGTTTAAAATTAATAATTTTTGAATAAAATTTTACAATTCTGAAAAGTTTCAATTCTATAATTAACGGAATTTGAGAAATGTAAATATTAGTAAATGTATTGGAGCTTTTTAAATCCAACTCTCGCAGGTTGTTAAATTTTGAGCTTTTGAAACCCAATCGATTTAGAAACTGTTTTGGTGGTTTCGAAAATGTGGAAAATTTTGAAAATTCTTTATTTTGAAGTTTATTAAATGTTAAGATTTTAAAGTAGGAATTCATGTACACTTGCAAAATAGAAATTCGTGTACACTAGCGTTCAAAAGAATATTTACTATAAGTTAGTTTTAACAATAATTACATTCCATATTTTTAAAAAAACTGATTCTAGTTTGTTTTATACGAGATTTGGCGTGGTCTCTTCATTCGAGTAGAAAAATATGCAATTGTTAAGTAATAACGTCGTGAAGAAGTGAGTGCGAAAATATTTTTACTCTTACTTATTTTATTATAAATTTGGTTTCTTACATGAAATGTATAATTTTTAATTAAATAAACCTCAGATTATCAGCCTTAAACCTCAGATTGTCCAGCAATATTCAGAAAAAGAGTTGTAGATTATATATGGTATTATAATATATAGAAAGCCTAATCCAACTAGAGATCCTAGGCCAACAAGTCGTTCGAATTTAACTTAACTGCAATAGTTAAAATACACTTCGACGGTAGAAGGTTGGTTTAGAAAGAAACACTCGGGATGTCTTTGGGTTGGCACTCCAAAGGAAAGCCATATTTATGTTCAAAGAACCAGAACGCACGACTGAGATTAGTCAAAAAATATATTTCATAATGAACGAAAAACTGGTCAAAGGTTCTCTGAAGTCTGGAGCAATGAAAGAGAGTAACCAAAAGATACAATGTTCGATACAATTTTTTTGTTGTCCGTTAAATTAAATTAATGGAATAATGGTTGGTAAAGGTTAAGTGAATAGCGTAAATGTGCCATGTTTGGATTTTCCAGTATAACACAAAGGTGCAAAACAGTTTCTCAAAATTATAAAAATTAGACAATTGAACTAGCCAAGCAAAAATACACGCCTAACTCCCATTGTATTGAAGTGCGTTGGAAATCGAAATTTAATATTTTCGAAATGCGTATAGATGGTAATATCTTGTAAATTTCAGGTTACTTAATACAATTTTGAATCATTCAAATCCATTATTGTGCATTGTATATTGGCACTAAAAGCTCATACAGGCCCAGTGTATTTACTACGGACTTAAAGTAATGATTATCTTGAACTATTCGATACCGTGTTAATTTTTCAAATTACTTTATTTGCAAAATCCTTGGATGGGTTGAAAATACGATGGTCTATGGGAGTAAAATTGCTAATTTTTCTGGGGGATGAATTTCTAAAATAACTTCACATAGTTCACGACTCGTTTTTGGAACGCGGCTGCTAATTAATTTGTTTACGTAAATTGCAGGTAGATGTGAATCCGTCGAAACAACTTGTCGAATTAACTTGTACATATATTACAGAATGGTTCAATCATCAAATTGTAACAAATATTGGTTGACATCTATCTTAAAACTCTATTACGAGTATGTTGATTAATTGTAATATAATTCAATTAACACGATTACCTTGTACTCAGCTATATAATAAAACGAAATTTATATTTTGAAACCAAGGTGTGGTTGGTGCCACACGCGATAAGCTTAGATTATATGTACAACTTCACTGTATATCTTATATAATTATGTCACATATAGTTGTACTGCGAACAAACTACTCAAATGTAAATCATATTTCAATAAAATTATATTAAAGTTTATTTAATCCGCGTAATCAATCAGTGTTGCGTTGCTCATTAAAAGATACATTTCTGAATAATTATCTAGATATCGCGTAGACAATATACGAGTACAATACCACAATGTAACCAAATCTTTATATACCGATCGTGTCATGGTGTATACCATGTACAGTGTCATAAAAATACGGAAATTTCACAAATCTTAAAATCTGTCCAATTATTTACAAACTAATTATCCATTTTATACTTAGATAGAAATAAAAACCCAATTTAATTATATATCTGTACATATGAACGTATACTGTACGTTGAACATGATGGGTGACTGATATACGGCACACTTTGAACGTATAAATTATCTCTCGCTATATACGAAATTTAATACAATTCCATCTTATCTGCACGCTTAAATCTTTAGTTGGTCGTTCATTTTTATATACATATGTAAGTATATTGCTTTCTTTATTTAACAAACAAAAAACAAAAAATTGTTTTGTCTAATCCAAAGAATAATTTTCATTTTAACTTGGTTGGTATATATACAACGGACTATACACATATAAGACATAAACAATTCTAATAAATTTCTCAACGTTTTCGTATTCGTATAAATGCAAATATAATAAATTTGGTCTTAGTCTTATGCAACATTACAACATTTATTTCTAAATACATACATACATACAAAATAAATTCTCTAATTAATTCATCAAAATATATATTTTGTATTATGTTAATGTTATATAGAAATTAAATGACAACATAAATATTACATAAACATAAAAAAACTTCTAATTCTAATTCTTAACATACAAGACAAAAAACATAAAGAATAAAAAAAAATTATTTGTTATTTATACGAGTATACGCTATTATAGGGAAATTGTTCGGTTTATATTGTTATTAACAATAGAAGTTATTTCAATCTCTCAAGCAACACACACACAAATCAAGAATAAATAAAAATTAATAAGAAAACTACAAGATAAGATAATGCCAGCAACAATATAATTCTAATGTTAAGTACACAGGGCAGTATATTGTTGTTAGGAATTAAAAATTGTTTACTGGATTTTTTTATCGATTACAAATAATATTTATACTTCTTATAAATTTTAGGCGTGTATAGATTGATTTTTGTGTTTGGGTGTTAACGAGATCGCGGATTATATTTGCAATTGATGTGTGGTTACTTAATTCTTCCGCACACCCATTGCATCGCGAATATTTGATACATAAAAAAATAATTTGCAGCGGAATAATAGACTTTGAGATGGTTACGATGAAAATTTTAATGATTTCGAAATCTAATTCTTGATTATTAAAGAGTGCACCAAAGTTTTAATGACCTGTTGAATCGAATGCTCTAGGTTTGGTTGCACTAGATTGTTTGCTATTTTGTCTAATTTTCCGAACGGTGGCTTTTTCTAATTGCTCGTTAAATATGGTAAAAAAATAGGGCGTTTTTATTTCATAATCAATGAAACAAAATTATAATTTTTTTGTTATTTAATTTATTTGTTCAGTATGTGTTGGAAATACCTATGTTTTTATTATCTGTTAATATCGGTGATTGTATGAAATAAAACCAACGCCCTAATTTTTATCTTTTTTCGTTTTAATTATATACATAAACATATTTTACACTTGAGTTGAGTTTGTTTAACAAATTCACTGTTGGAAGATCTCATCTGACAGCTAGAAATATACTTTTTTTTAAATTTACAAGCTTGGCTAATAACACTGTCTTATGGTATAGCGAAAATTACGAAAATTGCGAAAATTAGAGTTTGAACATTACAGACAATTTCAAGAATTTTAATATAATTTATTTCTAAAGATAAAAGCAAAGTGACAAAATTTACAAAATTCTGCTATTGAGTATAGAGTACGTCCTATTTGAGAAGTTGTGATGGCCAAATTCACAAATTGCGGAACCCTAACAATTTGTAATTAGTACTTTATTCGGGGTTTGTATATTCCGGGCTCTCTCGGCTATAATTCAGTCGTGCTGTACCTTGAACGTGAATTCCAAATAATCCCTAGTGTTTTGATTGATGTATAATTTTCAACAAATGTAGGTTTATTTTCAATCTACTCTAGAGAAAAGGTCTTCAAAAATTTCCGTGACAAATTTCCATTTGAGTAGATTGAATTCGCTTAGACTTAAAATCTGACTGAGTTGGTCTTTAAGTTCTACTACTCTGCAAGGCATACGAATCACATCCAGTGTTAATTCATAAATGTAAAATTTGGTTTTGATTACTTCTGTTGTCTTTGGATATAAATATTGATAATTTTCTGTTGATTAATACACTTCAATAATTAACTGCTAAATACGGTGCACATACAGTGCCATGGCATAATTTGCATCGTCAGCGGTCATGGTAATTTATTACATTTTTTCTACAGTTGCCGGTCGTCAAAATAACAATTGTAGAGAGATCAGTTTGAAGATTTGGTACAATTTGTAGAGCGTCATTCAACGATATTCGTGATTTATTTTAAATAAAAAACTTTTATTTTTGATTTTATAGTTTAATTCTTCCTTATTGTGACAATTTTTATTTTTGATTTTTTCGGTAAATCGATTTCGACTTGCGTCTTCCTCAGTACCTTGTTAACTATATAACTCAGTACCTTGTTATCTATTCTAAGATATTCGTGAACTTACTTTGCACATACTGGCTTTGATGGCTGCATGATGATCCAAATAATATTTATCGATATCCCGCACTGGAATTCTATTCGTTGGTATATGTAAGTTATGTATTTCAATGTGATGTAATCGTTCATGAATAACTTATGCGACTCAAAAAAAAAAGAAACATTTTCTTATGGGTGAACTGCCCATATTGACAATTTCTGTTTTTTAAATAGTAATTTGACCATAAGTCGCCCGTCAGCATTTTTTATTCTTGCCTGTTGATAGTATAAATCACAAGGTTGATTAGATATATTATCGTTTATGCTACTTCCTTCACTTCATTTTTTAGTAAATTGTGAATATGGTTTGAATGACTGGTTAGGACATGTAAATTTGAAGCTGTTGAGGATTATAACGGACCATAAACCTTTGATAAGATTAAAATTTGAAGAGATCGACATGATTTATTAAAAAGGGACTTAAAACCCAAATGCTGACGCTTTGGTACGAATAGAAACATGCACATTTAAATAAAGGTTAAGTTATAGGTTTGGGTGGTGGTGCTAAGGTTTAGACACAATTTAGTCCGTATGAGTTTCCTCCACCTTATTCGTTGAACCATCCTGAGCTTACCAAGAAGCGTCAGGTTATCAAAATAAGGAGCTCCCAAAAATTTCAATTGCTATTCGCCAGACGAAAACTAGTATAGAGCAGGTGGAATACTGTCTCCTCCTACTCCTCGTCACCGTAGTTGCGGCAGGAATCATTTGCGGGGACGACCAGTCTTACCGCGTGTTTGCCTATTAGACAATGTCCCGTTATAGCTACCACGACCATACCAATATGGTGTCACCGAAGCGATATTAACTGGCCGGATCTGAATCGATTAAGCCTACGCCAGATTGGCTTCGTTTGTCTCTTTCATAGCTTCCTCCTGAAGAAGCAGTTAAATGAAGCAAGCGGTATCTTAACATCCAGCCTGTTTTGTGAGGTGAGGCGTGCTGTGCATTCCCTGCAATATTGGAATGTCCTGGCATCCACGCCAAGCAGATGTTGGTCTAATCAGACCCAGTTATAGATGCCAGACAGTTCTGGGCTACTTTTGATGTAATTAAGTATGATTGTAGCCCATGACTTCCATTATGGCGATAAGTTCAGCCTGAAATATACTGCAAAAATGGAAAGACGAACAGAGACTGTGACTCCTATGCCTCGCAGAATACTCCAAATCTGACCCATCCATCCCTTTTTGGATCATCCGTGACGAAGTGTAGCGCCTCATTGCCCTTAATCGTCTTACTCACCCAGTCCTTTCTGATGGGAAACTCAGTTAGGAATCTTACCTCGAAAGATGGCAATGGGGTAGCGTATAGTCAGTGATATCATTCAATGCCTCTGACGAGTGCCCTATGTTGTTACAGGTGTACGTTGTTTGTTGCTTAGTTATCAGACCCAAGGAAGTGAGGTGAAAGAGGATCTCCAAGACTTGGTTGTGTGTACTCCTGAGTGCACCACGTATACACAAGCAGGCAGTTCTTTGTACTTCCATCAAAAGTTTCTGCCAAAATTTTTAACGCTTGCCAACAGACGACGACCCCATCCGCAGTAGTATGGGTTTTACCACTGAGTTATAGAGCCACTATGCGTTGTAAGGCTCCAAGCCCGATCTCGTCCCAATAGCGTATAGTATACTTTACAAGAGTATAGTACTATAATGGGTTTCCTTACACTTTCTAATATGTTTGGTTTCCAGGTTAGCTTGCTGTCAAAAATGAGCCCCAGGTATTTCGCTTTGTCCGCGAATATAATATATAATTTTGCAAAATACTTAAGATAGTGAAAACGTTGTCACAGATATTCTTAAGAACTACCTTAAGAACTCTAAAAGTCGTCTGTGTGTTAATTTTAGAATCCATGTATTACGAAAACTTCCCGTCATATTAGGGAGCGAATTCAATGTTGTTCTGCAATTATGACTTTAGTATATCCTGAGTAGGTGATACAGATAGACAGCGCGAGCGTTATACATAGAAGTTTGGTAAAGATGAGACCAGAAATCTGATTCATTCTGTTCAGTAATTATCGCACAAATATTTAATTTTAATTGTATACCTATACGATTCCTCCGAAACATTTATTTCATTAACTATCAATCACCCCTGAAAATATTCTTCCTAAAACATGTATATAAAGCTAGCCTAGAGCATCACAGAATAAATATGTCTTAATGTCGCGACAGTCTGATAAAACTACAAACACATTTTTTGTATCATAAAAAACTGAAAACTAAACAATTCAACGATTTGATGTATTAAATCGGTTCACAGAAAAGATTGTGTTAAAGTGACGGACTATGTCGATTGTTTTTTAAACTTGGCACACAACAACTACTTCGAAACTCCCAAGCTAGGGATTAGCTTGGGTGTTTTTAAGTTTGGCTCACGAACACCAATATTTGCTGTTGGTTTCGAATATCTTATCAGCTTTAAGCCTCAAATTCCATGTATTTGTTATTATTTTTAACTATTTCACCAGTTCCATCGACCGTGGAAGTTTTTCGAAACGAACAGGAAAAATTGGTGTTAGTGTGCCAAACTTAAAAAATGCCTGGGTTAGTCCGACACTTTTACTGAGGTGACGGAACTGGTGAGCTCAAACATTTTGTAAAATTTATTTTTCAATTTATTACACCAATTTAATTTAATTTTAAGCTTTAACTAACTTTTTATACGTTCCAAAATCTTTACAGCCGAAGAGTTAACTCTGGTTAAAATAGGTTTGAGCGGTTTGCCTTAGATAAATGATCTATGGTTTATATACAAATTTACAATATTCTTAAAAGTGGAACATAGTAATAATGGGAATGGAGATTATGCAACGGAATTGAAGTGATGCTCTAGTGTGGTACCTACCTGCTGTTCGAGGTGACCTTGATACTAAATTCATTGGACCTTTGATGTTGGAATCTGGTATTGTTTGTTCCACGCAGACAGCAAGGGAATTTGCAGCATGGACCATTCATCGAATATGACCAAAAACGGGGCTACTCTAAAATTTAAAAATCTACCTTAAAAAGCCAACATTGAGGCGAATCTACTCATTACATTTTTCCAATTGGTTAAACTGTTAAAGCAACTTTCTATTTGTATTCATTTTATTTTTTGGTTTCATAATTCGATGTATGAATAAAAATCTTAATTACACCGGTGTTTACGTCATTATAATACCTTTCAGCAAAATGATTCGTTTATATTAGTAAATAGTCACCTCATTAAGCCATTAAGATACATAAAATTTCATCATTTGCAGCAATAAATCTCGTATACGTATCTAAGATGTAAACAAAGAGGGATAATCGCCCCATTCAAATAAATTACCTTTTACATATTTAATTAAGAAAGCACAAAATGCACATAATTATAACAAGTCGATCGATCGCTGGCGCGCATATATACGTTAATATAGTTGAAGGCAATTAAAACGCGATTTGAAGACAACAACAACAAAACTCATTCAAACGTGACATAAAACGATTGAAAATCATTTTTCATTTCTGTTATAAGGTTAAGTTTATAACTATGCGCATATAACTATATATACATATAGAGATGAGAGATGGTCAAGTTAAGATTTTTAATTTAATTTAATTTAATTTAATTTCTATTGTCGACGAATATTACAATTTATTTAAAATTGATAGTTAATAATAGTAAAATTTGATAACAGCACAACAACAACAACAATGGTAAAGGCTAATAAGGTTATACACGAACATTGAGTTTTTATTTTATTTATGATTTTGATCATTTGTTTGTAGCCTATGCTACATTGTATAGTTAACCCTTTTTACCACCCAATGAATAAATAAATAATAGTTTTTATAATATATAGAGTTTAAATAATATAATTGAATTAATTTATGTATATAGATGCCATGCTGAGACAAAAAATATTTGTTTAGTTAATTCTTGTAAGTAGTAAAACCTTAAGCGCGGCTTATGTGAGGCTGTTGCGCGTCCTTCATATAAATGTTTGTGTTTTCCTCAATTATATCATCATTTTGAGTTTCTAAGAAATGGTCGACGGTTTGGCGTGCGCAATTATCAAATAGTCGCCTAGTGTATCCAATCCATACATAAATTCCATATAATCATTTTCAATTTCTAAGAAGTGGGATAAAAATCAATAAATCAAGAAAAATGTTTTTTTTTTCGTTTCACTTTGTCTTAGACATAACTTTTGTATAATATTTATATATACCATAGAATCAATTTACAGGATCAATCCATTAAATTTTATTTTTAGTTTTGTTTGAATTTGAACAAGAAATTTTTAACAATAAAAAAAAAAAAAAAAACAATTTTTTTGAAAAGAAATGTAAATTTTTCTTTATCTCTCGCTATTATAAGACCACAATTTTTAGTTTGTTTGTTTACCAGCAACAGCAATATGTATATACGTTACGTACACATGTACATATAGGTACAAAAGACAAATCTATCTCTAATCAGATTTCTACGCCAATATTTATAAAATACAACAAACAAATTTATTTTTATTCACCCACCTTCGCAATCAACAAAATTGCATTTTATATTGTTTGTGTACATGTTTATGACATACCCAATGGCTATATTGTTTTATAGCTGGGGTGTCTGTATCCATACCATACATACATATATATGCAACGCAAGACACAACATATTTTTTATCGTCCATTTGGGAAAACATGGATAAAAATAGGCTGCAATCGCGCATATACGATTTTAATCGAATTTTATAGTCTGTCGATTGTATACGTTTTGATGACTCCTACCACACTAATCTGCATATACGAGTATATGTGTATAAATTTAAAATAATTTTAAAATGTCTATGAAAATCGTCAACAACCCTTGTGTACGAGTTAAGATAGCGCTATTATTGATGACAGTGAAGTTCATACGAAAAAAAATAACAAAAAATTACACTGTTAAATTTGGCAATTTTACCAATTGGAATTTTATTTATACGAAAATATGAATTTGAAGTGTTTTGTAAATTATATGCTGCCGATTCTAGAAATAATTACATACTCTCGAGTACATATTCGGATAGCTTAGAGAAACTGCCATCTGTCCATAGGAATTTAATTAGATGAGCGGTTACATTTTCACAGAATTTTGAAGTTTCAAGATATTATACCAATTTTAATCATTTTTACTGCCTATCTTAGAGATGTCCACGGATACTCATGTATATTTTCATATATAGTTTAGAACACCTGGGATTTTTGTGGTAAATCAGATTAAATTCTGATGAACTTTTCTATTTGTTTAATGAATTTAAAAGATACTTGATTTTGATTGATTTTTAAAATTTTGTACCGCCAATCCCAGAGATGTCTCCAGGTACTGGTCTTCTTTTCAAATAGTTTAGGCTATTTTGAATATGTATGATCAAGAAAATTAAATTCTGATGAACTTTCCAATTTATTTAGAATGTGAAATAAATAGCAAACTTCATCAGAATTTAATTTTCTTGATCATACAGATTCATTACAGCCCAAACTATCTGAAAGTATAGGCCAGTACTCATGGTTATCTCTAAAATCGGTGGTACAAATTTTTATAAATCGTTTAAAACAAACTCGTTTACGTAGCTTAAAATGAAATCGTTTACGTAACTTCTAAATGATGTGAAATAAATAGTAAACTTTAATTTTCTTGACCAGATATTAAATGGCCTAAACTATCTGAAAATATAGGCCAGTACCCGTGGACATCTCTAGGATCGGCGGTACAAATTTCTAAAAATTATTCAAAACGAAATCGTTTATGTAACATCTACATGGTGTAAAATAAATAGTAAAGTTCATCAGAATTTTATTTTTTTATTCATACAAATTCAAAATAGCCCAAACTATTTGAAAAAATGGACCAGTACTTTGGGACATCGCTGGGATCGGCGATACAAAATTTTAAAAATCAATCAAAATTAATTAATTTGTAATTATTTCTTGAATCGAGACTCGAGAGCATACAATTTACAAAACACCTCAAATTCAAATTTCCGTATGAATAAACTTCCAATTGGAAACATTACCAAATTTAACTGTGTAATTTTTTGTTATTTTTTTTAGTATGAACTTCACTGTCATCTATGATTGCGTTAAAGAAAAATTAACAGATATGTGTGAGTGAAATCAAGGCTAGAGGTATTCGAATGCCATATTCACAATAAACATCTTATTAATAGTTAAAAGACACCTATTGTCATTTTTAGACAAGGAATCAAATGGACTCTTTCATGTACTACTAGAACTAAAGCAAACATAACTATAGAAAGCCGTGTTACTGGCCATTTACCTCAACCAAAGTCAAAAGTCACAGAAAATAGTTCGACATAAATTTATTTCTCAGGATAATTGATTCATTTTAAGTATAGGACGAACATTTAATGAGCTAGTTCATAGACTATCGGAACCTGAGTCATAATTTCTGGCATCAGACAAAAATTCGGAGCCAATTTATTTTTCGAAATAATTGAATGATCTATTTCATGTAATATCAGGACCTGAGTTCAAATCTCTGGCAAGTTATGCTAATGACCAATAGCTAATAAATTATTCAATAAAGCTTTAACTTCAGATAATGGTTTAGTTTTTAGCTTGTTGAATGAGGTATTGAGATATTTGATCATTTATGGAAACTGAGTTCAAATCTCTGGAAAGGTGTGTTAATGACCAATTATCATTTTTGTCTAAACTTTAACTTTCCAGAATAAAATTCTGGGCTAATTTATTTTTCGTGATAATGGATTACTTTGGAGCTAGTTGGACAAAGAATTTAATAAGCTATTTCATATACTATCGGAACCTGAGTCTAAACTCGAACTTTAAATCGGAGTCAATTTATTTATCTGGGTAATGAATTCCTATTGAGCTAGTTAGGCGAGGAATTTAATGAGCTATTTCATGTATTACCAGAACCAGAATCCATATTTCTAGCCAGGGTTGGGTGTTAATGGCTTGAATTAATTACTTGGTGAAGCTTGAATTATTTTTACTAATTTCGTTTATTCATGTTCCTGAAAACATATAAATTAATATAATCCTTTGAACACAGTAAAAACGGGATAGTGAATCGTGTATTATGTTCAAACTATACCCTTTTGATACTCGATATTAAAGTCAAAAGCCTGGAGCTTGAGGCTCTATCGGTAGCCATCGATGTAGTCTAAATTGGTTAATATCTAGGAGAGCAGCAAGACATTCGAGTTCGGAGAGAATGAATAGAATGGTTACTTTCGGCGTTGCTCAGTTTATGAGGCATAAAGGCAATGGGACCCTCTTTATTTTTTTTGTTTTTCTTAAATAAAACCCTACCAACCCCTTAAAATTGCTTGCTGTTATCAGCATTGACCAGCACAGGTGCTGAAGAAAGTAGCAATTTCAATTTTGTAAGAGCAGTTGCAGCTTTAGTAGTCCATATAAATTTAGCAGAGGAGATCACTTACAATATCTTGTAATTTTGCATAACTGCGGTTCAATTTCTTGAACACAATCAATAATATTCTCCTTAATTTTTGAATGGAAACAAAAAGCATTTTAAAGATGATGGTTTAAATTTACGAAAAAAAAAAAACAAAAAATTAGGATAAACGATATTGATAATGTTGATTATGTAGATGATGATGATGGTGCAGTATCCTTTTGTATTTACATTTTCTGAAATAAGTTTAGGAAAGTATTATAATTTTTTTTTGATCTCCTTTTTGATGCTATTTTTTTGTGCCTAAATAACATAAAATAAAACGGAACGAAATCTTTAGTTTCAAGACGAAACGTAAATTAAATTAATTAGTGTAATTTAAAATTTAAACGTTATAAATAAGTAGAATTGGGTTGCGGCAGAACGTATTAAGGAAGATAATTAACGAATATGGCAACACCGACTACGTAAAAATAACACACACATACACGACACCTACAATAAATATCAAACAACTTAAAAGTCTAATCTGGCGTATATGAAATAAAATACTACTAAATAATTATAAACTTAATTCATTGTATTTATTTCTTAAAAATGCCATAGTCCTAAAAAATTTATCCATTTCCACATCACCCAAAAAGAGGTAGAATAAGAATGCGTTTTTTTATTGAGGTATCCCCGGTAGGCCTAATCCTCAAGCCCCTGGCCCCAATTTGTGTCTTTTCGACTTTATATAATTAAATTTTTTATTATAAATTTAATAAAAAATCAACCCAAAGTATTAAAAGGTTTTACTATGGGATTTTTTTTTATATTATTATTTTTTTCCATTGGGGAATTATTTGGTGGAAAGTAGAAACTACTCATATGTCGAAATTTAGAACTTTTAAATTTAATCGGCTCATCATTTCTAAATTCCACCAAAGATTAATTTCATCCCTGGATCTATAGACCAATCTTTACATTATAATTGTCTATGTTATTTCGAATATTCGATAAATTTTCATATTGTATTAAAACATAAGCATATTGTTATAGCGAATTATATAAATTTTTATAAAATATAAATATATTAATTTAGCTATACATATTTATAATTCACTATAACAGTACGCTTATGTTAAATACAGAGACATATAATTTAATATATACTATTTGCTTACATATTTATTCACTATAACAACACGCTTATATTAAATACATATGAGTGAGAAAACTATTAAGTAAATTTAATATATTATATTAACCATATATATCATTAATAGTTTTATATATTATATATCAACCAATTAATGTTGCCTCTTCAATAAATTAAATCCGATTACGGACATCCGATCCCATCCAAGATCCAAACCTTCCAATTCGTGAAACTAAAACTTAATCACATTTCGATAGCGAGATTCATTTATACAGTAAATCCCAGCTTCGTGTCCTTCATCAGAATGACTTTCTGTAGATGCGGGCCCTGGCCCCAATTTGTGCCTTTTCGACTATGGGTTAATATAATTTTTATAATTAAATTTTTTATATAAATATAATAAAAAAATCAATCCAAAATATTTTAGCTTTTACTTTGGGATTTTTTTTTCAAAATTATGATGTTTTTTATATTATTAATGAGACATAAGCCTAAATATAATATATTTTTGCCGGCATTAACATCTATATTCCAGGGTTATCATACATTTTTTGCAATGTTGATTACCTGTGTGGGGATTTCGATGTATAATGCTTTTCTATCTTTACATCATAATTATCTTTTGTCTATATTGTTCCGAATTTCTGATAAATTTTCATATTGTATTAAACATAAGTATATTGTTATAGCGAATTATATAAATTTTTATAAAATATAAATATATTAATTTAGCTATACATATTTATAATTCACTATAACAGTACGCTTATGTTAAATACAACAGAGACATATAATTTAATATATAATATTTGTTTACATATTTATAATTCACTATAACAACACGCTTATATTAAATACATATGATGGAGAAAACGATTAAATAAATCTAAATAAATATAATATATTTTATAATTATATTAACCATATATATCATTAATAGTTTTATATTTATATATATATATATATATATCCCAGATCGCAAGATCTGGGCAACCAATTAATGTTCCATCTTCAATAAATTAAATCCGATTACGGAAAGCATCGATCCACATATTCTGGACATCCAAACCTTCCAATTTGTGAAACTAAAACTTAATAATCACATTTCGATAGCGAGATTCATTTATACAGTAAATCCCAGCTTCGTGTCCTTCACCAGAATGACAATGACTTTCTTTCTGTAGATGCATCGACTTTTCCATTATTTCAGATTTAGCAATTTTGACCCAGTTCAAAATATGCTTCGTCGCTAAAGTTGACTTTACCAAGTTTTTTTGTATATAGCCCCCAATTAACGACGTAATTCAAAGTTTGATGGCTTTTTTTTTTAATTATCTGAATCTTGTATGCCTTCAAATGAATCTTTATCTCGATGGAGGGTAACCACAGTTATCTCGGTGAGAGGTAACGACTACATTGAATCAAAACTCTTATAGATTATCCAGAATGTATATAGACTTCTTTTCGTAGTTGTATAGCTTGTTGTAATTTACCAACGTTCCATACTATAGTTATACATTTACCAGCTGTTTCTAAATATATGTTTTCGATTTCATCCAAGAAGTGGAACCGATTTTCTAATCATTTAACGTCTACTCGAAAATAGGGAAATATGCTTAAATAAAAAAATAATCTTAGGCAATTTCACATATAAACAAATGTTGGCTACCTTCGGTTCATATGTACTCGTATTACTAGTGCTTCATGTTGCACTTTAAATATAATCAGATTGTATACAGTTTCATGAACTACATAATGTATAGATGAAAATGTCTCGTGTCGTATACTGTTTTAAGATAGGTAATTTGAAATCTGATGTAAGCTTTTACTAATACTAAGCTTAGCGAGCCTGTCCTCGTATATATATGTAAATGTAGATTCCTGAAACTTGAAAATGTGGGTTTGAAAGCTTGAATCAAAGATCATCACATCCATATACAAGTAGTAATGATCTTGATGTACTGAATTGCTTGCTATAGATTCCACAGCGTGGTCGACACGCGACTTGTGGAATGGCATTTCACCTGAATTTTCAGATATTCGTAAATTTTCAGATATCGATATACATTTGGGTCCGCACAAGAGAAACACCATGATGATCATCGAAATCTATTCGTGTTTATCTGTGTGTGTCAATCTAACACCGAATTACATTGAGCGATTTTTTTTTGGTTCAAATCGGTGTTTGCTCAAGTAAAACACTTTGGGTTTTGAATTTTATATGCAAATCTATAAATTGCGCACGCAATTCGAATTAGGAAAATTTAAAATTACGTCACACGCGCTTCGTATCCCAAATTTAATTAGGACAACTATACATATATAATTGCAATTCCGGTTCTAAATATACCCATCCAATGAATGCGATCAAAATCATTTTGAAATAAATCATCAAACCTATTATTACAGCAACATTAATCTCAACACAGAGTCCCATTAAAATATAATGATCCAAAATTTGTTAACCTTCGCGCAATTCGCACACTTCCTGTTTGCGGCATTGATATCACAACAAGCCAAATATATATGTATATTATGTATGTATATAGTCTAGCTGCCGGAGGCATTTTTCAAAAATTCCAGTACTGATTAATCCACAACTATATATATTTACGTTCATAATCGGCCAAGTATATTGATCGTTCAATTTGAAATCATCAATTAGATTAAGTAACATTATAATTAAAGATTGATTATGCTTGTAAGAATTAAATTGGTGCGCGCACATAAGAAGTAAATAAAATTTATTGTGTATAGATCGATTTATTATAAGAAGGTATTTTATATACATCTCGTATATAATGGCTTAAATTAATCCTCTTAAGTGAATTAATTTGGTATATATTTATTCATCCGAAATGATTAATTAGCAATTGATTTGTAATCAAACACAGTAGCATGAATGCCTACCTATATACTTGAATGCTTTTAATAAACGATTAATAAAAAGTTCTTTAAGTTGTTTGCAGTGGGCGGATTTGTAAATCAATATTTCACAATCCGCATATATAAGTATGTAGGCAACCTCGAACCGATCGAAATGGCGCAGCAGCGACGTCTAATTAACTTAAAATCGATCATTAATCAAAATTATGTTTAACAACAACAGATTAATGAAAAGAGCAATTATTTATACATAATTAGAAAGCACTACTATACTTATCTCAGTTTGTATATAGCGGAAAAAATTTGACCAACCAAAACGATGATCTGCTAATTTTTTTTTTCTATTCTTATAAACTAACTATCTATACCAAATCGATAATTACATTAGAAAGTATATTTATACATTTTGTTTAACGTCGGTGCATATGCACAATTAACGAACACTTAGTGAAAATTTAAACAAATTCCAAACATAAAAAAAAACGTTGTAGCTAATTAACGCGACAAGAATTTTCCAGTCTAATTAACACTTCGCGCGTACACCATAAATGATAAATCGATCGTCTAATTGCTGAGTTAATATTTCTATAATGCGCGATCATGTATATATACAGCTACTCATATAAAAATGAAAAGTCTTAATCAACATCGGTGAACGCGTACAAAATTTTTTCAACATTTTGATCATAAAAATATTGTGGAATTTAAGAGGTTATGTAAATGATAATATGAGATCATTTATTTTATAAACAAATTCAAATTAAATACAATTATTTATGATTATTGCTTTTTATTATTTTAAATTGTCTTTCGATCGATCGCGGCGGCTCATAAGTGGTTCATAAGGAAATTATTAATAAAAACTTTCAGTTTCGTTTCTACATAAAAAAAATTAAATCGCGAATTTCTTTTTTTTCTCACCGTGCGGCTCTCACTTTCATTTCAAGTTGTTTTTATATTTTATTTCTGGGTGGAATGCATATTATTAACTAAATACAGAACATACGGTATTACAAAACTGATGTTAAAAATTTGGTTTACTTCTTGACCTAAAAGTATAGTGTATCCGAAAATTTTACGGTTTCAAAATTTTTTCCGGTCATCATCCGGAGTTGCATTATGTTTGCATAAGGCTTTAGGTTGAGTTGTATTTTTTCTCATATTATTATGTAAAAATAAAAGAAATAAAGTTAGGCGGATAACTCCAGCCCTGAATGCCACAAATGGGCCCACGGTGCAATACCCGGATACGGACGATACCCGGATTTGTCGGTTACAAACCAGATTTGACGATTCGGAATATCATGGTCCACTTAATCCAATTGCATAATAGTAATTTTGTTAATCGATGGAACATTTGAAACGATATCGAAAACATTAAACATTGTTGGTAGAAGGCATAATTGAGGTCGATATGCATAACCAAACAACATAACAGTATGGCGTTTCGAAACGGAGTGATTCGAGAAATCTGACAAAACTTAGTATTTTATCCCGAATAGTTATATAGCAACCGTATTGGTCTGATTTTTAACAAAACCCAACAGTAAAATTATCTGATCACTAATCCATATATATCAAATTGATGTTGCTGATCACCGAACGTCCTGTCAGCGTTAATCCTTTTGAAATAGATTAATTTTTAATCCAGTCTAGTAGTACAGGTACGGCTTTAGAACAAAATTTAATTCACGAAAATAAAATGCTGAGCGCTGATATTTTTCAAACCCGTTTCGTCAGATATGAACACTATGATGGATGAATTAGACGGGATCGCTGCGAGTAACTTCCATGCGTGAGTGTCACCAAACCAAACAAAGATTGTGGGCATGAAACTTGCTTTCAAATTCTCGGGTCGAAGAATTCTTTTATCACATGCGCGGAATAATGGTTGATTTTCGATCTAGCGGTCGTCTAATTGCAGATCGACTTAAACGAAGATTTCCTGGTGGCTTCAGCCGTTTCGAGAATCGTGAGATCAATCATGTGCTTCCAACCGCATTACGGAGTAATGAAAGTAAACGATATTATATCGTGTCTACAGAGGAGCATCTTCTCCATGTGGAAGAGATTTTTAATGGAAGATCTGAGGTAAAACTCAATCGCAATAATGGTAAAAAGTGTAAATTTCCTGAGCCAGAGATTGATTATCAGAGCTACATGAAGAGAGAATTACTTTTTTTTTTAATTCAACCAGTAGCTTCGTTGAAAGCATTAAACTTTTCCGCGATGAAGTGTTGAGGTGTCTTGAATACCTTAATGGGTACTGCTTTGATGTACGGCATCAATTTATATTATATTTATTTATATTATATATATTTAAAGTTCACTGAAAATTATGTTTGAGTGAAATAAAAATTACAATTCGCCAAAAATGTCAATTCGCCGAAAATGTTCATTCACCGAAAAGTATAATTCACCGAAAACGACAAAACACCAATTATAGTGAACTTCTGATTATTAGATAGGAATAGGATTCTAATCTGAACTTTGATTTTTTTTTTTGGAGTATGGCTCAGCTGCAATTTAATTTTGCTTTTTCTTAATTGTTTGTAACTAATAAAATTCGTTTTCTACGTGTTTTATGGACATTTGTTTAAATTTAGTTCCAATGTTTCTGAAACTGAAAGCTTTTGAACTTTAAATAAATAAACCCAGAGCTTGAATAGGAAGTCTATATTTCAGTTAGATTGGTTCCACTATAATCAAACTGTTGTCAGGAAAATCAAATTTGTCGATTCGTTTGTTCACTTCATGGATAAACAAAAATAAATTTCAGTTACCCGTTAAAATTTTAATTTTAATAACTGCACGGGCTTATAGTCAGATAAGGTCCAGTTCCAAGTAGCTGAAAACCTATATTTTTGAAAATCTTAGTGGTTTTCCGTCAGACTAGACCCAGACCTATACTCGAATGTTTTACGCCTAAGAAATTGATATATTTCAGTTCTGTTTCTTGGAATTAAAAATGTCCAATTCTACGAATTTGAGATTATTTGAAATTTAAGTAAATCAAAACTTGCGAATAAAAAGGAAAAAATAAAGGAAAAAATGAATTAAACCATGAAACATATACGATCACAAAACGACGGCCAATAAAAAAAAAATAAAAATAAACGAAATCGATTAAACCGATGACTACCCGACAAACAATGTGTAAACTTGGGCCGATTGGTTTGTTAACAGACTTTTATTTCCTCAAGTATAACCAAATAACCGGATTATGGAACAACTTGAGCCGTCCTTCTTAATATGCAGCATTTTATAGTTCATTTGTCTTTGATTTAAATGTTTCTTGTCCTACTTTTCGGAACTGTCTGTATGTATATTGATGATAAAATTTAGTATTGACAATTAACCGACTTTTAACTGGAAGATTTTCAAGGTTTTCACCGACTTCCCATTGACTTTTCAGGCCGCTCTCATACAAATGATCCGAACTCGTAGCGAAGATAACATTATTACATTATTACAATCTTTAACATTTTGCTCATGAATTCTTTGTAAACAAAATTTTGTTCTAAGGAAAAACTTTTTACTTCTAGATAAGGAGTTAAAAGTCTGGAAATCTGTACTATTAATTAGTAAAATGAACGGACGAAATAACTGATAAATCACCGGTCGGCGAACGGTCTAAAAGTATCGCTAAATCTTTTATACACATCAAGGTTACTCCACACTGTTTAAGGGTAAGGTTTAAAAAGTCAGTATTTCGTAATAACCGCGCCTGGCAGCTGGCAACCGTGCTTTATATCCTCTAAGGCCACTGCTAAAATCTAAACACCTATCAAGTGCCGTGAAGCTGAAATTTTACAAAGTGTTGATCAGGCCCGTTGTTATGTTTGGATGTGAAAGTTGGCCGCTGACGGATCAATACGAGAGATGGTTCCTTACATTTGAGAGAAGAATCATGATGGTACAGTGTACGAGATCAGGGATCTGATGAAGACATTGTACATGAAGTAAGATCTCAGCGAGTACGCTGGCTCACATGGTAGGTGCAGAGGTCGTTGCAGGCGACCAAGAAGAGCAAGCATATGATCGAAACCGTTTGAGCCCGATTTGTTGACTCAATAAGAGGCCAGTAATGGCCTTCATATACTGTTTATTATTATTATTTCGTAATAATCAAGGTCGCCCAAATCGTGGTTATTCTATTTATACTTATGAGGAAACGATTGTCCGACTAAAAACTATATGGTCCTCAGTCCCTCACCGGTTATTTTATAATATTTAAAATGTAAATTGATTTTTGGGGGTGGCTTTCTCGCATTTTAAATTATTAATTGCAAATGATTGCTACAACCAAATCTACCGAAAAATCATCGAAAATTAGCATTTGTACACGAGCATAAATAAATCATGTGACGAATCGTTTTCGGTGATCAACACAAATAAATGTGGTCGAGAATCGAACTATACTTCAAAGGCGAGTTAAACTAAACGCAAGGTTTATCAGCAAAGATCTTCAATCTCACTCATAGTTGATCGTGTTATCACGTTTTAAGAAATTTGATCATGCGTCTTGCAAATTCAGCCAATTGTATCAAATATTGTGCCGATCACCTTTTCTGATTAGCCCAAATCTACTTATAAATAGATGTATACGATGTGCAAGTAGATTGCGATAGCGCGCATGTCCTTGAAAATCAACTAGCAATGTTTAAAAAAAAATTATTGAAAAAAACATTTAATGGGAAAATAATTGAAAACAATTGAAAATTTATTTTTTAGAATTTTTCTTTGCGTCGCAGCTACATACAAATATCGAATTGATCGCGCATGATTCATATACATACGAGTATAAATATACAGAACAATTTGATTGTTTTGTGCTGGAGCGCGCTTATCTGCGCGCGGCCAGACAAATACGCGCTAGAAATTCCAAAATTTTTTTTAAAATTTATATTGCATTATGATAACAAAAATATACATAAAATTTGCTTTTGCTATTTATTTATTTTATATTGTTATTGGAAAAGTAATAACAATAAATGTACGATTTTTTATTTATTTCTAAAAATCGATTATTAATAAACAAAACAATAAACGCAAAAAGTTTAAGAGGCACATAATATACAATATATCGATGAAAATCTTTATACAAAATTTTACTTTTTATATAAATAAATAAAGAATGCAAATGTGTTCAGCCATATTACAATTCGGTATAGATATATCCGTACTCGCGTTTGTACGTAACCAGCACCTATATACCAATACCGCATGGATCGGCTGTAATGATTGTCTATATACCGAGACTGTATGCATGCATGTATGTTCATATATGCAATTTGTAATTTAATGTAATAATCCTCGACTATTTACCATTCATTATCTGATTTAAATGGTTTCGTTATTGAAAATAATATTTATTGGCAGCAGCAGCATAGCAGTGTACCTATATAACAAAAATAAAATATCTTCGACTTCTGGATGTAACAAGAAAATATTATTGTTACATTGAAATAAACTAATTGTATCATTAATTTTCGAGCACAATCAACATAAACATAAAATATAAGAGTGTCCTTGACATTCAGAACGTATATTCATTTTATTTATAAACCAAGGATTACATACGTAAATAGATTTATTTATCTACCTATATTAAAAGCCAAAATAACTATTAATTTTATTTATAATTTTATGTCCGTTTTATCACCTTATGGCAAAACACTAAAAAATGACCATAAGATGTGCCACTGGTGTACATAAAATATATGTGTGTGAAGATTGCCCAATATCCCTCCCCGAAAAATACAATGGCAACACTAACGGCTGCTATCATGACACTTTTTGCTATCATCCCCGAAAAAATATACTATACTATCACGATAGTTTTACGTTGAATTTATACTCTCAGCCCCGAAAAATTCTAATATCACGATAGTTATAATATAAGAGTTGAATCTATTGATATATATATATATATATATATATATATATATATATATATATATATATATACTTATATACATTCATATATAATATGCGTATTTATGTACATATCTTTAGTATTTCAGCCCCGAAAAAGTTTAATGACTTTTTAAAGAATTAAAAAGAAAAATCTCGGCTATTGCCACGCTCAAAAAAAAATATATGCTGGCCGGCTTAGTTGTGAAATTTTTGGAAATTTATTCTATGTCAAGGGATTGAGATATCCTTGTCCTTATCCCCTGTCCTTTAAAGTCAGAAACTATTTGAGTGGATTGCCGGATCAGATGAATAAAACATGTGATAGAGGATGGTTTAATAAACCTGACGTATTTTTATTTAGAATTTTTGTGTGTCGGTGAGCTATGATATTGTCCCGCAAAGTCACGATAGAATGGATTGCCGGTTCAGATGATTAAAGCTTGTGATAGCGGATGATTTGATAAACCTGATGTAAAAAAATTAAAATTGCAAAAAATGTATTTGAAATTAATTCCATAATAAATTATAAAGTCAATCATTATACTCATGCGTATTGTAAAAATTCTGAATGTTGGGAAGAATTCGATGACCTAAAGGAAACCATTATAAAAATACGAAATTCTTCCAAATTAGTATTACCGCACATACTTTGTTATATAAAAAAATAATTGTTTAGTACCAATTTTTATGATACAAAGTATAAGGCACACTATTTCACACTGTATAGATACAAAAATTCTAATTAAAAAAAAATTTACGTCAAATTTATCAAACCATCCACTATCACATGTCTTATACTCATATGAGCCGGCAATCCCTTCCATCATGACTTTGCGGGGCTATATCACAGATCACCGACACACAAAAATTCTAAAAAAATTACGTCAGGTTTATTAAACCAATTTATGTGGTTATGGTGGGTATTGATAAAAATAATCAGGTGGCAATTCTAATATTCCGCGCGTGAGTTCCGTATTTCAACTCGTAAGAGCTGAATAAAAAAAAATATATTAAACCTTCTGATCTATTTGGTTAATTTTGGTTGGTCTCTTTATAAAGTAAATCTTTTTATATTTCCTTTAAAAGTAATTACCTTTAAGAACAAATTTTCTTTCATCACAGTTGGTTGTTAGGTTTATCTGATTTGCTTACTGTTATTTAAATGTTACCATCATCTATATATGTTTGTGAAGCTAACAAGAAACTTATCCCGAAAAACACGATGGCAACACCAAACTAGCTGTCATGACAGTATTTACTCTTAACATCACTATATAGCACAACTATTTACTATCACGACATTTTTTACTGTCAGCCTGAAAAATTGCTTCATTCGTTTTTCCTTGAATCCAACGCGATGTCTGAAGTACTCGTGAATTGCTTGTAAGTAAAACTTCAAGCGACTATACCTCAAAAAACTCGCAGAACTTCAACGATTTCAACGCTATTTGAGTATTTTTAGTAATTCCGCGAATTTTTTGTATAGATATCTGAAAATCTAGTGAAAACTATAGAAATCCTCCTCAATTGCTTTGTTTTATTTTAGTAATGGTTTTAATTTTATTGTAGTGTGATTTTTTCTTGTGTTGTTATTTCGTAGGTTTGTGGTAATATGGAACTAATTGTATAAATAATGATTATAGTATTGTTTCATGTATATCATGAAAGTATACATATGTTGTATTAGTATTATCCTAAGGAAAATATTGAATTTTTTGGGCTGGACATTCTGACTAGCTTCACAGAGATCATCTAAGATTTGGATTAACAGGTATAGGTTATTCTTGATTAATTTGATTTCAAATTAGGCTTTGAAGGCGATCGCGATTTTAAACAATTTCAAAACTTCAATATTCCATAAATTCGTCAAACTTCAATAGTTAAAACTAAAAATTCAACCTCAGTATTAAAACTAAAATTCGTAAACCAGATATTTAATAAATTAAATATTCTAATAACTCAAAATATGTATATGTATTTTTACTGGATTTCGAATTTTTACTTTAAATTCATAATTTTAAATATTCCAGTTTCAAAGTATCCAAAGTTTAGGTGGAATGGTGTTTCTATATTGCTGAATTCAGATTTTCAATTTCGAATTATGACAAAAATTTAGAAATTTGGTAATTTAGGAATTTAGGTATTAAAAATATGAAATGTTGCAGGTTTTTGAACGATTTCAAAACTTCAGATACGCCAAAATGCGATAGTTAAAATGGAAACTTCAACCTCAGAGTTGGAAAATTTGGGTATACAAATTTAAAATCCTTAAATGAAATATTTAATAAATCGAAAACTCTGTATTTCTCTTGAATTTCGGCTTTAAACTTAGAATTGTAAATATATAAAATTCTACTTTCAAATGAACCAATATTTCATAACTTGAATTATAATTTCAAATTCCGACTTGCTGGCGTACAATGGGATCTCAAAAATCATCAATTAAAAATTCAAATACATTATGGGGATTTTAAAATTTTAACTACTCGAAAATTTGAATAGGTCAGACCTGTTAAACTGAGCTAACTTAAAAATGTAAATTCGGAAAGAATTTTTACAAATCAAGATAAAATAAATTTAAAATTTACATAATATTTAAAATGTTTAATTTTTAATTTGCAACGACTTTCAATTCTAACAGATTATGTAAAATACTGAAATAGATTTAGAAATTCAGAATCTTTAGAAATTTAGAATCTCAAACAAATTTAGGAAATTGTTAATTTAGAAATTTTGGTATTAAGAAAATAAACTTTGGAACGTTTCAATTTTCTGAATGATTTTAAAAATTTCATAATCCAAATTTGACTTTAAATTCCGAATTGTTAAATATTCAAAATTCTTCAATTCAACGAAAAAATTTTAATAAATATTTCTAATAAAAATAAAATTTTTATTTTTTGAATATTTTCAGATTCGATATTAAAATTCGTCAAAATTCAATAATTAACGTAAAATTTAATATCAGAATTGGAAAAATTTCCATACAATTCGTAAACTATTCGGCCGGTTTCTAAGACACGGCCGATATGACCTTGCGAAATGATGTTTTTCAAGACATGTGACATACTTCGGTTTTGGTTTTTGACAATCTTAGTTCAATTGACATGGATTTGCTCGGTCTTCGTGGGTTGAAGCAAGTCATCATCACGTCTAATATGAACTATTCTGTCCAGACCCAGTGTGTTTATCACTTTGAATTTAGAAATTTAATTCAAATCATGAAAATTTAAAATAATTTATTTTTAGAAAATTTGAATTTCAGATTTATTAACCTGAAATTAATTTAAAATCAGAAAAATTTTTAAAAGTTAAAATAAATTTTTATAAAAAATTTGAAAATTTCGGTATTTCGATAAAGTAGCTTGAAATTTGAAACTTCCAGAGTAAACCTCAATTTTTAAAATTCGTTAAATCGGAATGAAATTTTTTATTTCCTAGAAATTTGATAATTTAGAAATTTGAGTATTTAAACTAGATTAGATTTTGAAATTCCATAAAATCGATGTAACCTTAAATTCACAAAAATTCGATTTGAAAAATTAGCATATTTATAGTTCGCATACAAGATATTTAATGAATCAAAAAATTAAATTTTATGGTTCAAAACAAATCTCGAATTGTTCACGTAGTGATCTCATAAATTAGCAATTTAATGATTCAAATTTTGGAATTGTGAAATTTTAATTTTTTCTGTAAAATTCTTGTACAGACTTATAAAATTAAAAAAAATTTAAAATTCTAAATATATATTTACCAGAAGACTGTGAAATTCAGAATTGAATAAGTAGAGAAATTAATAAGTAGCTTGATCGAAAATTTCCAAATTCGTTAAGTCGGTTTGAAATTTCCAATTATGAACTGATATTTTCAATTTGAAAATTTGTGTTTTGATTTGAATTGTAATGTATACAAATTTAATTCCTTTGATGTCAAATTCTAAATTAATTTGAGAATTTAGAAATTTGGATAGTAAATAAATAAACTTTTAAAGTTTATTATTGATTGAATAATCAAAAAAATTCTTAATTCCATAAATTCAACATCAGGATTGGAAAAACTGGTATGCAATTTGAAAATCCTTAAGTCATATGTTTAATAAATTAATAAAATCGAAAATTCTGCAATTTGTCCACATAATTTCGGGTTTTTTCTGTCAAAATACGATAAACATCAAATTTTTAAAATTTGAGTTAGTGTTTTAAATTTCGAATTGTTTACGTAAAATATGATCTCAAAAATGATTAATTTAAAATTCAAATTGTTAAAATGTTGAGGATTTTGAAATTTTAGCGTTAGGAAATTTGAAGACTTGTTAAATTTAGAATTCTTAAATAAATTTTAACAACTATTTTGTTTCAAAGTTCCAAAATTTTTTTTTTTGTTCCATTTTTTTAGTTTCGAATTCTGAATCAAATTTAGGAACTTTTTAATTAAAAATATAGAAATTTTTTTGTTTTTAATTTTTTAAACGTTTTTAAAAATTCAATCATTTCGATAAGCTTATACACTCACAAAAATTTTAGGAAATAAAAAATTCGGAATTGTAAATATGTATGTATCCAAAATTCTTTGAACATGCGATATTGAATTCCGTCTTTTATCGGAAAATTCGCCAAACTTCAATAGTTAAAATTAAAAATTCAACCACAACGTTCAAAAAATTTGCAGACAAATCTAGTATTTGTAAATCAGATATTTAACTAATCAAATAATAAAATTCTTCTGAATTTCGAGTTAAAATTCAGAATTGTAAATATACAAAATTCTACATTTAAAAAATTTGAATTTTTAAAATTCGAATGCTTATTTTAAGTTTTGTGTGGTTGTCATGAAATTTGAGCTCAAAAATCTTCTATTTAAGTCTTTAATATTTTAGAGATTTTAAAATTTCCATTTATGAGCATATAATTTATTGACGTCCCAAAATTATGTGCGATTGTTCACTTTCTGCTTATTTTAAGCTAGTTTTGCCATAATTTGGTTTTATTTCATTGAAAACATCATTCCAGTGAAATTAATATAAAAAAATTAAATAAATAAATCAGTTTTATGCATAATTTTCTAAAAAAAAGTTTACTCGCATTGAAAAATTGAAACCCAAATTTAAAATTCGTAATAAATGAACAAATTAAAAAATTTTGTATTTCTGCTTTATGTACAATTTTATGTTGTAATAATTCAAATTTTGAAAATTCGAGTTATTGTTTCAAATTCCGAATTGTTGACGTTAAATTTACAGTTTATTATATTACAATATTTGCAGAACGAATTTTCTGTCGGCATGAAATTTCCAATTGTGAATTTTTTTTTTTTTTAAATCATAAATTTCATTAATGTCGAAATCCGAAAAAAATTGGAATTGGGCAATTTTAAAATTTGTATACTGATTTAAAAAATAAAATTTTAAAATTTTGTAATTTTTTGAACGATTACGTATCAAAGAACTAAATTCCATAAATCCAATAAAGGTTATTGGTTATTATTTTATCAAAATATTTAAAATTGGTAATAAAATTTGGAAACCGTAAATCAGATACTTAATAAATTTAAATTATTCGAGACTTAATTTGAATTCTCTCGTAAAATACTTTATTGAATTAAATTGAACATATTACAATGTATTACATAAGTAATTATTATATACAACAGTAACCAAAACTGGTTTTATGTTTGCGTTTATATAAAGAAAAATTAGTAAATACTACAATAATGATTAATAGCATTAAGCTCAAATTACATTAATCGTAATTTTACAGAATTTAGAGGTATGATGCCTCCATGAAAAATTTTGACTTAACCTAAAACTTAAAACTAACTTAAAACTAACTTAAAATTTAAAAATATACATATTTACAAAAGATAGCTGAGCAAGCTAATATATACATTAAAAATTATGGGCCATTTCCTTTATTGACTCGTTAGTGGAAGATAACATTTTGAGGAGGCAATTTGAGGTAATTTTTCAATATAGTCAGTTAACAAAAGCATATTGGATTTATTGTGAAGGGTTTTGATGGTTGATTGTCTGAATAATGGTGGACGAGGCCAAGAATTAAAAGCAAATCTAAGTGCTTTGTTTTGTATTCTCTGAAGTATTACCCTCTCAGTTTTGTTAGTGAGATCATACCAACCAGGAGCCGCATATGAGATAATTGGTCTGATGTAAAGCTTGTAGATCAGAATTTTGACACTATGGTCTAAACCGCTATTAATAGATAAAACTGGATACAAAATACTGAACGCAGTAGCCGATCTGATTCTCAAATTTTGTATATGATCGATTGAATATGATTTTGTTTATTAATCAGGCATATGATTGCATCGCAAGTAGATCTTTGACACATAAAACCAAATTGAAAATCTGGGAGTATTTGTTGAACAGAGTCCCGCAATCGATTACAGATAACTCTTTCAACAATTTTACTCAGACCATTTAAAAGACTAATTGGTCGCATATTTTCCGGTTTACTGGGTTTTCCTGGTTTTGGAATAACAATAATTTTTGATAACTTCCAGTTGTCAGGAAAGTATGAAAATTTCAGAATAGCATTGGTTAACGAGGCAATAAATCTAATACCACTTAATGGGAAATTTTTAATAGCGCGATTGAGGATTCCGTCAACACCCGGAGCTTTTTTGTTTTTAAGATTACGAATAAACTTAAATATTTCATCAGCACTGGTCGTGACACTCTCAGGAATTTGATTTAGTCCCTGGGACAAATAATCATTAACTGAGTTTGTAACACTGTTAACATTAGTATGATTTTTGCTGCTGAATTGTACGCTTTCGTAATAATCAGCAACTTTGTTGGAAATCACAGCAGGGTCTATTATAGGGCCATCCTGATCTTCTAAAATGACATTAACTGATTTATTAGACTTAATGTATCTGATACAATTGAAAATGTTACTACGATTTGGTACAATTTCCGATAATCTATTACGTAAAGTTTCCTGCCTAAAGTTTTTGATACTTTCGTGAATTTGCTTAGTGGTACGATTTATAAGTGCTCGACTGAAAAGATTTGGGTGCTTCCAGTTTTTATTACGAAAGTAATTTCGGAGTTTAATCAAACCATATATTTGGTCAGGAAGTTTAGACTGTTTAGGGGATACAACTGGTATATGCTTCTCAGCAGCTTCAATTATAATCTTGGTTAGCCAGGATACACTTAGGTCAATATCTATTTCAGAATTTATTGGATTATTCAACTTTGGCAAGATCTTATAATGAATGAAATGTCTAAAGCTAGGCCAGTCTGCATTTGCAAAATCATATACTATTCGATCATAAGAATCCTTAATTTTGTTAAAATAATTTGAGACATAAAACACAATAGGCAGATGATCAGAGCAGAACTCATATAAAACCGATATGGAATTTTCAATTTGAATGTTTTTGGTTATGGCAAAGTCTAAGACTGCATCACCACATGTACTATGCATTGGAGGACAAATTTGAATATTATTTAATTCGCAATAGTTAAATAGGCAATTACCGTTTCTATTTGAATTTGGACAATACCAAAAAGGATGCCGAGCGTTAAAGTCACCGCAAACGATAACATTTTGGTGTGTATTAAACATATAAGAGAGATCGGATGGGATTATTTTCTTAAAATAAACAGAAAAGAGAGTAAAAGAGGAAATTCCCTCACCAATTATTATGGAGGTAGCCATATAGTGCTCCTTTATAATTGCTTTAGGATTTGAGTGCTTTATACTCTTTTTAATGAGGATAGCTGTACCACCTGAATAACTGATCCTATTATTTGTTCTATAACCAGAGTAATCTCTAATTATAAGTGAATGTTTCTCTGACAATTTGGTTTCATTTAAGCAAATTATATGAGGATTTTGCCTCTGGATTAGGTCAGACAACTCCTGACGACGATCCAGGCTGATAAGGCTGTTACAGTTTAATGAAATAATCTTCATTTTAGAAACTGACAGACAAAATTCAAGTACATTGACTTTTTAGTTGAAATATCTTGAATGTTACTGAGTTTAGACATAAAGTCAGAAATTTGGTTGGTTAGTGTAAGAAAATTTATACTGAACAATTCATCGGACATGGCAAAAAAATCCACAGCTTGATTGTTTGGAGAATTATTTGAAGGGTTATTTAAGACTTTGTGATAATTTAGTCGTTCGGATATATTAGAAGGTTGGTTTTTAGGTTTTTGGGACAGATTGAGATTGACTGAGTCCGCAAAGGAAACACCTTGTTTTACAAAATTAGAATTAAATGATTTTACATTTTTCAAATTATTATCTTGATTTGACTTGCTCAACTTACCCATGTAAACTTTTCTTGCAGGACATCCGGTAAAACTGGCAACATGTCCCTCCTTGCAGTTTGCGCATTTAATAAAATTTTCAGCATTCTCCGATTCCGCATCACAAACACACTTTCCAATTTCATGTGAATTTGAGCATTTTACACATTTGAACGTCATATTGCATCCCGATGAAACATGTCCAAATGCCTGACATCTCCGACATTGGGTTACAGGTTGCTTGCGTTTAATCTCCCAATTTATTTTATATCCGCAACAGCCATTTGTTAGAAAAATGTCTGAGAATCTCGTTGAGTTCTCGAATGTGACTGTAAAGCAAGGCAACATTACAGTGCTACGTATATTCGATGAATCCTTGTATGTTTTTTTCATAGGAAAAACACTGATCACTTTAAGATCTTTAGAAGTTAGATCGTTTTTGATATCTTCACACGTTGTGTTTTGGTGGATGCCTCTGGCAATCAAAACTTTTGGTTTTTGCCCACGGATGGTACATATATGTGAAAAAATTTAGATCCTTTTGTTTAAAAATATCTATAATTTTTTTATGGTTTTCAACATTTTTCGGGAAAACAGATATACTGTTTGGGTTCACTTTGATTAAGGTCCCGTCATAATTCCTTGTAATATCTTTTATTAAATCGAAGTTATTTGTTGGCAAGTTCTTCATAACAATTGGCGGTGGTCTATTTGTTCGAACTCTTTTATTGACGTTTTCCTTCGCCAAATCATCAGCGGACTCTTCCGGGTTAAGTTGGTGAAATTTACCACCAATTTGAGATTTTGGAATAACATTTTCCTCCCCAGGCATTTCCTCCTCCGATGAGTAATCAAAATCGTCGAACAATTTGTGTACTTGATCTTCAAGCATGTCTCTATTTGATTGGTCCTTACGCGGACGTTTGTTTACAGCGACTATTGGTTCACCCATTTCAGCTATGTCAATTTGTTTTGGTCGATTTGAATTCACTACCATATTAACATTAGATGTGCTTTCCCGTTTTATCGCATCCGTATTTTGTTTTGGTGCACTATTTGCACGTTTCAGCTCGTTTCTGATTTTATTCATCGCACGGTTTATCATTGTATTCATCTGGCTGATGATTCTATCGTCTATGGGAGGGGTACCACCCCCTCCTTTTTTCTTCATCTTAGAATTGTGCACTTTAGTGCACTTAATTTGTATACCACCAGTTATACCACGAATTTTTGTTTTATTTTTGTGCTATATAAAGCAACACTTTTGATAACAACACTGTGCTAAACACAACTTAACTTACCGAAAAAACACTGAGAGACTAAATTTAATAGTTAACAGCGAACGAACACACTTTGAATGAGGGGGTTATTTAATTTGAATTAAATTCATAAAAAGCATGGTGATTTTTGAGATTTGTAAACGTCAAATTTAAAGTTCAGAATGTTTTTAAAATCCCTACTATTATTTAAACTTTTATTTAGCTTAAAATTTCCAAAGATCCATTTAATTTTTAAAATTTGTTAAATCGAGATCAAGTTTCCGAATGAATTCAGTCTTTCGATTTGAATTTTTAATTGAGTGTCTATAAATTTCATTCTACATTAATGTTGAATTCTGCAATAAATTTAGGAATTTGATAGTTTAAAACTTCCCAAATATAAATAAAATTGTTTAAAATTTGTTCATTAAGATTTTGAAATATTGGAAACATTTGTTGGGCCTTCTGGTACCACAATAAAAACAATCGTCTTCTCCATTTCAGATTTCGCATAATTGGTTCGCCATGTATTGCTCGCGTGAAACAGTCACTGAAAGTGTATCGTTCTTTCACAATTTCCAAAATAAAATTAAATTTACCGCACTCAGATGACATCAAATGTGTGTTCTGTTTTATGAGCTCTACAAAACGTCTACCCATGACATTTATGCAAACATTTTTATTCAAACATGAATTGATTTATAAATATCATATATGTACCAACAAAACGGGTAAACTTATAATAAAACTGTCAAAATGAAAATCACAAAACAAATAAATGTGATTCGTTCATTGTATAGCAGAGAGACGGTGTATTGTGTGTGTACTATGTGTAGTGTGTGTACATAAAGCATCCCAGAATCACAGTGCAGAAAATTTTCTTTATGTCTTGTTTATTTATTAATTATATTTCATCTTCATCTTCACTCATATAATAAGATGTTGCTATGTTACCTGGTCTTTGTTTTATATATATATGTACTGTATAGGTATGTATACGATATATTTCCGCATTTTATTTGTTATTTATTAAATTATTTGTTTAATTTATTTTTATGATTTTTACATATACACAATATATGTATGTATGTACTCTGCATACCATTTTATAAACAAAAATTTGCAACAGATTATAACGATGTTAATCGATGGAGTAATTAAACCACGCAAGATATTAAAATTGTATTTTTTTGTAAATGCATATTGTAATTCGGCGGTTAGCAATTTATTCAATTATTGATTATATTGTTAAAGTGCTGTCACTTCAGTATTTGGAGGTGTGACAGTTAAAAAGTCTAGTACTTAAATGCCACTGACATTGAATATTACTAAACAAAAAAAAATCAATATATCGATTCTGCCGTGTGTCTGCGGTTTTTTTAATTAGTTGGTTAAAAACAACTAAATTACTTATTAAGACACACAGTGTATATGTTATTTTATTATAAAAATATCCTTAGGCTTAATTTAATAACGAGACATTGTTTCATTATTACGTACGAGTTGGTATGCTATACGTATAATAAATTTATTAAGCAAACCGCGATCATCACATCACTGTAGGCGGTAAAATATTTTTCTTCGAACTAATCGTTACAATTTATATATGTAGTTTAAAAGGGTGTTATTACCATTATGTACAATGTACTCGAGTTATAATAGTTTTTATTTGTTTAAATTTTAGGAGAAGAAAACAAAAAAAAAAATGTTAAATGTATAAATGTCTCAAAGGTAAATATTATTAATAAATAAATTTATTGAAATTTAAATAATATAATCTGGGTAATTTAAAAGAATTTTTCAAACGGATATTGTTTAGTTTATGTATGTATATGTATATGTTACAAAAGCTTTCGATTAATACTCGTAGGTCGGTGAAATAAGACGCCAAGCGAAATGAATATAAAATCTGAAATAAACACAAAATTAATATAAATTATAATGTCTATTTAAATAGATATTTATACGCTATTTTATTAAATGTCAAACCATTTATTTAATTTATTTTTATTTTTCAAAACAAACTTTCAATAAACAAAACCTATTTGTTATAAAATTAAAACTATTTATTTGTATTGCAAATTAATTATAGCAACTTGGATTTATTATTTTACCTGTGATACCTATATGCATATATACATATATGTAGCATGTACATAAGCGGGTAACGATTATATGTCATTTTCAGTATAATTATGTACATACCTAGACGATATTGTAGAATTTATTTTTATTTTAATATTCTACAATTAAGAAACTATTAATTATATGAAAGAATAATGTGCTCGTAATTTCGATCGCAGGCCATCTGGTATTCTTAACTGTTATACTAATATTTCAACATTTCGAGTTGTAAATATGTAACTTAAAATTTTCAGTCATAAATTCCAATAAACTACAATTTTGAAGTATCTAAATTTGAACTTTTAATCATTTCTTAATTATTTAAATATCCATCCTTTCAACGACTTGCATAGGAAAATTTTTTTTTACAGAACCTAATAAGTTTTACATATCTAAACAATTCTGGAATGAGTATTTTGGTATCAACTGTATATAGTTTTGAATAACGAAAAAATCTGGGATAGTTTTAATGTAAAAAATCCTGGGATAACTTCAACGAGATCTCAATTAGATGAGCGTATCGGTAGTCAGGATCGACTATACCGCAATGATCGAGTATAGTGGATAATTTTTAGAAAGTGTGATCATTCAGATGACTGATCCAGCGTGAAAAGTTGCCTCTATAAAAGTAATAGCTGGGTTCAGACACTTCGTTCACGAATAGTCAAGAAATATGGATAGAAACTGTGGGTAACTATCATACCGGCCGGGGTAAATCTATCACTTGAGATGGTCAATAACGTCAAAGATGCGATGTTTTAATAAAAACTGGTAGAAAGGAAAACGTTGATTTAATCCTCTAGCTATAGCGATGATCCTTTAAATACTAGGCTGGTAGCATCACTATACCAGAAAAAATGTTTGCTGCGAGTTATCATTTATGATGTGAAAAGAACTGGGCAGGTTGAGAACATTAAAGCAACAATTGTTAAACAAAGCTGTGATTATATTAAGATCGAGGACTTAAAGCGGATATGCATGACTGGGGCAAAAGTTGGCAAAATGATCAATTGGATCATCAAGATGTGGCCTATTGCAAAAAATATCTTAGTTTGGAACCCCAGATTAAATCTGAACTGGTTCTCATGTATAGAGTAACCCATTTCGTCGTTGTATCAAGATGCCACAAATGTCATGACTTGAGGATATTGCCAAGTGTTATGACCAAAAAAACGTCCATGAAAGTCATATATAAAACTGCTTTGATTCTAACGATGAAAAAACTGTTTATGACGACAGTTAAAGACAAAAATACTTGTCGATTAAAAATTATTTAACTAACTATACGAAATGCAAAAGCAGTAGTATACATGCACAATTAAACATCGTATTGAAAAATAACGATAGAGATAATTTGCAATCTGCATGCAAGAAACATACACGGTTAAATGTAATAAAGGTTGTTTGACAACTTTGGTATTAACGAAGATATCCAGCTATAGGGAAATTTTCACATAATGGTAACTCGAATATTGATCTTACACTTATAACGGGCGATATTTTGGGAAAAAATACTAAAGAATGGTCGGGTAAAGAATGCTGCATGATAAGCGATCACACAGCAATTGTCCTCATCATGAGTTCAGAGACTTTGCGAATTGTTAATCAATCATCAAGAATAAATTCTCGATATGCGACTAAGCATGCCAATTGCAAGAAGTTCAACAGTCTATTAAGTGAAATTAGTGTAAATAGTGACGAACAAAGAATAGCAAGCTTATTAACCGCGTAAACCTGTTTGAAAAAATAAATTGCTTTGTTGGTCCTCGGACTTGACTAATAATATAGACAAATACTGCACTACTGTTGGGAGGGCACCACAAAATGCTTCCTCAATGTCTTATTCTATACCTGGTGATAGTAAGGCGACTTCCTGGATGTGCAAAGATAACTCGAAGAAGAGACCACGGATGCTCCCACAAGGCTATATATGTTATAGCCCTTATGGAAAATGGTTTGTTATAGCAGCATGAGGCAAACTGTTCAAGAAGTCGCATTGGCCGTCGCAAAGTAATGAATAAACTGATGTAGTGGTTACAAAATGAAATTATCCTCGGTCAAAACAATAAAGATCCGATTACAGGAATCACTTAACATTATGACAGTTGTAGCACATTGATGTACACTGGAGTTGCAAATTCTTCATGTTGCGGCAATATATGCTGACCATGTTTTTCATAATGACATACTATAGAGAACGGACTCTTCTTTTTGAAGTTTGGTTACCAATAAAATCTGTTGATACTGGGATGCAGCCAGTGTGCCAGCCTAAAGGATTTCCATACTTTAGTCACACGTTTGTACTCCGACAGCAATAGGCTTTGCTTTTGTTGAATGGTATAAGTCCAAATTTCTTAGGCGCTCTCCAACACATAAAATGAGCTCAGCAGGTTCTGTTCCAACGAGCACGAATCGAATCTATTTATTGCCCATCGACCCACTGAGTATCCTTTCTTGAGCTAAGAAGGATCCGTTGAAAGGGAAATTCATGATGCATTCATCTGCCGCCTTCATATGCCAATTATGGCGTCATCGAGAAACGAAGTATCAACTCAATTTGGGCGATGGAACTGACGATCGACTAAGCTGAATTGCACCAGGAGGAGTCACTGATGTGAATCACTCAGTTTATTATTTTATCGGCTTTCATATACATATATATGTACATATATAGACTAGTGTCAGATGAAATGTATTAAATTAATAAACTTCCTTATCGATTATTGTCGATATCCTCGAGCGTGTCGAAATATTTTTACTCAGCGAATGAACAACATTTTGGAATTAAGCGGCGCGAATTTTTTGCTTTAACCGATGTGTAAGATTTATGAATATGGTGTTATTATTAAAGGTTTTTCATCGATACCCACAACTAAGAATTTGTGAAATTCGCAGGTTACTGGATATTGTCTAGATATATACGATGCATTCAAAGGATTTTTAGCTCTGTTCTCGGGAACGAATACGTGCGTCAGTAATTTTTCTAGTCTTTTTGTTCATACTTTTGCTATTTGGTCTGATGTCTTGATTCTGTAGGAACGTCGAAATATCTGTGTTTGGGTTCAAATGATGATGCTTGGTGTTTTGACCATACACAAGTTCTGCTGAAGTGCCATTGAGGCCTTGTTTGTGTATATTATCAAGGCATTAATCTATGTTAGAGAAAATAGTGCTGCTGGCTATTTTTAACGAGAAGCTGTGTATGCGTGGAATCGGGTATCTTTTCGGACTGTACATGGTATAGTCTGCCAAGGGTGCCAGTCCTTGTCTTTCTTCTGCACCACATGTGATGGATACTGGTGATGGAGGGATGACAGATTTCGTTATCTTCTATAAACTGAAATTCGGTTTTTGCAGCTTTTGGTTTAGTAGCGTAAAATCGTCGGGGTTTGAGACAAGGTAACCTACCTCGTATGACAATGTAGCCAACTATGTACAATTCGCTATCGCCTTTGTGAGGGTAAAACGGTGAACCCAATTTTTTATTTTTGGGTTCTTTGGGTATTTTAGGGTTCTATACATAACGTGTAAAACGGAACCCTGATGGTGTCACTTCGTTGTCAGTTTGTGTAGTCTGTTATATAAGGCTCATAACTTTTGAACTATACCATTCGTAGCGAGTGGAAATTTTGCATGAACATTAAGGCTTTTAAATCACAGATAATTCAACTATTGTTTCAATTATTTAAATTAATTAATTAATAATTTTAGGTACCAACAATTTTTTGCAGGGTTCAAATGTGTTTAAATTAATTTTAATTAAATTTGAGATCCGTAAATAACTAAAACCTTCAACTATATTGAAGCTAATGCTGGTGGGGATCAATATAGCGAACGTTAGGTCAAATAGTCAAGGGCCACACGAAATTTGATTTCGATTTGATTTCGACATTTGAGAGGTGCTATATCATCTGTTAAACTTATGGTAATTTAACAGAGCAAAATAGATCAAAGTTTCTTAGGTTTTAGATGGGGTAGTTATATATAAGGACAACTATTTGGATCTTGAAAGGGCTAACGAATTGGAATGTCGGCAAAATTTAACAATATCAAATATGCTGTTAACCGAAATGGGCTCTTTCGATACACTTAAAACTAAAGTCTTAAGTATGAATCTCTGGCTGGAAATATTAATAATTTTCATATCTTGTGTTTGGACATTCGACTGAAGCATAGTTATAGTTAAGAGTAAAGCTCTTTTCTACATTTTTAAATAATTTTGTTTCTCCTAATTATAATTAAAAGTTTCATTACAGTAGTAGGAATCGATTACTGAGACTCTCAACAAGGTCAAGTAAGTTTTACTAGGGTTGGTAGATTTTAGGGTGACCACATGGCAACATAAGTAAAAACAAAACATATGAAAATGGTAGATCGAAACTACAATCTCCCAGTAGGCTAGTTATAATCAACTTATTCAGCAGCCATGAGAATTATATAACATAAAATTGAGGAACGTCGCCATAACTTAAGTTGCAAATGTGCCAGTAGAATACGCTCGACTGACATAAGACGCAAATACAAACTTTCACGCACTGTATATAAACAGTGGAATGAAAAACTGACAAATTGAACAACATTCCACCATTAAGGGGTGCCTCCGATAAAAGAAGTTAGAAGAGTCGTACAGAAAGATAAGTTAGAAGAGTCGTACAGAAGTTGAAGAACAACAAGGCAATGTTGATATATTCAAATGATGTTTTAAACACACTGTTTCAGTCCCCGATATTGAATTATAGTTTATAAGGGCAACTATTTGGAGCTTGAAAGGACTATCGATCGTCAAATTCGCACTATTGGTCGTCAAATTCTACGCCACATCAAATGTTGTTAACACATGTCTAAAAATTAGAACCCATATGAGCTACGTTTCGATTTTTGTATTTTTGACCAAGGTACCCAAATACAGGCCTAAAAACCTTTTACATTTTTTAATAATTTTGTGTAATAAGGAGGGAATAAATGGGAATATTATAACAAAATGATCTTGGAACCTCAATCCCCACACGGTAGGATGGTAGGTTTTATTCAGTAGCATTGGAAAATATTCAATGAACCTATACAATGGGCTCATCATTCATTATTTTAAAGTAACGAAGGAATGGCCATATCAATCCAGTGCTGTGTCCCAATATAAGACGCAGTTAAAAGATGCCAACGAAAGATAAGATGAAAGAATTCATAAAGAAATAACAACAAAATAATACAAATATATTTCAATTGGAGCAAGTAGATTCCTACTAATAGAAATGGAGATCACCAGAAAGACCAAATAATGGTCCATAAGAAATTTAATTTCTCACATTATTACAAGCTGTCATGGTAAACTATTATGAATTTTTCCATTCTCTATCAGCAGTTGGTACTCTTATCTGCAAAGGTCATTTCAGCTAAATCACATATTTATATTTATTTGCAAAATAAACTACATAGTTTACCAAGTTTTTTATTTAATCGTTTATAGCCTTATTTATTTAAATAAACTAAGACCGTGCTTTATACACACAAGGTTCAGAAGGGGACACTTCCATCATCATTACGATGCTAGTTATCACTAAAGTCAAAGTGGTGGGCATGGCATGGACAGTAACTACTTGTAAACAGCCACCGTATACAAGAAAAAAAAATTTGTATTGGAAATAAAGAAAAATTAGGGCGTTTGTTTTATTTCACAATAATCAATAACGTAAATAGAATGTATGTATGAACCAAACAAAGTTATTTTTTAAATTTTTTACTACGAAATAAAAACAGCGTCCTAATTATTTAAATATTGACCCGTGTCTTTCGATATTCAATTATAGAGCCAATATGTAGAATGCACAAAAATTTTTGTTCCCAGTTTTCGAGAGAAGGTGCAAGTTACTTTTTAGAATTGCATGAATCATGTGTAAGGCAGGCAAGGTTATAATCATTCTATTGTATACTTTTCGGCAAGTCTTATGACTTTTTACCAAACTTTTAAGTAGTTCAATGTACATTTCGATTTTACCTCTGTTGTCAGCATTATACCATGAACGAGTATAGCACTATACATATTATGTTACGTCCAGTAAATCTCTAGAGATCATATATGTATACAACTAATGTAATCACACTATTTTTTATTTACTATATCGAATAATAAAAATCAGCAAGTTATTGTATGTTTGCGGCATACAAATTTTATATCGATTTGCACCTTTTGTAAAAGCGCAGACGAAATATTTCAAATATTCTCCAGGTACATACGTATTCAAGGTTTCTATCATAAATTTTTCAATTTCATCAGTACATAGGTACAACACAGTATAGTGCAATTTATTACATGTAAATAACTATCATCAAGAAATAATAATAAAAAATGATATTGCATTTTATTATTATTAATAATAAATTCTACTTCAATTATAAATAAAAGTAAAGAAAAGTCTAAGAGAAAAATCTTAAATAAATAAATTAAATTTTCAATCCAATTTTTTTTATTATTTTGTTGTCTTACGTCTGTGTGTCTGTGGCTGTGTGTTGATACGATGATTTGTTATTTTTAATTTTCCCATTACAATCCGCGTGCGCACTGCTCTATCTATCCTTTATTTGTGGGCTGCATAAGTTTCGAATGGAAAATTTATGGTCGCATGTACAACGCATCTATAACGAATTGATGAGTTTTTGTTTTTTGTTTAACTTATCAATAATTTACGAACCATTTATTATATTTACCCGAAAAGAGTGTAAAATTTATGTATATATGTGTGTGTGTGCATGTTGAAAGATCTTCACTGGAAATATAATAATGGTAAATTTTCATTATCATCTTCATCATGATGATTGTCTTCGCTGGATATACATATACTCGTACAGATATAAATAATTACCTTGATATGCAAAAATTGTAGCGAAGCAAAGTTCAAAATGGTCAATGTTATTTAGTTTGCTGCGCTTTTGCAATTGCAGATACATTTTTTTTTAATTCAAAGTTTAATTGTTATATTATTGTTGTGTGCGAGCAATTTATTTATAAAATTGTTGACTTTATTTAATTTAAAAGATAAGACAGTGGCTAGACTACTTATATATATACGTATAGTGTTTCAATTTATATTGCTTGCTAAATGTCAAATAAATTAAATAATTTAAATAACTTGTTAAAATTTCTTTTCATTCCATTTATATTCATAAAATTTTTAACTGTAAAGATTCTGATACTTCAGTCAATTTCATCTGAGAATTTAATTTATGTATAAGGAACCTATCGGCAGACTGATAAGTGATTGTCTCAAATTTTTAATCTCTGTACATTTCATAATTGGAATATTATTAGAATCCTTATATGTAGGTTAGGTTTGGCTAGAGTGACTGTACCAAAGAACTAGCATAGTAACAGATTGAAAATTTCTTCTTTATATTCATTGAGCCATCCAGATCTGCCTATTTGTTGTGCACGTTAAACCATAGCGAAGGGTATTTTAATATTTTGCCTGCTTGGTGTGACCAAGTTCATCTGCTTTCACATTCTCTGTAATGTTGGAGTGTTCTGGCACAGTGATAATTCTAGGCTCCCTTCGACGTAAGGATGTGTGGTTGTAGCATTTTAGTGGAATCCTGACAGTCCGTAAAAATGCGAATGTGCAGATATTACATTTTAGCTCAACTTGTCCATCATTTCCATTATCGCGAAAAGTTCAGCGTGAAAGACACTACAAAATTTGGAAGGACGAAAAGAGAGGTTTATATTCACTGCCTAAAAGAAAATACTATACCCGATTTACCCATTACTTTTTCAACCATTCGTACCTGCATCACTCACCGGCTCTTCTCTGGTGGGAACATCAGTTACGAACTTCATCTCGAAAGAAGATGATGGGACAGAGTAGTCAATAGTATCAGGGATATCACTGTTCCGCATAATCAGTAGGTGTCCTATATTGTTGATCCACATAGAAATTGATTTAAGCCTTATGGCTGTGCATGCTGCTAAGTGCTCTATTTATACACAAACAGGCCGTCCTTTGAACTTTCAACAATACTTTCAGAGTGACCGCGACAGCCTGCTACATTAGTAGTACGGGCGCCGAGAATATAACGATTCGCGTAGAGTACCGTATCCACTGTGCGTACTAAATAAGCTTTTAGCGGAAAGTGTGCGAGGCAAGGTATATATTCAAGTGGTATTGGCATGATGCGGGATAGTGTTTGTTATGATGACTTAGTGAATTTTGAATTTGTTTATTGTAGAAGGCCAAGTCCGGATTACATCCGCTCTCTCAACGTAAGTATTTTGCAAAGACTGCAATCACAACATGATTCACGTAAGCAACCACCCTAAAGCATTGTCCCTCAAGATTTAGGAACACGTTATTTATGACCAGATTCCAAAGAAGGGAGGACAACATCTCAGCCAGGCGAATGTCTCACCCAGTTGAGCCATTTGATCTATCCCTTAGTGATCCGTCCAACCCCAGACGTGAAGGTTCCCGAGTCATCCCACCGGTCTGACGTTGCTGAAAGCCTCCTTTTATTCTTAGGGACTACAATGAGAGCTTTTTCTCGCCCGAATTCAGGATATGATTAAGTCAACAGTTTGCTGCACATCTGCAGAAGTAATCCCATTAGATCCTGCCGTCTTATATTGGCATAAAACTATTTACTGCTGAGAGGATTTTTCTCTAATTTACTCTATAACTCGCAGGGCATTTTGCCCTAGCAGTTCTTATAGCAGTTAACTTTATAGCAGTTCCAATCCGCAGCGGCTTTTTCAAGCATGTATTTGGAACCGACATCGGTAATGAGTTACCAAGAATGGTTCTAAAGGTATCTCAGTCGGATTTCCTCCTGTTTTTGAAAATTTGTTTTCTTAAGTTTATGTCTTTAATTAAATTTGTTCAAACATCCACAAGCAGCTATGTTCCATATGAAATGTCCATAATAATTTTGATATGTATCAGGATACTCAACCTACTTTCATAAAGGTATATCCATATATTTCAAATGCAGAAACTTCCTTATAGCTGTTTATATAGTTAACCTATTGCTCAATAGATGGCAACATATTTAAAAATATTTTATTTTTATTTGTTGATGACGTGTTTACCAATATTTTTCTATGTTTTCTGTATACTTGTATAAACAATACAATTGAGCATTGTGATTCGAATTCGAGGGCTTATGCATCAATGAAAATAGTTTTAGGATATATTCTAAACAAATTGAATATCCCGGTGGATTTTTTTAAAATTCATTTTTAAGAATTTATAGTCATTGTACTGTAATCAATCTTTACCAGAAACTCTGCACGTGCTGTTCAACGTTCCACCGTGACTTCAACAGAATTCCTTTCGACAGGTGGAACGTCAGTGAGCGCTGTTTGATCTGAGGGCAAATCATCTTCTGGAAGCCTCAACCACTCAGGTCCCTGCCAACATAGTTTATATATAGATGCACCGGATTATTTTTTGAAACAACATAAGCTCCAACGGCTAGCAATATCTCCAGATTTCGGTCGCACCGTTAATGACAAACGTTTTGGTCTATAGATGTATCGTTAGCGACGAACTTCTTTGGCTAAAATTTCACCACAACACAACTCCAGGGTACAGCCAAAGATACTTGCTTCATCGTAGCTACTTTCGACACCCGTTGAACGAAGATATATAACCTCAGCATAAGCTAGTTCTGAAGCGCCACAAAAATCGTGCTACTGAAGATTGGTTATCTTATATATGGCATTCCATAGATGATTTACTGTATTTCAACACGCTTTAATTGTGATGAACGCCGAGAGGCAATTTATCATCCAAATCAACGAGATCGTAGCAAGTAATACCCAACCAATTGGATCGAAAATTCTGGACCTGTCATCCGTATGGTCGCCATTTCACTTAATGTTGATTCGGAACGAAAATACGCAAACCGTGAGTTTTAACTGCAGTTGCCTCGTCATCAAATTTTAGTATGGAAGGGATTGTACCAGGATTTTTCTGAAACTCAGCTCCTTCTAAACACGAATGGCTTCCTCAGTTGTATCGCTGTCAGAATGCAAGCCATCCATGTAAATGAGTGGGGATTGTGACTAGGTCATATTGTATGGTCCAACCAATAAAGTGTCGTTCAACGAAGCCACTGGAGATGCCTTGCACAAGCCATCAAAGAACGTTTTTTCAATTCCACCCCTTGATGAGGTAAATAAAATTGATCGGAATCCCTTATTCCTCTTCACGGTTACAAGCCAACTACATGTTCCAAAGTAACCCGTATTCGTATTTTTCTTGGCAATATTATATAAGCCTTCTCATTATTCAATAGGCCTTCTCAGCCGTACCATGTACATCTGTCTTTATCGGCTTGACGAACAGAATTGATGGATAGAGGGAATTACCGTATGGAGGGAATTATCTCGTAGTGCGGTGCTAGCAATATTCCTCAAAACTTTTTTATCTAGTCGTGCATGTGCCTAACAATTATGATTTTTTTCAGAAGTGAGTAAATCAAGAAAGATATCACCACCTTCGAATAACGCGGAGATGCAATCAATTCACAGTGATTCGTATCGCATGAGTTAGTATAGTAGTGACCAACGGTTCTTCGCGTCGACATTGCAGGTTGTCGCGTCGGCATTCGATATAAATCGATTGTTTATCTTGCGTGATAGGTTGTTGATTGGTGAACGCTTCTGATGTCATTGTCATCGATTGTATAGAAGAATTCTACATCTGTTATTTGATTGGCATATGCGATGGCATCATGGCCGTACTTGAGACAGTTTTGGCATGCAAGCAATTGTGTCAGCTTGTACACCAATAAAGTCCAAATCATAAACCTTGAAACATCTAGTAATTCCATCTGTCAAATATAGTTTAAAAGTTTCACATTCGACAAAGATTCATTGTTGTGAATGGATGAATGATGGTCAGTTATTGTAGACTCCGCCAAACTTTTCAATGTGTAGTTCTGACAATTTCACATGTTCTTAGTTGATGAAGGTTCTAACTATATTAGCATTTAGTCCTTTGTTGAATCAACTATTCGATCCACGTTGATGAAATTAATTAAAACAGTTTTAAAGGCCATTACTGGCCCCTTACTGAGTCAACAATTTGGCTCCAGCGGTTTCGATCCCGAGCATGGTCTTCATACTGCCTAAGACAATCTGAAGAGGCCAAGTCGTTCTCTACACCGTGGAGCCATCGTCGCCTGCAACGACCTCTGCACCTACCAAATAGTGGCTCTCCTTTCAGAGATCGCTGCACAATTCGTTCCGGATCAGCACGCAGAACGTGCCCGAGCCAGCGTACTCGCTGAGATCTTACTTTATGTACAATATCGGGCATCTTCATCAGATCTCTGATCTCGATATTGTATAGAGCGGTATTGTACGGTAGGTACCATCTATTTTGCGTTTTGGGCCGTAAATCACACGCATGACTCTTCTTTCAAATGTTAGGAGCCATCTCTCGTACTCATCCGTCAGCGCCCAATTTCACATCCAAACATAACAACGGGCCTGATCAACGCTTTGTAAAGCTTCAGCTTCACGGCACTTGATAAGTGTTTAGATTTTAGCAGTGGCCTTAGAGGATACAAAGAACGACTGCCAGCTGCCAGCCGAACTTTAATATCCTCACCCACACTGTTATCGTGAGTGATAAGAGAACCCAGATATTTGAACCTCCTCACTCCCTCAAACGTGTGGTGGCCACTATTAAAATCTGGTGTGCCATTGTCCCTAAAACCAGAGATCAGGTATTTCGTTTTGGACTCACATTGATGAAATAGGGGATATATATAACTTCAAGTCGATTCTGGTGTCCTTGATCTTAAAGAAACCACGAAAAAATTCGACTTATGAGTGTAATTTCATTATAGCTGAAAAGCAAATCCTATCAACTCTTATATAGTTCTTCAAATCCTTAAAATAATTATTCTTCCGCTGATTTTTTAGATTATCCAATTTCCTTATATTTGCAACAGTTTGCAATTGATCAAAATTCGTTAGATTCATTGTGCCTTTAAAATTCCCAAAATTCTTTGGTATTCTGCTGGGTTGTTCAAATGATCCCAACACTTTTGTTACATACAAAGACTACCTACGAAACTAATTAGAAAATTGAATTAAAACTTATAAACGTCACCGTGCGAACTGATAAACAATTTTCATAAGCAAACACGAAAACTGTTCAAACGCATAAGTATGATGTAAAAATAATTAAGTGATCGGAGAAACAAGAGTGTTAAAACAATTATCCCGTGTGTGTGTGTATGCCTATCTGGCGGTGTGTGTATGCAATAGCCACTGCAAAATATATGCGGAACGCCCGTATATACCTATGTACAACATATTCATCACCAGTTATGTATTCCATCACAATTATTTTTATAGTTGTACAATTTTTATAAATTTTACAATTATTTATTTTGCTATTTTATATTATTATTAAACGTCCAAAGTAAATATTAAGATAAATAAAAAAAAAACTCTATACAAAATGTACCGCCTTCTTATGAAGTCTTACATCTTATCACAATTTACAAAATAAAAAACGAACGAAATACATAAAATAATGTTATGTTTACTTTTGGTTGTTTGTAGTTCAACTATCGGTTTTCATATTTTACTTAAAGCGATACATGCAAAATAATAACAATAACAATAATAATAATAAAAGGTAGTTCGTAGTAATAATAATAATGAAAAATGTATTTTCATTTAACTGACATCTCTTTCATTTTGTTCAGTCAATTTAATAACAATTTTTTTGTACTATGTGCACTGTACATATTGCATTAAGTACATTTGCAAATTTTGCATATTTGTGGTATTTATTTATTAACAACATTTCTTTTTTTTTTGTGTTTTTAAATATACGCGCGATTTGTTGATTAATTATATTTCTAAAATGAGCTCTGATAATAATTATGATTAGTTGAGAAAAGCGTAAAATTACATTATTTATTATTATGTTCGCGTGCACATCGTTAAACTCACATTGGATAATTTATTGCACATTATGGTGTATATACGTAATTAATTTAAGCGTTAAAGTATTTTTTAATCTTTATGTTTTTATTTAAAAAATGAATAATGTTTCCAATCTGTATGGATTTCGCACAGGCTGATAGTTTAATTAAATTATGAACGATAATATCTGCATCTGTAATACAATATTTCTGGGTCATTAACAGCGAGCAGTGATGGCCTTAATCACATATTTTTCAAAATTTTCATCTTTAAAAATTCTAGAAAATTTAGAAATTCATCCAGTTTCCTAAATTTTTGAAACTCTACAAATATGTACTTTAAATTTTCTAAATTCAAACAAATTCGAGAATTCTTTCAATATCAATCAAATTTTCCAAACATTTCAAATCCACCAAAAAAACTGTTACAAATTATTGGTACAATTAAATTTCTTGAAATCTTTTGAAATTTTCATCAAATTTTGTAACGAAATTTTACACTTTTTTAACTTGAAATTCTTGAAATTTTTAAAACTTTTGGAATATCTTGAAAATAATTAATTTTAAAGAACTTCCCATAATTCCATTATTCCCAAAATTAATAAAATGATTAGATTTCATAAAATCCCCAAAATTAATTAGTTTAAAAATTTTTTTAGTTCTTCAAAATTCCTAATTTTTTTTTTAAATTTTCAAAATTTTGAAGGTTTTTAATTCTCCAGTTTATTCAACTATTCATTGTGTTTATGCTTCACGCTTCCAAAAATAATCCGTAGTTTTTTTTTCAAACTCTTCAGATTCTTCTAAAACTGGTTTCTTCAAATTTTTAAAATCCTACCAACTTTTATAAACTCTTCTAATTAGTCATGTTTGTCATATTTTCATAAATTTTCAAATCCTACCTTTTATTCAAATCCCTTAATACTTCAAATTAACAATATGTTGCTCAAATTCCCAAAAATCTTCGAATTATTTAAATATTTGAAACTCTTAAAATGTTCCAATTTTGTTTATTATTGAAATTCATAAAATTATCCGATATTTCCAAAATTCTTAAAATACTTCAAATTTTAAAAACTGGTTGGTTAAATCTTTCAAATTATTCAAACCTTTCAAATTTTCTATAATTTTCCAACATGATTTAAAAAAAAAAATTAATACAGTTCTAGTATTGATAGATGTATACAAATTATAAAAATTCCTCAAACTTCGAGAATGTACTGACATGAACAGTGGTTTGGCCCTTGGATCCTGGCCCATGGCCTCCAACAAACGGCCATAAGAGGTGTTTATCAACAATCGCCGTCCTGATCGAAGGATGAACAATCCTTTTGGCATTTTGGCTCTATTCGGATTCGAACCCGGTACCTTATTTGCTCGGTTTATTTTTATAAGTTCTTTCAATTTGAATCACAAACAAATTTTTCAATCTTTTCCAATGTATCAAATTATTTAAACTCTAACAATTGTTTTAAGTTATCGCAATTCTTGAAACTATTAAATTTCCTGAAATTCATTAATCCTTCAAATTCGTCACATTAATAATTTCGATAAATTTCACTAAATTATAATATTTTATATAGTTCTTCAGAGTGCTAAAGTAATACCAATTCGTATAATTGTTTCAAACTTGCTGAAATTTTTAAAACTCAGTAAACAAATAGAATTTTCATTATTTAAATGTTTACGAATTTTGAAGTTTTGGAATATAATGATACCATTTTTTAAAAATTTCCGATTATCCATAAAGGCATTCATTCAAATGATTCTTCAAATAATTTAAATTTTCAAATTTCTAAAATTTATTTATGACATTTTCTCGAAATTCATTGACGTCCTATTGATCGAATTTTTACTTTTGAAATTCATGAAATTCATTGGATTCTTAAAATTGTTCAGTTTTTTAATTCGTTATATCCGATAAATTCCTGAGAATCCTCAAGCCTTTTAGGTTCTTCAAAGTAGTTACAGCGGGTTTTCATAGTTAACATAATACTTTCTTTGCATCAGCCTTCAAATTCCCAAAATTCCAATACTGGTTTTTCCTAATTTTTCAAATTATACAAACTCTTCTAATTCTTTTAAATTTTTCAATTAACCAAATCCTTCAAATTTTCAAAAAAGTCTTCCTATTTTCCAAATTCCATAAATGTCTGAAATTCCCAAAATTAGAATTAATTAATTAATTAATTGATAAAATTTTATCGTATTCCCCGAAATTACTAAAATTTAAAATTTTAGAAACTTTTGAAATTCTTAAAATTGGTTAAATTCTTCAAAATAACAATGCCCATGTCAATTTTCAAACATTGTTATTTTAAATTTTTTAATTTTTAGCTATTTACAAATTCTCTTAATTTATCAAAATATTCTAATCCATTCAATTTTTTTCATAACTTCTCAAAATTTCAATATTTTGAAAAACTGAAAATCCATTCAAATTTAGCAATCTTTTCGAATCCATCAAATTCTTTAAACTCTAACAATTCCTGAAATTATTGCAATTTTTGAAATATTTAAACTTCTTGAATTTTTTCAGTCCTTCAAACTTTTCATAAATTTTGAAAATCTGTAAATAAATTGTTAGAGTTTCTGAAACTCTACCAAATTTGGTAAATTTTCGAATTAATAAAAAATTTTTATTATACCAAAAAACTTGAAATTTTTAAAATTTTGGATATTTTTAGTTTTTTATTTGTTTTTGAGCAAACAAAATAAAAATTCAAGCTTATAAGTAAAATCAAATTTACGTTAAATATATTAATTAGAGATAATAGAAGATACACGACTTGGTTGGTAATCATGAATGCACCAACGGGCAAAATCCCTTTTGGGTCCGTTTCATACAAACGCATCGAAGAAAAACGTGAAGATAGCTGAAAGTAGCTTTGACAGTTTTGTTTTGCAATATTTGACCTTCTTTTAAATGTATTACAACTTGCAGTTCCGTAAACAATAATTCCGTATAAAATTCGGGGGTGAATAAATACAAAATACATTAGTCTCTTCACATATTTAGGAATATAATAAGAATGTTTTCTTACAAGCCCTACTAAAGAAACATTTTACTACATATAGTTTTCAACGGTTTCCTTATAGATTAAGAAATAGAGCGCCAACGTATTTCTTCCAATCAAAAGAATTATAGTTAATGTTTGTCACTTCAGCAACAATCATCTCGGTACCGGCACGTTCCCTAAATCCGAACTGATATGCATACAAAAAGTTTGAATCATTTAAGAAATTTTTTAAGCGAGCTTTTATTACTTTTTCAATAATTTTATCAAATACAGAGATATTTTTGGCACCGTTTTTAAAGACTGGTACGACTTTGGTAATTTTTAAGTGAGTGATCATATATACTAATTTCAATAATTTTGTTTTTGAGTTTGGCAAGATTGCTCAAATCCTACCATTTAAATATTTAGGTGCTTCAAATTTTCAAATTCCTTTATTCCTACCAATAAATCAAAATTCTCAAAAATTTCAGAAACTATTAAAATTTTTAAAATTCTTGAAGTTTTTCAAATCTCAAAACTATTCAGCTGTTCTTTGCCTTGCTATCAAGCCATAAACATCCATATCCACTTGAAATTTTTAAATTTCTATAAATATAAAACTTTCTGCAAATTTAGAATTATCAAATTCGATATTCATGATATTTTTTATATTTTTTTATGTTAATTTTGATATTCTTTTTAAATCCTTCCAATTTTCCAAATTCCTCAAATTTCTCTAATACATAGGTTTACATCTTCCAATTTGAATCCAATTCTCCAAACTTTTCAAATCCATCAAATTCTTTCGACTCTAGCAATTCTTCAAATTATGTATTGCATTTCTTGAAACTATTAATTAATATCTAAAAATTAGTCAATAAGACGTGGTACAGTAAAATTTGTCGCTTTTGTTTGACGAACGCACCAAATCAAATTAAAAAAAACAACATGAATTGTAATTTTCCGTTAAGTTACAAAGCAGGCTGTGTAATATTCGTTAGCAAAATGTCATCAAATCAAGAGATAGTTCGCAAACAAAATTTATTTGGAAAATCAAAGTCTCACATACAAATCTGTAGCAGCTCGAATATTCGACTCACCGATATTCGATTCTGCCACAAACAAAACAATTAGTGAAATTCAAATATAAACCAACTTATTTGAATTAAGCGTTCACTAACCCCATCACATATCCATCTATTCAACCATCACTATCTAATAACCGAACCATTACTATAAAACATTTATAGTAAAACAAGTCGCCATCTAACAACATCACCACGAACAACAATGTTCGGTGATGCAACACTAACACATAAGTGCAGTATTGACCGTCGCCGGCGCATGTGTTCCCGCTTCAAAATACGACCTATATTTTGGACACGAAGGCGACGTCACACAACTAAAACAACAACTAAAAACAACACAACAAAGCAGACAAGCAAGAAAGCAACACGTTCGCTATAAATCCATCGCAAAAAAAACTAATTCTACATATTCTACCGTTAGAAGGACTATAATTCGGTTTATGGAGACTCAGAGCGTCAAAAGAAAATTTGGAACAGGCATATCGAGTCATATTGATAAAAAATTGGTAACTAAAGTGATGCCAATCCAAACGTATCTCTGAGGGATTTAGCGAAAAAAAAAACACAAATCATGTGCGAGTTCTTCGAATTAAAAAGAGGTGTGATTTTCGATCGTTCAGTAAATTCAAAGTACCACGGCGTGAAGATAAACAACAAGCTACGGCAATCCTACGAAGCCGAATGCTATACAAACTTTTGGTGGACAAAAAAGATGAGGTTTTGGTAATCGACGGCGAAACCTACGTTAAAGCTGATTTCAAATCTCTGCCAGGTAACCAATATTATTCTGTAAAGGATAAACTGAGTGTCGACTTGAAATTTAAAATTATCCAACATGGAAAGTTTCCGAAAAAATACTTGGTTTGGCAGGCTATTTGCCAATGTGGCTCTAGAATTGCACCGTACATCACGCAAGGGACAATATCTTCGGAAAATTACATTAAGGAGTGCCTCCAAAAGCGAATCCTGCCTTTTTTACGTGGGCACCAAGTTGGTACTTTGTTTTTACCTGATCTAGCATCATGTCATTACTCTAAAAAAACATTAGAATGGTACGAATCTAACAACGTCTGTGTTGTTCCCAAATTTGTCAATCCGCCCAACTGTCCTGAACTTCGTTCAATCGAACGATATTGGGCAATAATGAAAACTAAATTGAGAAAGACCCACAAGGCAGCAAAGAATATGGAAGATTTAAAAAAAAAATGGATAAAAAGTACGAATTTGGTTCCAAATTCATCTGTGCGTGCCTTAAAGGTGGCCGTCCGCTCCAAAGTTCGACTTTTCAGCCGGCAATTAATTAATAAATAGTTTAGATGATTTTTCATTAATAACAAATATGTAAGAACATAATGGAATAAAGAAATTAAAAAAATCGTTGTTTATGAAATACTTATTGCCGTTTTAGAATTTGCAAATTTTACTGTACCACGTCTTACTTCAAATTCTGTAGGTTAATAGTTTCCATCAAATTTCTAAAATTTCTAATAAGTTTTAGAATATCATGATTATAGAAATTCATTGAAAAACTACAATAAAACTCTTCAAATTCCCAAAATTATACCCTTTTTTCCAAAATTTTGCAATTCCTTCAAATTGGATTTTTGAAACTCAGTGATAAAAATTTTTATTGAAATTCTTAAAATTTTGAAAATTTTGGATTACCTTGAAACTCATTTTTTAACTCCTTTTCCCATTTTTCTTAAAATTGATATAATTATTTAAATATCTCAAATTATTTCTAATCCCAAAAGTTTATTAATTTGTCAAATTCTCGAAATTTACTTTAAATACTTCGATTGTCCTTCTTCTGTCGGAATTCCTAAAATTGTTAAATTTTTAAAATCTTTTGAAGTTATTGAAATTTAAATTCTTCAAATTATCATGTCATTCAGATTTTCCAATTTCCTAGCAATGACATTATTATTTTATATAATCCACGAATTTTTTTCAATTTTAGTATTTCACTAGATATTTACAAAATTCAGAACTTTTTTACTGAATAACTAACTTCAATTACATCAGATGGTTCCATTTCTTTAATTCCTTTAAATTTTTAAAAGTCTTATCCAATTCCCTAAATTCTTTAATCTCTTCAAGTACTGAAAATTCTAGAAATTGAAACTATTTTTATTTCTTTTCAATTCGTCATATTTTAGTAACTCTTGTAATGTTTGAAACTTGAATTTCTTGAAATCACTAATTTAGTTCTAATTATTTTACTAATTTAAAACTAAAATTAGAAAATATTTGTATAAAATGCCATAGGAACATAGGTATAACCCATTTATATGAAATTTTATATTATTTCATTTTGAAGAAAAATTAGGGCGTTATTTTAGGATACCAGAACACAGTACGAAATGCAATTATATTTTTTTGGTTAGTTTTATTTGTTCAGGACATATTGAAAATATTACGTCATTATTTTGTGTGTCGTAAGCTGAATCATTTTTCAATGTTAACCCAAATCAATCCATAAAGTTTATTATTGATGGTTTCCTTCTTATTTTAAACTCAAAATTAAGACACTAGTCTTTTTCGTCATTGGTATCGCCCTAATTTTTACTTTCATTCACGTTTAATTAAATAATTTTGAAAATTTGTTAAATGTCAGAACTCGAAAGAATTTAAAAAAATTTTTAAAATAAAATCCTGATTTGATAAACAAATTTGGATGTAAATTTAATGGGAAATCGGAGACTACTATTTAGAGCCAAAACCAAACAATAGGCCTTCACGGTTTCAGCACTGCATTTAGATAGAAACGTTTTCCAAAAGCTTCAGAATTTGTTAAAATAATGTATCGTTCCAAAAATTTCTTCCTGCCAATTGTTAAATTAAAACTTCAGATATTAAATGCAGCTAAAATCTAATCAAAATGAATTTTGAATTTGTTAAACTGAATTCGTTTAATTTTTGAAATAAGTTTTGATGTACTCAACTTCAATAAAAACTCAGAATTCATATGAGAGCCAATTTTTTAATTAATCGGACAATATAATTAAGCCAAATTTAATTTCACAAACAATGCTTAAAAGTTGAGAAAGTTTGTTGAAAATAAAATTATACAAACGTTTGAATTTAAGCATAATGAAATAGTTAAAATTGTTTGTCAAGATTTAAAATGTCAAAAAAATTAAAACCATTTTGAACAATTATTTAAGTTAAAAAAAATTAGGGCGTTAACTTATAGTAATCTTATCTTATACTAATAAGGCTGTCCAATCTTCATCCACTTTTAATCAGAGATATTTTTATTTATGAGTATTCTCATATAGGTTAGAACTGTCAGAATTTCCTAAAAATACAATTTAATGAGAAAATGGAGACTACAGTTAACATAACTCAACAAACGTGAGAACCCATATCCTAAACGTGCTACAAAATCCTTTGGTGTATTCACAGAACATTACAAAGATTATAGAGCAGTCGCCGATCATAGTCTGGTTTAAAACTAACCCTGAACCAATAATCAGCATCAATCTATCATGGATTATTGGAAATAATTCTAATTTGTTTATTCTGCTCAAAGCTGTACAAGAAGAGCCATTCATTTGACTTAAAAGTTAATTTACCACCCGCATTAATTCCACAATAAATACATTAGTCTATAATCACATTCAATGTATACGAGTGAATTCACTTCATGTATGTACATACATAAAGTGTGGTACCATTAAAAATTCTCTATCCTCCCACAACATGATTTAGCAATTACATTAAATTCAGATTAAAACAAACAAACCAAAAAACATTTTAATGAATGTTTTAAATATGTTCAATTACGAACAAGACCTACCTGAAATTCATTCAACAACTACACACAAAACATTAAAAAAAAAAAAACGTCGTCTAGTTTTTTTTTTTGTGTTGTGTTAAGTTCTCATATTCAAATTAGGATAATTCAGTTAAGAAAATCGTTTAGCGAATACGACGTAAGTCGCGTATATACGTATGTGTAGCCAAAAAGAAAACAAAAGAATTATGTTATATTACTTAAGTATGTATGTAACGTAAGTAAAATAATTTACCACAAGGCGACTTGATTTACTTACTTCTGTCATTTATATAAATATTTGGTTTTAAATCCACAGAGCTGTTATTATTTTATGAATCATTCGATAACACAAACGATGCCGAAAGTTGTTGAAATCTATTACGAAACTTATTTTCTAATCGCAAGCGTGTTTATTAGAATTGATAAGATTTATGTATTATCTCGCGTATATACAGAAAATTGGAGGCGTGATATTTAATTAATGGCCCTAATTATGCGGTAATGTTAAATCGAGAGGCAACATTTTTTGGATATAATTAATATTTCCTTTTGAGATTTTTTGTTTTGTTTTGTGAGATTCGCCTCGTTGGCACTCCAGTCAATAACCGCGACCACAAAACTAGAGAAATGTCAGTAACTTTTTAATTTGAGTTCGAAACACGTATTACATCATCGCGCACAATGTACATACTCGTATACAAAATATATAATATGTGAATGTTGTTATATACGAGTATCTGTTATAAACTAATCTATTTATCTATATACGAGTATGTTGTAGATTTTTTTTTTGTGTCTCGCTATTTCAAGCATTCATATTTTGACCATAAATATATTTGAAATGGACATAAACCAATCAATAGGTTTTAAATGACAAACAATTTTCCATAAATAACTTTATGTGTTGCAACATCCAAATGTAGCAAAATGTATATATAGTTTATATAAATTAAATCTGCAGTATTGTTACAGATACTAAATATAGTAAATTTGGTACAATTTAATTAGAAGTGAATTTGGTTGTGACTTGTAAAAAAATTCTGATACCACACGTTTTTATTCTAATTTTACGGAAAAATTAGGCAATTTCCATACAAACTATGGGGTTAAATTAAATTTGAATCGAATTTGAAACTTTTGTTGGACTTCCTTGAAATATAAAATATGAGGGAGGAAAATAATTTCAAATCAAATATTGGTGAATTTATGGAGGATTTATAAAAATCTATAAATTTATTACAGCAAATCAGGGACGGGCGTTTACCCGTCATCTATTATTTTCTACATTGACGTGTCGACAACAACGTAGACACCGTCGATAATGTAGACTGATGACCAAATTTTCACAAAAATTTAGTGGATGTGTTGTGATGGCTGACGAAACGTACGTGAAATTGGTTTTGAAACAATTAATTAGGTCAAAAATTTGATCTAACCAAAAGCCGAGGCAATGCTTCTGCTAAGTATAAGCACTTCAAGTTAGGAACATTTGCATAAAAAATGTATGATTTGGCCAGCAATTTGCATTTGTGGAGCCAAGCATTTGTCACATTTTTCATAATGACGTATTTTACCGCTAATTCTTGGCCAAATTTTGACCATTTAGCTGGTTTACACGACTCTAACGAAGCAATAAATTTGTAGGAGATTAATCAAATCAATGTTCACTTTCAAAGAAGCTGATTCAACAGGTTTTCGACCTATCGAAAAATATTGGGGTATAGTGGAAAAAGTGCTGAACAAAATGGCGGATGCGTTAATGAAACCATTTTGGTGCAAAAGGTAGTTGTAAATAACGAAATCTAGAAGTGATTTGTGCAAAAATTAAAAAACTTAATAAATTCCGCAAAGTTGTTGGTCACAATTGCGTTGGATCTTCCACAAAATTCAATTTTTGATAATGACAAGCGTAATGTTGGCTTCCAATGCCTCAAATGTAGCTGGTTTATCCACATAGACTTTGCACTTTACAAAGCCCCAAAGAAAAAAGTCTAAGGGTAATTTATAGCCAATAAGATTTATCAATAAGTGCATTGTTTTGTGCGCTATATGGTCTTCTTCTTAGAACCAAAGGTCTGGCTTCAATTTCAGGAAGCAAATATTCCGTTCTTGGGGCGATAACGAGCACTATTCAAGGGTACGTCCCGGCCGTCATCATTTTTGAAAAAATATGACCAAACCGTTTATTTCATGCGTCATTTGCATAAAACAAACATATGAAACAATCACCTCTAGATGAACGATTTTGCAAAATACACCCGCGATGTGGCGCATTCGATTTCAAATCGCTGAATTATCGTAGGTTTAAAATAAAGTCAACTATTTTAACTGTCGACGTTGATAAAAAACACTGCCAAGTAATCTACGTTATATTATACGTGACGATAACTGCATGGTCTAGATGGCGTAATCTACTTCGCCCATCCCTGCAGTAAATAGTAAAACAATTTTTTCAATTGTTTTGTTCAGATTGGCACAGCCTGAGTCATTTGTTTAATTTATGAATTCTAGGCAAAACGTACGTTGATAATTCATTCCTATTGAGCAAATTACTAAGTAAAAAATCAGGTTAGCGATTCTCTGGAGTTGTCGAGTTGGAGTCTGGCGAGTTTACAAAAAAAAGTGTTTAAATATATCAATGAAATTCAAGAATGGGAAAAATTTGTGAAATTTCAGAATTTCTAGAAGAAAGGGATAATTTAAAATTTTTTATCAAGAAATTCAAAACTTACAAAAGTTTTAAAAATTTGTATGTTTGAAAGGATTAATTTTCAAAATTTCTAAAAATTGGAAGATTCGATGAATTTAAAAATTTATAAAAAATTAGACAAATTTGAAGAACTCAGAGAATGTGAACAATTTACAGAATTCAGAAACATTTTACTTATAAATTGTTATGATTTCAAAATTTAGAAGAATGAAAATTTTGTGTTTCGAGTAAATTTTATGATTTTGGGAATTTAAGAGATTTGAATAATTTTAAGAATTTATTAGCTTCAGTTATTGGAAGAATTTGAGAAATTTGAGGAATTCTAAGAATTGGGTAAGGATTAGACTAATTTCAATAAATGAAATTTTTTTGAGGATTTCATTGAATTGAGCATTCAAAGAATTTTAAAAATTACAAGAATATTATAAGAATTTGGTAAATTCAAAGATTTAAAAATGTAGAGAGAGTAGAGAGAGTATAGAGTTCAAAACATTTCATAAAAATTTTAGAAATTTGAGATTTTCTAAAATTTTACTAATTCAAATCCAAGAATTAAAATTATTATAATAAATTTATAAAATTAAGATAATTACATGAATTTTTCGAATTTTCAGAATTTCAAAATTTCGAAGAAATTAGGAGATTTGGGTTATTTAATCGATTTGAATAGTTTCAGTAATTGGAAAAACTTCAAAAATTAAAAAATTACAAGAATAAGAGATGAAGGATTGCAAGATTTTAAGAAATTTATAGAATTTTCAGAACTTCAAAGTTTCAGCCAAATTAAATGGTTTTGGGCATTTAAGGGATTTAAATATTTTCAAGGAATTCAATAGATTCAATAATTAGAAGAATTTCAGAAATTTGAAGATTGCTAATAATTTCAAAAATTAGAAAAAATTGAAGAATTAAAAAAAAATTGGAATTTTTATAATTTCAAAATTTCAATAATTGATAAATTTGGGAATTCCAAAGATTTTTAAAAATTGCAAGAATAAGAAAAGTTGCTGATTGAAAGAATTTAAAAAATTTCTACATTTCAAAAAATTTCATAAAAATTCCAGAATTTCAAATATCCGATTTAAAAGATTTGAATAATTTTAAAGAAGTTAATTTGGAAGAATTTGAGAATTTTGAGGATTTCTCAAAAATGGAGTAAGTGTTTGAAGAATTTACACAATTTCAAAGAAGTTAGACGATTTGTCGCAGTTAAAAGGTTAAAAATTAGGAACACAGGTATAACCATGACTAATTAAACTAGTTTGCTTATCTATTTAAATTCTAACCAAATTCTTAAATTATACCAAAATTGTAGAAATTACTATTTTTTATTATCACAGATTTGAATTTTTGAGAATTATTGTTTTAGTTCGAAAATTAATTTAAATTTAAAAATTTTGAAATATTTTAAATTTACAGTAATACGAAATTTTACAAAATTCATATTGACATTTCAAATGTTGATACTGAATTGTAACAATTTCATTTCAAAATGTTCAAACCTTTCAAAATTCTTGAAATTTGACATTCTCCAATTTCTTAACATCCTTAAAATTCTTCAAATATTTATTCAAAACAGTAAACATTTCATTTTATTCTATACATAAGGTTTGAATTTTAAAGAATTCTGTGTTAAAACTCCACCAAAATTTCAATAAATTTTTGGAACTTTGAAATATTTTTCTTTAACTGAAACATAGAGTTTTACAAAATTTAAATTAAATTATTAATTTTTAAAATTTGTTAAATTCATTATGGATAATCAAATGAAATAACAAAAAAATAATTTAATGTGGTACGTCATTGATTATTATAAAATAACGTCCTAATTTGTTTTCCTCAAACTGTTGTTTGTATTTATAATTAATACAATTCTGAAATTTTTATATTTCTGAAATATGTCGAATATATATCAATATTTTTGCGAAATTTGTTTTTGAATTCTGGATTTTACAAATTTTTTTATTTTTATTTTTATAAAGTTTTTCTTCGAATCTTTAATTTGAAATATTTCTCAATATTGAATTTGAGTACAATGTCGGAATATTTGGGAAATTCTGAATTCACCAAATATTAAAATTATGACAAAATAATAGATTTTAATATTAAAGAATTAAATATTTATAAATTAACATGTCAATGAAATTTTGGAATTTACATACATTTTAAATTTAAGAAACATTACAATATACGGAATTTTTTTAAATCATAATGTAATAGAATTCTAATGAAATCGTCAACTTTTAATTTTTTTTTTAAATTCCGCCCAATTTTCTCAAATTGTTTAATAATTTAAGGATCGTAAAAATATTAGAATTCTTGTACGATTTCTGAATTTTTATTAGCTTATTTCCATTCAGCAAATAACCAAAAATTGAAATAGAAACAACGCTCTAATTTTATTTTTGTCAAAATGATATTCGTTTTAATTTTTTAATCAATTCGAAATTTTGAAATTTTATCATATTTTAATAAAGTCAACTAATTTTGTTGGGTTAAATTCTAAAATCTTTGTAACTTTTAAACAAATTTACTTATTTCAGATATTTTAAATTAAGTAATTTAAGTAATTTCACAAATTGTTCACTCCGTGTTAGATTCAAATTCTGGAATTTGTAATTTTCATGAATGTCATATGTCAAATTTGAATTATATAGTTTGAATAAAACATATACGCACCAACATCTTTTAAACCCCACAATTTTGTTGTGACTCAATTCACCAAACGACATTGTATGGCGGATGTTGCAAAATACCACACACACATGATATTTGATCCGCACGGCTATATACATCCATCAATATGGCATATAAATACATTATTAGTATATTACTCACTCACTAATATGAAATTAAATTGTGTTGTAAATTATGCTATATAATTAACATTTTTTGCTGTCTGCCTATTTTGATCAAATGTCAACAAAGTAATTAACTATAAATTAATCAAACATATTGTCCAATTCGAAAAACACAATAAATTCAATCAACAAGTCAATATCACAGATTACTCTAACACTGTTAATTATATACATTGTATACGCTCACAAATTGATATATAATTTGGCGAATAAAACACAATATATATAATTGTCTAATGGCCTTATAAATACATATATAAAACTATCACTAACTTTACACATTAACCCATTAGTGATTCGGTTCATATAAAAATAATCGATCACAATAATTATACTTGCGAGATTGTTTATGACGAGAAAAGATCTGTGAAATTTGCCGCGCACACTAAATGCCAAAACTACATTATATCAAATTTCACATTGAATGAAAATCCCAAAAAATTGATGATTTTGGTAATTTAAAGTTATTTAATTATCTAACCGCACGTATTACGTATTGTACATACATATATGAGCAGACTGTAAAAACTGAAAGTAAGGTCATGTAGGTAAGTTAACTGTGTCTGCCGCTATATGTGAAGCAAATTAATTTGATTGTTTCTAATCGTATATACTCGTTTTCACAGGCAACTCTTACTTGAATTCGATTTAATCATATAAATTCTCATAATCATAAGGATAAATATCCTGTAAACCTAAGACCATTTATCAAACGAGTCTGCTATGTCATTTAATATTCTATAAAATTAATTAAAGTGTAAATTATTATTCGATAAATAGACGACGACGCAGCTTGGAAAGAAGTAAGTTAATTTAATTTACACATCTATACATTTTTATTTGAAAATACATATACACGCGTATATCTTGAGGGCGAATAATACATGATATAAGTAACAACAACAAATGGTTTTAAAAGAAATATATCAACTTCAAAAAACTTATTATAAATGGATTTTTCAGTAAATTATTTGTTGCGCGGTAATTGCATTTTCACTTTTCACAAATTCAAATTGGTGAGTGCGCGCAGATCGTAATTCATAAATAATTTAATTAATTTTTTTGTATTCGTGATTTATGAAACACGCGTTATGACTTATATGAGAGAAAAATTTTATGGAAATCTTAGAGCTACATTTCTTCTTAGGTCGCAGGTAAAGAAGGCTGTTTTGGATTTCAAAGCAGTCAATAACCGATTGTGTAAGCTTCGCTTGCGCATGAAGTTTGCCAATCTGTCGATAATTTGTGTACATGCTCCCACAGAAGTCGCAGCCAGCCCCAAGATAAAGACTCAAGCACTTTTCATATTATCGCCGCGGCTTTGCGCTGCGATTTTTTTTTATTTATTTAAAGTATTTAACTTTATAAATAAGATTTATAAATTATATAGAAATTAATAAAAATAATTATTAATTAAATAATAAATAATTAAAATTTAATTTAATTGATAATTTTGAAAACTAAAAATATGATGCAACGATGTTAGCTACGAGGCGTATGCAATGCGTTCCACACTGCGATCCACACTTGACTTAAATCAAAGTCGCAGTCATCACAAATAAAACTAAATTATATTTGACAGCTTCAAAAAAAAAGCGACGCAGCGTCGCTCTAAAATGAATGAGTGATAGGCTTCGTATTTGTGGAATATGAAAATGCCGAGGCGAGACGATAATATGTTAAGTACTTTATTTTACAATGACTTGGACGATCTGATGGGATCTATTCCCGAACACGATGTTATAATGGTAATTGGGGACTTTAATGCTAGAGCTGGCATAAATCAGACCGACTTGTGTCTGTAGAGATTTGTATTGAGGATCCATCCCATGAGGAATTCACCAGTGCCATGCAGAGACTAAATAATACCGTTCACGTGGGGTGGACTGCCTTAATTCGGAGCTCTTGATATTCGGAAGGGATAATTTGTGGAAGTACTTTTTTGACCTTACTCGATTAGTATGCAAGCGAAGTAATGGCTCACGAATGGAAAGTGGCCGAGATATACCCTATCTTCAAGGAGGTAGACCGCTTGATGTGTGAGAGTTATCGCGGTACAGCTCTCCTTTTCACAACATACAAGTTACCGTCCTACATTATATTGGTAGAACCACCCATTTAGCGGAGGGCCTGGTTGGTAACTATCAAGGAGGATTTCATCCGAATCGATCAATCACTGATCAGGTCTTTTCGCTGCGGATGATTCCATCTAAATATAATGATACTTCAATCCCCATACATCTTGTGAAATTAATAGTAGTTAAGACCGACGCGCGAGAGCAATAGTAAAACTAAAATAAAAAGTTTTATTTTTAAAATAATTTATCTAGTGACAAAAGATTGACACAAAACATAAAAAATGAATAATATTCATTTAAACTCAATTCTTAAAATATTGTCTATATTTATTCGCCCTCAGCTTTAAAAGCAGCTTCTTCCTTGTACTTCTTTTTTTTGGTGATAATTTTAGCAATAAGATTTATGAATTTCAAAATTCTTCAAACTATTAAATTTGATAAAATTATTGAAATTTTTGAAATTCTCTAAAATCAACAAATTTTCAAATTCATAAACGTCGTTAAATTTAACAAATTCTTCAACATACTAATCTTCAATCCTATATTTTTCTTAAGTTTCACAAATTCTTGAGATGATTGAAATTTTATTCAATTTTTAAAATTATTCCACTACTTTTCAAATTTCGCAAAAAGGTAAGAACAATAGTCTTGAAATTCACCAAATTCTTAAAAATAATTAAATCAGTTCAATTCAAATTATTTGAGAGCTTGAAGAATTTTAAAAATTTTGAATAATTTTGGAATTCGCAAATTTTTAGTTTTAGTCTGTCATCCAAGGCACAGCATGTTCCGCTGCCTTTTGCCTGCGTTGTATTGGTGCGTGGAACGCTCGCGGCTTGATCACAGGACATAGATTAATCTTTAATTTATTCAGTTCATATATACCATAAATTAATATGGTTAATGACAAATTTTTGCCAGAATTCTGCTTTGATATCTCTTTCTCGATGGTTTATCCAGCGAGGAACTCGTGGTTGTCTCAAGAATTTTATGACTGGTTGGCTCAGTCGCTCGTGTTTTTTGTTGACGGGTCTCACTGTAATTTTGGTGCAGGTTTCGGAACCTATTATCCTGCACATGACCTACGATCTTGTGGGAGTCTACCTAGGCCGGAACTGCACGGTATTCCAAGCGGAGCTGATTGCACTCACACGTTGTGAGATTGATCCTTCCGGAAAGGACTTCCGCTGTTTCCGGAAAAGATTTTTTTCTATGCTGTGATAGTAAATCTGTGCTCAATTCATTACGAAATCCTATATAATCACTTACAAACTGGAAAAGGACTATGTAAACATTTTATTAACATCATTTGCTCTAATATACGTGTCAGAGTTATATGGGTTCCGGCTCATTGTTGCATTTAAGGTAATCAGATAGCTGATGTTTTAGCTAAAACAGGCTCAAGTATGATATTCATTGGACCTGAACCGGCAGCGCCCCTGACGTACTATCTTTGAAGAAAGACCAACTGAGAGTTGTGGTCGCAATTCTGACCGACCATGGCCGTTTTAAACTCCATTTACAAAGAATGGAACTTGATCAAGATTCCTTGTGTGACAACTGTCTTGAAGATGACGTTGACAGCATTCACTTTTTTATGGCTGTCCCTCTTTCTAGGTAGTACGGTCCCGATTTCTTAATCATAGATCTTTAAATGTAGGTCAATTGTTATCCCTATACTCTGGCTTAAGCTGTTACAGTTTGACAGAGCAGCCGAGCGAATTTGCGTATTGTGATAGAATCGTCGGTTTGCACCATGGGCCCAGAGTGGCATTGAGTGCCACTGTAAGTGTAGTGCCACAAATATGGAAAATGAACGATCACAACCCTTAATTCGCCCTGAATGTGTCAAAGTGTTTGAAATTTTGACGACTTAAACAATTTTGAAATTTTGTAATTAATTTTGAAATATTTTAGTTATTTCCAAAATCTAAACGATTTAAGATTTTAAAGAGTTTCTGATCATCTACATGAAATAATTTTTTTTTTAATTTTCAAAACTAACAAAACGAATTAGAAAATTTTGTATAAATTACGTACTCTGAAGATTTTGAATTATTTGACTAATTTATAGAACTGTGACAGAATTTTCTCCTTAAAAATTCTATAAATTTTTAAGATTTTTGAAAGAATTTAATTTTTTAGAATTCTTTGCTATCTCATCAATTCCAAAAGATTCTTTGCTATCTCAAAGTTTCTGGAACTCGTCAAATTTTTTAAATCGCCGAATTGTAGAATCTTTATGATTTTCGAGAATTAAGTTAAAACGATTTCATAAGTTTAAAAAATGTCAAGCACTTGAGAAATTTGTGAATTTACACAAGTTTCAAACTGTTCTAAAATTTTAAAAACTTGATGAATTTGGAGGATTTAAAGTTTAAGAATTTTCAGAACCCTAAAAATGTTGACAAATTTGCTAAATTAAATGTGTCGTTAATGATTCAAAATTTACAAAATTTGAAATTGTTAATTTTTTTTGTTTGTTTTTGGTTATTTATATTACGACTGAGTCTTGTACCCATTTAGTAATTTACATTGCATAATACAGTATTTTGAATAGTCGGCGTAATCAAGTGATTATCCCCAGTTTAGTGTAACTCCTCCCTCAGATTTTTCGCCACAGTAAGTCTACTGACCTCCTGGTCGCGATAAGTCCAGTGGTTTGGTTCTTTGCAGTCTTCTTGTTAGAGATGTAGTCAGCATACAGCGTATGTCCAGATTTTGATGCTGGTGCAGACGTTGTAGGTGTTTTGTTGCATGATGCTTAATTTCATCCGCGACAAGCTCAATCTTGAGATCTCGATGGAGGTTGTCGTTTCGAATGTATCACGGTGCATTAACAATACATCGTAGGATTTTATTTTGAACTGTTTGTATGATTTTGATATTTGTCTTCTTGGCACATCCCCAGAGTTGGCTACCATATGTCCATACAGGCTTCAGAATTTGTTTGTATAACAGCAGTTTGTTATGGATCGCTAGTTCAGATTGTCTCCCTAGGAGCCAATGCATTTTTCTAAATTTTATGTTTAGTTCTTCTCTCTTCTTTTTTATGTGTTCCTTCCATCTAAGCTTAGCATCTAAAGTCATACCAAGATATTTGGCAGTGTTTGAATGGGGTACTACTATTGAGTTTATCATTATTGGTATATGGTTAACTTTTTGATTTGTAAAGTTCACTTGGATTGATTTTGCTTCATTTAATTTAATTCGCCATTGCTTTGTCCAATTACATATCAGGTTAGTAGCCCTCTGTAATTTACTAGTGGAGTCATTGATGTTCTTTGCTGTTGCAAGTATTGCCGTGTCATCGGCAAAAGTCGCCATTGTTTCTTCTGTAATTGGTATATCTCTAGTATATAGGAGATATAGGATTGGCCCAAGAACACTCCCTTGTGGTACTCCGGCTGTTATTCTTTTTAGTTGGGAGTACTCATTCTCATACTTTACTCGGAAGAGCCTCTCTGATATGTATGATTTCAAAATTTGAAAAAATTGCTCCGGAAGATCTCGATGAAGTTTGAATTCTAGCCCCTGGTGCCATACTTTGTCAAATGCTTGCGCTACATCAAGGAATATAGTTGAGCATATTTGTTTGCTTTCTAGTGATTTCTCGATTACATCAGTAATTCGATGTACTTGTTCTATCGTAGAATGTTTTTCCCTAAATCCCAACTGATGTGAAGGGATAAGAGTCCTTTCTTCGATAATTGGTTTTAGTCTTTTAAGAAGAACTTTTTCAAATTGTTTCGATAATGTTGGTAGCAGAGAAATTGGCCTATATGAAGCTTTATCATGCGGAGGTTTGTTCGGTTTAAGTATCATAATTACTTCTGCAACTTTCCATTGCCTTGGTACATATCTTAGTCGAAATGCTGCATTAATTATATGCACTAGTTTCCTCAACGCTTTCTCCGGTAACAGTTTTATTATCTGACCCATTATAACATCATATCCTGGAGCCTTACGCATTCAGATTATTCTTGATTTCCCATTTTAGTTCTTTCAATGTTACAGGTGTAATATTTACTTCATCCTGTTTATTTATTGGTGTAATATTTTCCTCTTCCGTTTGTTTTGGATAAGGTTGAAATGTTTCTTCAAGGAGATTTGCAAATAAATCTGCTTTTTGTTTAGCATTTCGAGCCCAATTTTCCGCCTGAGTGAAACTCGCATTTTAGTTGTTTGCCTGCTGCGAACAGTTCTTTTCCTTTAGCGGACGTTAACCGAGATCCCCAATATGTATTTTTTGCATTATAGTCACCTCCAACTAAAAAGACACTTCCTAGCGTTTTCAGAAGATTAGTATAATCTACTTGTTTGAGATTGTATCTTGGAGGGCAATATATTGCTGAGATACTGCATGTTTTAATATTGCTTAATTGTATTTTGATTGTTGTGACTTGCATGGAAAGGTTCTCAACTTTTGGTTCTTCGTTATGTTTTATATACTCTTTTATGAGGATAGCTGATCCACCTCTGGCTTTGTTCTCAGGATGTAGTGCATAGTAGCAATTATATCCTTTTATTTTACAGAATGAAGTTTTGGTGAAATGGGTTTCTGATATAAGACATATATCTATATTATGCATGTTTAAAAATATATCTAGTTCTTGAATGTGTTGCAATAGCCCATTTGCATTCCAGGTTACAATTCGTAATGTTTTATTCATTTCTTTTGTTTATAATTCGATTTTATATAATTTATATTTTGATACACTTGACCAAGGTTTTCTTCTACTCTTTTATTGAAACTAGTTTGTGATTTCATTTCATTTAGTGTTTTCTGCAGACTCATTTCCTGCGAAATAAGTGTTTTGTTAAGGTTCTCTAGATTTCTCAGTATGTCCTGTAGAACGAGATCCACTTTTAACTGTTTCTCCTCTGTTTGCTGAACTACTTGTGCATAAGTTACGTTTTCGTTTACTCTCTGGCTTTGTATGTTATGATTAGCAGTTGACGATTTAGGCTCCGTGGTTCTTTTTATAGTTTGTACATTTATTGATGTACCTGGTTTGCGTGATTTATCTCTCATTTTTTGTAGTTCTACTGCAACTTCACATCCTCTGTAGTTGGCTGGATGCTGGCCATTACAGTTGATACACTTCGGTGTTGTATCTCGGGGGACTGTGCAGTTATTTCCTGCGTGTTTTCCTGCACATTTAACACATCTTGCTTCACGGTGGCAGTACTTCTGTGTATGATTATAATCTTGGCACTTTTTACATTGTGGTATTAGTCGAGTAACCTTTCTCGGTGTTTCTATTTTAACTCTAAGGTTGAGGATAGCCTTAATATTATAAATATTTTCGATTTTTTCTTGGTTGTCGAAGGTTAGCATAAAAAGTGGGAGACCTCTTCTCATGATTTCAACATTTCCGTCTATGTTTCCTCGTCTCTCTTTTCTGATGATGTTGACTGCATCGATTATTTTCAGGCCTTTGTTTTGCAGGTCCTCAATAATTTCATCTTTTGAGCAAGTTGGATGGGGACCTCTTGCCATTACTTTAATTGATCGATCATTTTTGTCCTCGTAGGTATACCACTGGTGACCATCAGCATTTAGTTTGTTAGCTAGAGCTTTATAATCTTCAGGCTCTGTTGTATTTATTTTCCAAATATTATTGCTGAGCGATATTACTTTGTAGTCATTTCGTACTACTTCTTTCATCAGTTTCTGAATACTACTGTGGTTGGTTATTCCTAGAATATTGATCGGAGGTGGTACCTGTTTTTTCTTTTCTGTCTCATGCACTTTTGATCCAGAAAATGCTTTGCTTTGAAAATGAAATTGTTAATTGAAATCTTTTTAAAATTTCACTAAATTTTAATAATATTGAAAATAAAAGATTAACCTTATTTGGTTTATGTGATCACAATACGTCATAAAATAAAATTTATAGAGTTAAACATTAAAGTGACACAATTTAAAATCGTTATAAAAATAATTACTCGTAATTATTTTGTTATGACTTTGTTTTAATGCATACATCGTATATAATATATGCATTGTGTTAATGGTAACAATTAATTATCGTTAATTATAAATGAGACATTTATTGTTTTCTTAATTGTTTTCGTTTGTGCGGTTTAATTAATTTTACGTATGCATAATGTGCAATTAATTAATGATGTGTACTAAAATTGCCAAAATTAATTGGGCTATTAAATAAAACTAGTTCCAGCTTTTCTTGTGATTATATTTTCTTTAAAAAATAAAATTTAATTTGAAAGCTAGTGTCTCTTATATTCACATAATACATTCATTCATTCTTAAATAAAAATAAATCTTAAGTCAAGCAAATATAAAAACAAATATTGTTGTATTTACCTGAATTATTCATACAAAAAAAAAAAAAAAATTGTATATCATAAAGTGCACGCAGACAAGAAAGACAGTCTCTATGTTCAGTCCATAAAGTCATAAACATATTTGCATGTTTGCTATTTAATTGAGCGCAAACTATTCGATAATTGCACGATACCTATATAGATTATATGTACTTGTGTGACCCAAAAGGTTATTAAGGTTCAAGAATTAGTTTAAAATCACTTTTTAATATTTCGCCACACAACAGCCATTATATTACCCAACCTAATATTAACCATTCGACATATATATATTTTTTTTGCATGCACAAAAGGTCGACCGCACGCTAAATACAATAATTTGATTAATCATTAACGTTTTTCAAAGACAGAAATGATTAGAAAGATAATTGAAGAAATCATTTTAGTTTCTTAGATTTTTTTTTAAATGGCAATAAAACATGGAAATTTATTCGATTTGGGATTGGTATTTAGCTGAACGTATACATACAATAAAAAAACTAAAACTATTCATTGAACCTAAAAAATAATGTATGATGTAAGTCTTAAAAGTTAATTCACAAATTATTTTTAAATAGTGCGTGGGTAATATAAGGTCAAGTAGTTTTGTAATCAAAGTAACAAACAGCAGTGAATTCTTCTCCCTCTGTGATGTGTGGGGAAGTTGTCTATATATTAGGTATGCATCACACATTCTTTATTCCGGAAATTCTATGTATAAAGCCTTGTACATTTTTTGCGAAATCATTCGCCGTACTTGTCAAACTAATAATCGAATGTTTTGTTAGAAAACTATACAAAAGACGAAGAGTTTTTAATTATTATTTAATCTAACATGTCTGTCACATTGTTGGCGTTTCAAATTAATTTTCTTTTGACTTCTGTGCGCCGACAATATTATTTTTGTATTCGACGAAATTATATAAAATTAAACGACATCACCTCTATGCTCAATCCAATGTTCAAAATGGTTCAAAATTGAAAAATTGCTCTCTGATTGTAAGATATCGATTACCTGTTTTAGTCACCAAATACTAATTTTAATTCTCATGTTCTGTTAAATTTTTGTATCGGCCAATCAAAATGATTATCAGGCGATCAATTAAGAATCTTTTGTGAAATCTTAAAAAAATTTCAAATACCGACGCCTGTAGAGAAAAATCAATTTTAAATTTCGATAAAATCTTATTTCGGAATTTCAGATGGAAAGTTTCACTCATTCAATATTAGCCGTGTTTCTTGACGTATGATCTGATCCGGATCAGATCATATCTGCTTCCCTTTCATTTGTATAGCCGCGTTTCATGAAATCAACACAAAAATTGTACTATTTTTTGTTTTTGTATAAAATTTTTGAACCAAAATGCTACTAGGATCAAAATAATAACCTAAAAACAAAAAATAATACAATTTTTGTGTTGATTTCATGAAACGCGGCTATACAAATGAAAGGGAAGCAGATATAATCTGATCCAGATCAGATCATACGTCAAGAAACACGGCTATTATTTCCAGCCTTCATACAATGACAACTGCAAAATCCACATTAGTGCAACTATACAATTACGAGACATTTAAAATTCTAATGAAGCCCGTAAACAGACCGTCCGATTAATTCGTAAAGGAAATCAATCAAATAAATCTTTTTAGCTACACAGCATAATAAAAATGACATACAGGAACTATTATCGGTCGCCGACCAAATCTGGATTTATGCTCAATATAGAACAGCTCCCTGAAGCTGAATTCAACAGCAACCGTCCTTTGGCAAGGCAACTGCTGATACTGAATCAGACCTTGGTAGAATTCAAAAACCACTTGACCAGACACAACCGCAATGGGCTTATCTTCACCGAACCGGTAGCTACTTCGAAATTTTTTAGGTTTTCAGAAAAAAGATAAATCCTGCTGTTTCTATTCGGATAACATTGGGAATGGCTTATCTTGCCGTCTTTTCATCACTGATCATGAAAGCCATTCACAATTTCTGATCGATTCAGAAGCTGAACTATTGTGCTATCCGTTTAAAAGTTTCCACGACATCGTTTAGGCATTTTTACCGCAGCAAATGATACCACAATTTCCACTTATGATACAAAATTATTGAAAGTCAATCTCGGTGTCAGGCGTCTATTTGCTCATCCTTTTATAGGCGCGACAGTAGGCAGACCTATTATAGATTCTACGACATTCTGTCCAAATATGGGATCGTTGCCGATTTCAAAACCAGTTGACTTTCCACCACGACTTACCCTAAGGAGTTACCCTATTCCACACATACATGGTATGCCGTTGAAACACCCCGGTGCCACTATTTTCTCACAAATAGAGTTGGTACGGGCCTATCATCATATTCCCATGGCTCCGAAGGATATACACATAAAACAGCTGTAACAGTAAAAACCCTTCGGGCTTTTCAGATATCAAACCACGATCAATTATTAAAGTTTTAAAGGGACTGGTATTCGAAATTTCTTATATCGATGATATCCTCATTGCCAACCACTCCGAGATGGAACATAGAGAATATCTAGAGACAGTATTTAAACTTCTTGAGCCACACAATTTCAAAAGATCGCATCCTCCCGTTAAAAGGCAGAGTTGAAACCATTTGAAATTTTCCAGAATTAACATCAATTAGCAGTTTGTAAGTATGGTGAACTATTACCACCGCTTTATACCATATTTAACCGAACTGTTATCTTCTAATCACACGCATTTGGCCATACTATTTAAGAAAGGCAAATGCAGAAGATATTACTCTTGGTCCAAAGAATGCAATGCACTTTTTAATGAGGCCAAGCGTTCTCTTGCCGCTGCTACCCTTTTGGCACATCCGTTGAACGATACGGTGTTCATCAATACTAACGACGTTTCCAGTATATAGCAGTTGAAGCTGTCTTACAACAACGTAATACTGGATGTTAGCAGCCACTTGCGTTTTTTTTTTTTCAAAAAAACACTTTCCAGTGTGGAAGTCAAATACTCTACATTCGATAGAGAACATCTTCTTATATGTAATCTAGCAATCAAACACTTTCACCATTTCGTCGAAGGCCAACATTTTTGATTCTCTTTCTAAATTTTGTACAGTGCCTTACTTATAAGTGTTGCTGGTCAATCATCGCCAGACTCTTCCTAATCTGCTCAATGTTTAATCAAAGCATTGCTGGGGGAACTTTTGCCAGCCTTACAATCCTCATCGATGTTATTCATCGAACCAAGACTGGCTAAAAGATCTCTAATCAGACCGAGGACAGTATAAAAGCTTCCACTATGGCCAGTACCTTATGATTTAGACATTTTCAATCCTAGTCCATACAGGGCAGTTTCAAAGGACTTACCAACTCTGTAAGTATGTTACATTTTAGTGGGGAGATAGTTAAGAGATGGTCTCTAATAAATTTGTCGACTAATTGGACGAAAAGGCTTCGGAGCCATATAATCGGACTTCCCAACTTTCGGCATAAAAATAATTCAACATTATAAAATAGGGCACGCTTAGAAAAGGTGTATCAAATGATCCTAAATTAAAGGTAGACCATGTTGTAATTCAGCAGAAATTAGAAGAAATCCTAGAGTCACAAAAGAAATCCTATATAGTAGGCAGTAACATCAGCAGAAATAGCACAACTACAAAAATGAACAGACAGAAGCAGCTAACAGAAGCAGCTAATTTGACAGTCACAAATACTAAAGAGTCACAAATACCATTCTTAGCCAAAGCTTTATTTAGTCTATAGCGACAACAGAGAAAGTATTAATTTCCTGGCAGAAGTTGAATCACAAAGCTCTGTGAGCGGATCCTAAACTTCTTTTATATTCGTTTTGCGCCACTAAGAAATTACCCCATCAATCGGTTGATCGGAGTTGTTTGCTTTGTTGTTTAGTTTCCTAGCGGATTTTCTTAACCTTTTAAGGTTATATTTCTAAATGGGGTTGTTTTTGAAAAAAAGAGTTTTCGAAAGAAGTCAAAATCTAAACAAAGGACACATGCACCTCAGTGTGATAAGTAATAAACCTAGCGCGAGTCTCCAATTGGTTAACTTTCTATTATCGTATTGTTTTCGCAGCCGTCAGATTAGTTTATCTAATTGAACAAAGAAGATCGAGTGATGAACATTAACATCACATGTAATCATAAGAGCGATATTCTTATTCTTGCTCCTTGTCACGAGATTAGTATAAGCTTCTCAGAGGGAGGAGATGAGGAAGAATCAAACGATAGATAAACTAATGCAAGCTCCAGTTTACTATTTAGCTCCAATGGTTTCGATCCTGAGCATGATCTTGTCTAAGACAATCTGAAGAAGCCAAGTCGTTCTTTACATCGTGGAGCCACCGTCCCCTGTAACGACCGCCGCGGATACAATATGATGGCTCTCCTTTCAGAGATCGAGGCACAATTCGTTCCTCATCAGCACGCAGAACGTGACCGAGCCAGCGTACTCGCTGCGATCTTATATCAAGTACAAAATCGGGGATCTTCATCAGATCTATAATGATCATGACCCAATCAACAGTTGTTGTACTTTCAGAACCTCGGCCTTCTAGCATTCTCGCTTCTTCCGTCTACAAATCCGCTTAGCTGCCCTCCTAGTAAGAGTAGCCTGGTTTTTCCTCGCGATTGTTAGACGTTGCTGCACTTCACCTTAGGCTATATTTTGTTGCTTCACTGTAAGATGACACTCGTCATCAAACCAATCATTCTTGGGTCTGACTTTCAGTATACCCAAAGTCTGTTGAGCAGCACTGACAACAGAAGTTTTCAGTACCTCCCAGACAGGGTTCACGCAGTCAGACTGGTAATCTGTGCATGGCCTTCGTGAATTCCTGAACATCGAGCATGTTAGTAAAGTATCCACTCCATGCGTCAAGTACTGCGTCGATGTTGACACATAGGTTGCCATCCCAGTTCCGAATGGTGGTTGACGCAGGCTTGAAGGTATGGTGTAGTGAATGTAATTCCTTTAAAGAAATTCCGCGAACTGCGGTAATCGCTGAAATGTTGTACTTTCAAACTAGGCCTTCCACCACTCTCGCTTCTTTAGTCTACAAATCCGATTAGCTCCTTGCATGAGTAGCCTTGGTTTTCCTTGCGATTGTGAGCCGTTGTTGCACTTCACTATGGGTTATATTTTGTTGTTCAACTGTAAGACGACACTCGACATCAAACCAATCATTCTTGAGTCTGACTTTCACTATATACCTAAAGTCTATTGAGCAGCACTGACAAATGATATCGCTGACAAGATCCTGCGATATTGTTTCTTTTGATCTTCATTTATCCTTCATAGTCGAAACGTCTCATTCGTTTCGTTATGTGTCCAGATTTGTACGAAAACTTTCATCGTAGTTTTGCAGCGAGCAAATGATGATCGCTGCATACGTATTTGGTTGCTGACCGATAAGTTTTCACATCCTGCACAACCCAATCCCGCCCTTTAGAAACTAACACGTCGTCAATTTCGCTGCGTGAAGTTCCGGGAGGATGTGTCCATGTCTATTGCTGTATCTGTTGGTAAGGAAAGAACGCGCATGCTCCTCTAAGTTCGTGAGCAATTGCAAACTCCATTATTCTCTCACCATTATCGGACCTATGTTCTCACACAATTACCATTCTAACATCGTGTTCGGGTATAGATCCCATCAGATCGTTTAAGTCAATGTAAAATGAGTCTTTATCTTGGGGCTGGCTGACTTCTGTGGGCGCGTGTACACAAATTATTTATCGACAGGTTGACTAGCTTCATGAGCAAGCGAAGCTTACACGGCCGGTTATTGACTTCGTCGAAATCCAAAACAGCGGCCCAAGAAGAAATCCAGCTCCAAGTTTTCCGAGGTCATTTCAACTGTAGAGCAACGTATAGCCCTCGGCCACATGGTCTCCACTTTTAGGCCAGCGAGTCTCTTGAAGAGCAACGAGATCCAGCCCATACCACTTCATGCACGTGATTATAGGCTCTTCAACTCTCCTGGTTTTCTAAGTAATTGCACGTTCTACGTGCCGATATTAAATCTCGTATCCAGGTACTTGAGCATTGGTCTAGTATTTTGTTGGCGGTAGTTGCTTTTTTTACGGATGCCCAGCGATCCAACCGTTTAGTCGCCTCCTACGACAAGCAAAGGATACAAAGGTGGTTTTCTTGGGAATGTTCGTGCAATTTAGATTTACGAGACATGTGAATGCCCCACGACAACAGGGGCAGAATGAGGCAATTAGTATGCACTAATATTGTTACCAATAAAAATGTACCCCCGATTTTGTCGACAGAATTCTTCCAAAAGGACAAATAACTATGGGATCACATATCAAAAGTGTTAAATTTTCTGTTATTTTGTATATCGCGACTGCACCACGCGCACACAGTATTATATTTTAATTGCCTGCACAATTTTTCTTCTCTGCGTAGGCTACACACCATCCGGACGACGAAAATCGCACATATTAAAATTAATTTGAATTCCAAAAAAAATGAAATATATAATAATTCGCTACATCCTCCAATATAATTTATAATCTGCAAAATATTCTCATTAGGCCTATATATAAAAGTATAAACATAAAACAACAGATCGAAAAGAACTCGAATAATTAAGTGGACACATAAAGATGAAATTCTAAGTTATTTTTAAAACGATCTTATTATATTTTGTACACAAGAAGGACACAACGTAAGCACACTCGGCTGCGATGGAAACGAAATCGAATTATTTAGTTTTTAAAAATTTACAATGATGCGTCTTAAAGTTAAGCATACATAATACAAGAAAATTAAAAAAAAAAAAATGTTCTGTCCGTCTTTTATATAATATGTATATATACAGTGTATGTACATAAATAAATCTTAAACCATTTATTTATTTATTTACTTTTATTTATTTATTTATTTTCATTTTCATCCATCAGAATTAAATTGGACTTGTGGTGAAATTTTTGAAAAATAAAAACTCGTGCGATAAGATAATAAAATGAACGAACAAAACTTCATTTATTTTCTGCTGCATATATAGAGGTCTGTATGTATGAAGGTACACACCACTCCACAAGTGGTTCTCTCCTTGTTATGCTCCAATCATAAATATTATAAGGAGATATGTCTTCAGATTATCAAATGTCTTAGCAGTATCTTTTGTATATGAATATGTATATATGCATGTTATGTTAGTTTTTTTGCTATACATAAATCCAATCTCAAGAATAGAGATTATGTTGTTTTGTAAAATTTTCTTAGATGTTGAAAAGGTTAGAAGTTGAAAAGTGAATGCGCTTCTTTATATATTTAACATGCGCTCGCGTTGATATGCTGGAATTTTCATTCGAATTTCATACATATACTGCAGTCATCCGTTAAATATGGAACATTTATACATTTATGTTGCACAGCAACAAAGTACGATATTTATGTATTCGCCAGATGATGAAATCTTATTTTATCATCATCTCATAAAACCTACAACAACAACAATAATAATAATATTTAAATGTCATAAGACAATAAACTTAAATAATTTATAATAATACAATTAAATTATATGCTTATAACAACTATATATATTGAAATCGAATTCTATATACATATATTCCATGCAACATTATATACCGCATAATAGAATTATAACAAACAATCTAATTTTTAATAACAATATTGTTATTAAACATTTATTGTTGTTGTTGGGGAGCAAGCAAAAATAATAGTAACAACCATAATAAGCAAAATTATAAATACACATAAGGCGTCTTAATGAAAAGATCACAAAATATGTATACATATAATAGTGCTAGATGAATTAAATGTAATAAAAATGTAACCCAGAAAGTGAAATCGAATGTGCATTTAAGAGATTCCTTTGTAATTGCGCCAACTATATATGTACAGGTATACCACGATTAATGCGGTTCAATAAGCGCTATAAATTTAATTAAAAAAAATTACAATAAAAAACCAAAATCGAATTGCACTAAAAATTTAACAAACTTTGGTTTTGACTAATCCCTAATGAAGTTATTAATAAGGTTAGGGTAGGTGAGAGTGGATGTCCCAAAAAACCTGCCGATATTATTTTTGACCTCCCTGTATACGCGGTCAAGTTGAACTCGCTGTATGTGTCAATTAATATGTGGTGGTTCTCGTCTTTAATCGATATGACGAATTGTTTATCTATCCCGCACGAAAACATAATCACAGTTGTCCAGAGAATTCGGGAGAAAAATGTCACTCTGTTTAGATTGTCTTGTGATTGTGGAGATGTACAAAGTTGGTCGAAAATAGTGATGCTAGTTGGTTGTGGTGGAAGAGGAGTTCCGATAAAGAACTCACCCGGTAGCTTGATTGTTTGTCCATAAACAAGTTCAGCTGGTGAGCACCTTAGATCTTCTTTCACTGTTGCTTGGATTCCAAGTAAAACAATTGGGTTTTGCGAACTCCAATGGGTGGTATTACCTCGGGTCTTTGAAGCTGTCTTGAACTGTCGGTGCAAGCGTTCCACCATACCATTAGATTGTGGGTGCGATAGGAATTAGTGCGAATTCGAGTTGAGCTCAAGAGTTTTGTTAACTCTGCGAAAAGTTTGGACTCGAATTGGCTTCCTTGGTCGGTCGTGATGTTGACCAGTACACCAATACTAGATATATGTAGTTTTGTACCAACGTGAAATGTGTTTAATGCAGTACGCTTCAGACCATCGCGTAAAGTGATCGACATAAGTTAGGAGATAAGTATATCCATTCGATTAGCCTACTGTATCTAAATGAATATAGTCAAATCGACCTGGTGGAATATCGAATTGCCCACGTAACGTATACTTATACGTAATGATTTATTTTAGGGCAAAAATATCGAGATGTAATTAATTTACAAGTGGAAGATCTAGTCTGCTTTCTATGCCTAGATGATTGTACTGTAGTCGAAGTGAGTCTCGACTGCGGCAGTGTCTTGATCTGATTTGCGGGATAGCGTGTCAGCGCCCACATTATCTTTGTTGTGAATGTGTTGTATGTCCATTGTAAATTGAGAAATAAAATCCAAATGCCTTGGATTTCGTTCCGTTTTTGATTGAATTGCCTTTGTCAGAGGTTTGTGGTACATTGACGTAATGGTAAAAACGTAACAATTCTGCCAAGTGGCTGTGGATTGGTGCGAGTATTTCAGCGAGTCTTAGTATAAATCGGTGGTAGTTATTTACCATGCCGACGAAGCGCTGGATACTCTTTATTGATGTTGGAGCCAGGAATTCCTTAATGGGATTAATTCGTTCTTCAGACGGCAAAATACTATTAGGGGTTATCTTGTGGCTGAGAAAATCAATCATGCGCCAAAGACGCATTACGCACTGTTAATGTGATCATCAAATTCTGATCATTTCTGGAAAGGCAATTCCAAATGGAGTAGATATGCTGTTTCTCATTTTGCGATGCCACAAGAATGTCGTCAATATGTAGACAAAAACGAAGTCAAGATCTCGAACGGCTTCGTTCATGATACGCTGAAACGCGGCTGTTTAGTTTCTCACCGTAAGAATATTTAGATTTCCTTTTCCGTTTCCATCGCCGAGTTGTTTGGGCCAAAATTGCATGGTTTGCTGAACTTTTGTGCCTAGGCGCCATTGGAACGGTCTTGATCACGATGAAAATCGTTGACTTCGGAAGCGATTACGTGAGTTGTTATTCATTCTGGAAATCATAACTTAGAATAATTGAAAGTCTACCCGTAAGTAGACTTCCAGTCTACCCGCATGTTTACCTATATATGTGAACTGTTATCACTCTCACGACCATGGTAATATCGTATACCAAAGCGATAACAGCTGGCCGGATGTGGACCGGTCCAGCCCTGGCCAGATTTGCCTAGTTATTACGCACGAGTGGCGGTGTTTATTGCTCTCATAGCTTCATCCTGAAGCAGCAATTTATCTGTAGCGAGCGGTATTTCAATATTTAACCTGCTTGGTGAGATGCACCTCTTTGTGCATAACTACATCACTCACCTAGTTCTCTCTGGTGGAAATCTCATTTAGCAATTTGACCTCGAAAAAAGGCAATGGGACAGCGTAGTCGGTATACTATCAGGGAAATCCAGGTACACATACATATGGATTTGAGCATATTATGTCCGTGTATGCTGCTTGTTGTTTGGCAGCACATACACAGGTAAGCCATTCTTTAAATTTTCATCAAAAGTATCAGGTTAACCCTGATTTAAAGCAGCCCACCAGATGACCACCTATAGTAGTAAGGGTTTGACTACTGAAACATAGAGCCAATGTTCAATGTGGGGCTTCAATCCTCACCTCTTTCCAAAGGCATTTTTACAGGAGTAGAGTGCTATGGTAACTTTCTTTACTCTATTTTAGCAGAAAAGAGGATAAGCTTATATGTCTAAGGGCTTTCCAACTGCAATGAGAGCTTTTTCTCGCTGTAGGTATAATTATTACTTTCACTTCAGTGCATTTGCTAGAAATGTGACAAAGTTCTAGGCTCCGTTCTAGGCTTTGAAGATTACTTCAAGCCAGGGCAGGGGGAAGTAAATGGTTTGTCGACTTATATGACTTAAAATTGTTTAGTGCCCCAAAGTATTTCACTCTTATTTACTTTAAAACTAGCCCTACTTATTTTAGAATGCTCTGAAGCCAGAATCAGGCACCCGGAAAGTGTTTCAAACCAAGTTTGAGTTTGAGTCGTTGGCAGCGGATACAATTGTAAACATGTTGTATGACGGCTTGAGTTCCCTTCGTTAAGAAACATTTGTGGATATATGCCACCGTCAACGAATTGCTAGCGTGTAGTATTGTGCGATGACCGTAGTAGACTGGTAAAGTGCCCCTATGTAAACTTCCAGTCTTCCTCCTACTCTGATTCAGAAACGGATGCAATGAACAAAGTCTGTTTTTACTGATTGGTTTGGCATTCATCAGTACTCCATAGCGAGAGCCACTCGTCGGACTATTTAAGTTATGCGGGATAAAGCATGATTCAGCTCGTTCTGTCCGCTATTTTAACATGTAGATCGGTATTTGAATAAATCATTTCAAAGATGATTGTCTATTAACTCATCAATTGTGAATTCGGTCTCCAGAGTTGTGTGCCTTTCTATACTTATGATGTCTCAAATACTGCTTACTTCTCATCTGCTGCCTGGGGTCGTTTATAGAAAATTATTTGATTGCATACAAAATGCTGTCATAATTATTACAGTATAAATATTTATCATAGAAATCGGACACGCGGCCAATGTAACATTTTAATTCTTATTAAATAAAATGTAATCGCATGAACCACAAAAGCTTAGCTAATCTAGCTAATTCCATAACAAAATTGAAATGAACCAGCTTGTAAACTGTAAAACAAAGATTACAAAAATTTGAATTTCGGTTAGTTTCTATCTAAATTTTTACTTTAAAGAAAACGGTTTGCACAAAGATCTCGATGTACGGTGAAATTATAAATTATGTGTAGCCAATACTATAGAGATAAATCGCATTAGTGGCATATATGGCCAGAGAGGCCATAATAATACCAAGGTAATCTCGACCACCTCAGGTTCTTATCATGGGGATAAGCCAGGTTGTTATTTTTTAATTTCTCTGTGGAAGAATTCTAATTTTGAGTTGTAGAACTACTGGTGATAATATTTCAAAAAATGGTTATCCGCAGTTAACCACTTGTTGCTTAATTCCACAGAAGTTTCATCATTATGGGTATATTTCGCGCAAATTAATTTTTTTTTGTAATTTTGCGCGAAATAACGAATTTTATTCAGACTCGTTGAAATTCTAAATTCTAACAAGAGTAGTAACATATCATTTGTATGTATGTCCTTGAGGACTATAACCTGAGTCAGTTATGCAATTAAAAACTATATAGGCACCACCTTTCACATAATTGGCCTACGTTACTCGAGGTTAACCTGTCCTGGTTTGCGAGTGCTGTCATTCTAATCGGCGCAACTTATTTTATATATAATTGTAGACGTATATATAGTTAATTTTACTTTGGCTCGGTGATATATTTGAATATGATTTAGTTATAGTTACGGTTTCAAGGTTTTTTACCTTTTTCAAATTTTATACTTTTACCATTATTCGATATATACCGCAGAAGAGAAGTGATTTGATTGAGCCGAACAATTTTGTTTGATTCTATGTGAGTATTATGAAAAATGACCTAAATTATATATCGGCTTTAGTTAAGATCAAAATATACCGGATTTTATGGTATTGAAGTATACGTATAGTTGTATGTACTCATGCTAAACGTACAAGCATGATTCATTTGGAAAAAATAGTTTTTAGACGTATGTATAACATGTTATAGGTTACGTATGTATATAAATATCGCTAAGTTGAATTAGAAATATTTGTTTTTGTATTTGTTTTATTCATTGATGATTGTTGCATTTATGCTTAAACGTGAAACTATCCTTGCATTTCTTTTATACATTTTTTTTTAATTGCTGATCAAGCTTTGAAACGAAAACACTTCAACGGAGTTGAATAATTTTGGAAACGTCCATCAATTCATCAAAACCAATATATAAGCAATATTTTGACTGATCATGCTTCAAAATTTCAGAAATTTTCAGTATTTGTCTGAATTATCGTTTATAATTTTGCTAATTGGCCAGTTCACCAGATCCTTATTTCTCACGAATAACAAGATGCATTAATAATTCTCCAAAGAACGTTGTTTTGAAACTTCTGAATTATTTTAACGTTTGTCTTTTTGGTATACAATCCCATATAGCTGGATACCGTACGTCAATGAAAGTTTCAAAATTTGCCAAATTGCCGATAGAGCAGCAGTTTCTTGGGTATAGTTAGTTCTTAATTATGCCAAATAAGCCAGTACATCTAGTCTCAGATAGCATATAGATATATCGTTGGTATAGTAGAATTGGCCTATATGAGATCCTCTGCTTTTCTTGGTTTCTATACAATAATTTTCGTATTTCTTTCTCAGGCGAGAATTTAATTATTGGGCCCAGAGCTTTTTTGGATTATGGGTAGTTTTTATCTCTCTTTCAATTCAAATAGGGCACTATATATTGCTCATCAAACTTACAAAATGGCTTAATGTTTTCATTAGCATAGTTTGGTTGGGAGAAAGTTGGATGATTTCTTCTAGATGCTCCGTAAATATATCAGATTTACTTTAGTACGTCGCACTCAGGATCCATAGTTTCTCTTGATTGCACTTGTGCGAATGATGATCCTCCCTATTGGCATTGAGTTTGGTTCACCGTTTTTTGTAATTTTTGTAGCTGTTTGGCTACCTCACACCCTCGGTCATTTGCACAATGTTGGCTTTTGCAGTTTTTTGGAATATCTTTATTTATACTATACAGGCTTTTGGTATGTGCTCCATAAGAACATTTTACACAACGTTGATCTCGCCCGCAGTGTTTCTGTGTGTTGTAACTCATATTTAAAATTTCTTTGAAGTTGTATAAGTTTTGGATACTTTCTTCAATATTAAATGTAATAATTCTCGTTGGTTGATAATACAATTTCCATCTTCGTGATAATTTTTTTGTCTGTATATTGTGAACCACTGATATCGACAACTCATATGTCCGAGCTACTTGTGTTTACTTTCCACATTATTTAAGGCTGTGCTTTTGTCCTCATTTCCTGTTACCTATTTATTTATTTTATTTATTTATTTATTTTATTCATCACACCCAAGGCACGTAAGGCCAAAAGCCTTGTCGATGTATGCCTCAGTATACAATACAATTAAAGTTTTAATACTATGGTATACATAATATCAAACCATACATTTTGAGTTATAAATACAATTATCATAATACATAATAAATACTAGTAAAAATTACATTGACATCATGATACAATAGTTCGCTATACTGTTATTTGTCTTGAAAAAACTCAAAGCACGCTTTTTTAAATTTATTAATGGATTTTGAAAGTTTGATTGCTTCCGGCAGCGAATTAAACTGAATAATTCCATGAACGAAAGCTGATGATGAAAACTGATGACAAGCGAATCTAGATGACAAGGAAGTGATTCTAAAAACTCTCGGTGATGAGCTAAATGACAACAATGAGTACAGATAAGCTGGATGCTTAATGTGCAATAGCTTAAATATAAAACAGAGAACTCTAATTAAAAGATATGTCATTAATGGCACACCCAGTATACTTTTCTGAAAGCAAGAAACATGATCATACTTCCGCAGAGAATTAACATATCTAATACACGAATTAAAAGCCAACGTCAAACGATACTTTGACTGATAATCGGCATTATATACAAATATCTCGCCATAAGTAAATAAGGGCATTATCAAACTCTTGACCAACAATAACCTGATTGTAACAGGAGTTATGCAACTCAGTTTTCTAAGTGAATACAACACATAGTTAACTTTTCTACAGATCAGATTTGTATGTGCACTCCAGGTTAAGGTATTATTGAACATTACTCCGAGGTTCCGGACAGTATCAGATACCGTTAAGTTTACACCGTTAATTACTATAGGAGGTAACTGAACATTAAGCTTCTTTTTATATATTGGTAATAATTGAGACTTCACTGCATTCAAAATTAAACCGTTAGTCTCGGTCCAGCTATAAATTGACGCTAAATCTTGATTCAAATTTCTACAAATATCATCCATGCTATCCACAGGACCAGCTAAATATATTTGTAAATCATCAGCATAAACATGGTATCTTGAGTATTGAATGCGCAATGGTAAATCATTGATGTATAATGAAAATAATAATGGACCCAAAACAGAACCCTGCGGTACACCAGAAGAAATTAACATTGGGGATGATAGTTCCTCCTGATATTTAACTACACCTTGTCTGTCTGCTAAGTATGAAATTATAAGACGTGTAGAGTAATCAGAAAACTTGAAGTAGAGTCTGAGCTTCTGTGCAAGTAAAACGTGATCAATGCAATCAAACGCTTTCGAAAAATCCAGTAAAACCAAAACAGAAAAGTAAGACTGATTCATACTCTGCAGTAGATCATAATATACTTTTCCTAAAGCAGTAGTCGTGGAGTGATTACTCTTGAAACCAGACTGGAATGGGTCTAAAAGATTATTATCATATAAATATTTTTTCATATGCTTGCATAAAAGACTCTCAAAGACCTTTGATAAGTAGGGTAAAATACTAATTGGGCGAAAGCCTGATGCTTGAGATGGTGTTGAAACTTTTGGTACAGGAATCACGATAGCCTTCTTCCACGAATCCGGGAAAGTGCATGTTGTTAGTATGTGATTAAAAATATGAGTACAGTAGGGTAAAACTACTAGCAATAAAATTTTCATTAATTTAGGCACTATATTGTCATGACCAGTAGCATTTGATTTAACTTGGTTGAACGCCAATGCAACCTCACTTTCACTAAATGCAATAAAATTAAATTCATTACAAAAATCAATATTCGATTCAGTCATGGGCCAAGCAACAGGCTTTGCTGCCACCATGGAAAACTGATTCTTAAAATCTTCAGCAGATAAATTTACTGCACAATCGTTTGTAGGTATCATTCCCAAACTCTTAATAAGCTTCTAAATGTTACCATTTTTATGCCCATTGTTCAACTTATCAAAATAGTACTTTCGTTTAGCATCCCGTATAAGGCAAGTAGTTCTGTTCCGTAACTTAGTGTAAGCCGACCAATCTGCAGGATTTTTACTCTTGCGCCAGAGTAGTAACGTACGATCTCGTTTTTTAATGGACTCCAAAATGAAATTATTGAACCATGGAGTTGACTTATTTCTACATAACTTGCGTTTAATTGGAACATGGTCATTAAATAGTTTAATAAAATTGAAATTAAAATAATTAACTTTACTGTTGATGTCGGAACACATGTAAATATTAAACCAGTCCAGCGACAAGCTATTTGTTTAAAATGCAGCCTCGTTTAATTTGCTGAAATCTCTAACATGCTGATATTTCATTTTAGAGCGAGGATGTCTGTATCTGTAGCACATAAAAATCAAATCATGATCCGAAATACCTGGTATAGCCGTTTGCCCCAGCGCAATTATATTGTCACAATCCATGCTGCCAATCATCATTAAATCCAATGAAGACGTTAATCTTGTATTAGAGAAAGGCAAAATGTCAATGGAAAGCGATGTCATCGAATCAACAAAGTGTTTAGCTGCAACAACTGGATCCGTCATATTCAGGTTAAAATCGCCCATAATGACAATGCGATGGTACTCATCCATCGATTTGGATAAAAACTCAATCAACTCATCAGCTTGCACTATAGAACAAACACGAGGATTATACATAATACCAACTAGCAATTTCCCTGTACATAACATCACTTCCAGAAAAAGTGCCTCAAATCGCTCTTGATAAGATCGATTAACTAGTTTGACCTTCAAATTATTGCGTACATATATCCCAACGCCACCACCAATATTAGTTCTATCATTGATTCGATCATTCCTTAGTAGTGAAAACCCAGGTACCTGGAATACGCAATTAGGCATTCCGTCACGAAGCCAAGTTTCAGAAACTCCCACAATATTTAAATTGGTAGATGTCATTAAATGAGATATTTCATCAATATGAGCAGGAATGCTACGTGCATTTAAATGAACAATATTCAAAAGATCAGTTGACCCATTCATATTCTTATTCAAGAAATTCACAACCGAATCGTCATCAATGTTCTCACAAACATTATACTTTCGCCCCATTATAATGTACACAAATATAATATATCACAAAACAAATTCCAAAACAGCACATCATAATGCATAACGATGTCAATCCAATAATTACGCCTTCAAATATAATCATGGATAAAATACAGCTACGAGTTAAATAGTAAATAAAATTCAAAAAATAAAAATGATCAGTGTAATAGAAAAATTTGATGACTAATTTTAGAATACAAAAATAGCATTTATGAGGTTCAATTACACCTTTCATAATCAAAAATAATTTTTTTTTTATAATTACTAATAAAAATGATAATTTAATAGTAATTGAATTAAAACAAAACAAAAATAAAAATAAAAACAAAATAAAAAATAAAATAAAAAGTAGTGTATAACAGTTATAAAATTTAAGAGGTATGATTAAAACAAAGGTGAATGAATTAATTAGTGTAATACTTAATTGCAAACTATGATGATTTTTTATTTCCGGAAGCATCAGCTCGACGATTGATTTGACTAACAGTTGGAGTATCAAGAAATGTCGTACTTCCGCTGATCTGTGAAACTTCAATATTTTGATTTTGGATTGGAGTTTCGGCGAGTTCCAAAGTCTTATTGATCCGTGTGATGTCATTGAAGGATGAGATGAAATACACATTAGATTCTGTTGATTTTCGCAAGTAAATTTTATTATCTTTGCACCATAAAAATTTGAACTTATATTTGATTTTGATTTTTTTAGCTTCATTATACAATTTGGATTGCAATATAGTACCGCCCTCGGTAGCACAGTAAGTAGCGTCCTTGCTTTGTTATTCGAGGGTCTCGGGTTCGATTCCCGGTGGTGACCAAAAATCACGGTTGGGTGTTTTTAATGTGTAAGTATATGTGTTTGTCCGGGTATTGCACCGTGGGCCCATGTGGCATTGAGTGCTGGAATAATCCGCCCAACTTTAATTTTTTAAGATGATGCATAATAATAATTTGATGAACCAAAGAAGACTCATCAACTTTGGGTAATGACTTGCTTTTACGAAATGTAGTTAAAATATTGTTCTTTAACTCAATTGTTTTTAGTGCACTACATACGAATTTTTTAAAAATTACTTCGATGTATTGTTGTGAGACATTTGTTGAACAGATGTTATGTCATCATCAGATATTGAGACACCAATCTGGACAATAAGATTTTTTATAGTGTGAAGGACTTCTCTGCAATTTGCGGGTAGACCGACGATAACTAGATTTCTTCTGATTGTATTTTGACTAAAACGATCAATCTCTGCTTCCAAAAAGTTGATTTTTTCTTCACGAATCTCACATGTTTGCCTAAGGTTGGTAAGTTTGGCGTTAATGCTTTTATTTTCATTGGTGAGGCTGGTTATGGTTCCCTTAAGATCATCCAAAGTTTTGCATAAGAAATTGAAAGAGATCTTGAAATCATCCAACTGCTTCTGGATACATTTGAGTGTTTTGCCAATATCGCTAATGTTTAGTGTATCAGTGGGGTGTTGAATATCAGATTCGTCATCATCATTATCCAGTATTGACAGATTGGTATTGGTACGACAATCAGGACATACCCAAGTAGCAGATCCAGTTTTTAGACCACACAACAACTCGACAGAAATTTCCGCACACTTAATATGATAAATCTTTAAACAATTATTGCATTTGATACCTAGGAAACGTTCTCTAGTAATACTTTTACAACACTTAGTGCAATTTCCAGTCATTTTTACAAATACTCAAAAAAGAAAAAAAAAAATTAAGTAATGTCACTGTTAGCGGGAAATTTGGTGTATGACAAGACTTTTTGCCGTAAGTGTGAATAAAATACCGAATGATATTTAAGGTTGCAACTGAGATCCAGCAGCCTATGGTAATTATTTTTTTTTTATTATGGTCTATTTTATTCAATCACACCATACAGTTTTCATTTATTTCACAAAACTTCACTAAATACAATAGTTTAAATCACTATAATGACAAGTGTAAAATGTATAATGACAATACTTTTTGCCGCAAGTGTGAATGCAATACCAAAAATCGTATGATATTTCAGGTTGCAACTGTAAACCAGCTGACTATGGTAATTGTTAGATTTTTTGTTGTAGTTTTTATAATTTTTGTTTTATATTTTTTTTAATCACACCATACGGCTACATTAATTTCATTACACAAAATTCACTAAATAATTAATCACTAGTAGTAGTTCTGCATATTTATTAAGTTAAATTAGTTAATTTAATTTAAATAACTTTAATTTTATTTATTATAGGACCAAATTTAGTACAATGAGACAATTAGTTTTTACACATCTTTACTCTTCAACAGTTTGACGATGAATGATATTTCACCACCTGTTTATTCTCTACCCAACTGCTCCGCGATCTATAGAATAAGATACTCATGATTTTCCTGGTGATTAGACGCGGATTTCCAAGCGCGTTTTCATGGATGGGATTATTCAGAATCAGACTTTCTTGTTTGATATTTAACAATGGTTGCTAGCTAGTAAACGCCTGAACAAGCCTGCCGGACTATGTATTATAAGCTGATTCAATCCTCAATTTCTCTTATTCTTGGCTTTAAGTAAATTATAGTTGCTTTCGCAATTAGTAAACTAATGTCTCAGTAGTATTGTCATTTTTCTAAGTGTTTATCCATTGTCAGTTTTTATAGTGAAACTTTTTGTTTAAACCTCCCTTAAAAGAGCATCTAGCTCTATATCGACAAAAAATATCATCTGCGGCTAACTATTAGAGTCCCAACTGAGCAGACTTCCTCTGTATATTACGGAAGCTGCTCTACTTGAATCTTTTCCGGTTCTCTGTTTTAATATATCTTAAACTTTTTAATATCCTGTATGGCTTTTGTTACCTCCTATTTTACATCCTGAGTTGCATTCTCCCGATACTTGCACGGCAGCTTGGAAAATATATTCAGTGGGTTTTCTGCGATCACACTAGACGAATCAAGCACATTGATAGCATAGCAGTCTTGACATGATAGACGTTTCTATTTGTTAACATTTACGATTAACAGTGCTGGTTTCGCTGCTCGGTGAAGTGTGTTGGAGCGGCTTTTTGAAGGTGTTTTTTGCTTTTAGCGGTTTCTTACAAGCTTGTATAATTCTTTCACTTTGAAAAGAACTTCAGTTCCTAAATATTGATTAATTATAACGAGCGCATTATACTCAATCGTTTATACGGCGCCATACGAATTGAATTTGATCAAGTGATTTTGAAACAAATATTCATATGTCATCGTGTAGTACACGACGTGCTTTAGTGGGTGCATTCGCATATACTTGTGTATAAGTAGTATCGATAAATGTGATGCTTGCGTCGATGGGAATAATAAAATGTGTTTGATAGTGAAATCCAACTGATAAGAACTTAAGTTGGGTTATCCCAGGATTTTTTACATTTATACTATGCCAGACTTTTTCGTCAAATTAAAAAATATAGTGTTGATACCAAAATATTCATCCCAGACATTTTTAAAATAAAAAATTTATTTGGTGGAAAAAAAATTCTTCTGAGCAAGTCGTTGAAAGGACGGTTATTTTTTCACAACGATTTTGGGATCTTGTTAGCCATCACTGTGCCAGCGTTGATATTTTTTGTCCGTTAGAATTTTCGCAATATAAATAAATGTGTCGCCTTTGCCAACTTCAAAGGAAGCTAAATTCGAATAAAATATCGTGTGGCCATGCTTTTATAGGAACGGCTATTTTCTCTCAACGCTGGCATAGTGATACCCAAAATGGTCATGAAGTCAATCGCTGTGAGAAAACAGCCGTCTCTATGAAAGCTTAATGGTTGATTACAGGGTCCTTAACTCTTAAATTCTTAAATGGAAAATTGTATAATTTTAAACGCATTGGTTATTCAGTTACAGAGGATACAAACATATACACACATGCCTACATAGGTTATATCTATTTCAGAACGCATATATGGAGTCCCTGAACTATAACAATGTTACTTGCTTTTCACAGTAAAATTTGATATTGAATAAAAGACCAACTCCGTCCTTGCATATTATTTAAATCGGTTAGACATCTACACCAATGATCGATGAGGAAATTTAAGTGATTAAATGAGTCTTAAGATCAAGATTTAATTCAGTAATATATAACATGCGATTATTTGAATGCTCGCGTGGCAACCCAATTTAAGAGTATAATTAATTAACGCATAATAGCGAAGACTGTTTTCTAGCCCCGTATAACACTGTGCCAAATATTCATTAATCTATAAAATAACACCATGGGTGATCTCTAATAATAAAAAAAACAAAAAAAAAAATACTAAAATTCGTAATCTGGATCCAGACTCGAAAAAAAAAACCTAAAATAACGAAAAAAAAAACGTGAAAAATAAAAAACCGCCAGACTCAGCATGAATTATTATTATTATGTATTTTATGTATATTTGATATACATACATTTTTGTTTATTGTAAATTTGAAATAATTTAAATTTTCATATCTTTTGAATATACATATATACGCGCTATTTTGGTTTTATAGTTTAGATCGTTAGTGGTCCAGAAATTGAATGGATTTGCAAGAAAATTTAAAACAATTTTGGTTTTTTGGTTAACATATTTCGCAAGCCCTTCATCACATACATATGTATGTATGTACGAGATGCGAATCTGGTTCTGGTCGAGACAATAATATAACAAGAAATTTTTTTTTTTTGGTTGTAACTTTATGAGATTAAATTTTATAATTTATATCAAACTGCAACAACAACGATTTCGTTAAAAACCAACAATTTCATGTTTATTTGATTTTAATACGTATTTATGATCCACCCATCTTATGTACGCGGCGCGGTTACATTCAATTTAAGATCAAATAAATACTTTAACGATTTTTTTTTGTTGCTCTGCGAACGAATCGAAATATTTTGTGATTACAGACAATTAATTAAACCAAAACCATTATTTTTTTTTTGGTTGGTTGCACGCATTTCATTGTATATATTTTTTGGCAAGTGCAAGAATTCATGTAAGAATGTAATGAATCTTTTAAAAGATTAAATGAAATATTTCGTTTTAAATTATTTAACTTCTGGTTTTTAAGATGCGCGCACATATTTTTGCTGTAAAATAATATTAAAATACCTGGGAATTTATTGTACACGGTACTCTAATTAAATTTTATTAATTTATATGACATTTCCGGGAGCGGCTGATTTGATTTAACCTCCACACATGATACGCGCGACTAATTTATTGAAAATAAAATTAAAATAAAAATTGCATGCAAATTACAAAAGTTAATTTGCAAGATATGCAACAGTATAAAATTTAAAAAATATATATTTTACAATACTTGTAAGCTTTCAGTCTATTCATCGTCAACATTTAGGCATTTTGTATTTTATTTTATGGTCGTTTGTGTGCAACATGCGACGTGCAAAAGAAATTTGAAAGCTATTATGTTGAAAAGAATTTAAAAATTTCACTCTCTCTCTAAAAGTAAAAGTACAATATAAAACAAAATTGTAAATTAATTGGCCTAAATTCAGAAATGTAGCTCAAGTTCAGACAGAGATAATCGCAACAACAGGTTTTGTGTGAAATGAAAATAAAACAGACACCACAAAAGACGCATGAATGTTAAACCGCACAAAACTGTATGGGTTTTCGATTACAGTTTCGATTATATTCGCAACATTAAACAAGAGGGATAGGAATAATAATTTAATCGTTCTACTAATCAGAGCGATCATTTGAGTGCTAATTTGACATAATTCTAATCAATCAATTTGATACGGAAAAACCTTCAAATATATAATCAATCATATTCTAAACTAAACTCAAAATTTCTATAAATTAGTATTTGTACATAGTTTGAATGTTGATTGCTAACAACATAGCTATAGATGTGGACCGGATAATGAAAGATTTAAGTTCAACCTAACAATTGAAATTTAAGTGAAATATTTATAGTTTATTATATTTGACTGTAGGCCCGAAGATTGAGTTTAAATTTTACGTTAAATGAAATTTTTTGAAAAAATTGAGTGAAATTTGAAAATTAGTTTGAATTAATTGTTGACTAGTTTAATATAGGAAAATAATAATTAAATAAATTGGTTTATTTTAAATTTAATTTGGAATAGAAATTGTTTTGAAATTTGAGTTAAATTTTGAAAATATTAAATTAAATTAAATTTTTCGTAAGATCAAACGAAACTAGGAAATGAGTGGAATTTAGAGGAGTTTAATATAATTTATTGAGTGGGATTTAAAAGTTAATAGAGTTATTTAATAGTATTATATAGAAAAACTACTCAATTTACTAATTCTTAAATTAAATTTTAATAAGCGTGAAATAAATTTTAAATATGGAAATTTAACAATTTATCAAATTTGGCTAAGAGTTAAATATTTTTTTCCAATTTGAGTGGAATTTCATGGCATTTCATAGTAGTTTGAAAAAACTTTTTGATTGCTTAATAAAGTAAATCTGCTCAATTTACTGAATTTTAATTTTGATTTTAAATAATAAATAATTCAAGCCGCATTAACCCAAGATTGGAGTTCATCAAAATACTGACTATTGAGTAAAATATTTTAAAATTACGTTTATTATAAGAATTTTATTGAGTTGGAGTTTGGAAAATAATTATTGAAAGTGAATTAACTGATCTGTAAATTTAATTTTGAATATAATTTTTGACGAAAATAGAATTCTTGCATTTTATCAATTTTAACTTGAATTTGAAGTAATTTAAAATTTGAATGAAATTTGATATTAGTTCTTATCAAGTTTTTAATCATTTTGAGCTTGATAGGAAAATAATTTATTTTTATATTTTAAGTATAATTTGAGAGTATAGAACTTTGAGTTAAAGTTCGAATATTATCAAATTAAATTAGGATTTTCGTAAGATCAAACGTAACTGGGAAATGAGTGAAATTTATAGAAGTTTAAATACAATTTTTCAAAATTTGAGAGGAATTTAAAATTAGGTGGATCATGGTTTAGCAGTTTAAATGAAAAAATATTCTATATATATTGAAATTTGAGTGAAATTTATTAATTCAGCTTAGTTGCAATTCTGTACTGACTCTAAATTTTTATTTTAGATAACAATTCAAGCCGTATTAAACCAATATTGACTCATGAGTGAAATTTTAAAGTTTATTTTTGAAAAATATATAATTTAATTAGGTTGTAGAATTATTTTGGAAAGTGAATTAATAATTTTGTTAGTGAACTATTCAACTAACTGAACTATAATTTCAATTTTGAATATAGATTTTGGCTTGAGTAAATTTTTTTCAGTATATCAAATTAAATTAGAATTTTTGTAAGATGTGAAATTTATAGAAGTTTAAATTTAAAATTTGATTGGAATGTGGTTCGAACATGTTTTTAAATACTTATAGTTTAATAGAATTTACTTATTCTAAATTAAACTTTAAATGGATTGAAATAAATTGCAAATATTGGAATTTGAGTGAAATTGATAAAATTATTAATTTTTACTGAGATTTAATTTTGTTTTGTTTTTTATGGAGAAGGTGAAAACGATGCTCCGACTAAACTTGCACCTATGTATGTTATCTGTCCTAATCGATTTTTTTGTTTTTTAAGATGCCTTTAATGATCTTTGTCACGTGGCCCCAAGCCATGTCCTTTGTTGGGCCCAATTCGCAAACGAAATAAAGGTGACATACGTCATCGGTCTCTCCTGGGCAGTACAAACATTCTGATGACGTTACTTTACCCACTCTGTGTGTGATTGGAAATATCCGTGGCCGCTAAAAAATTGTCAGATAGTATTCAACTTCTCCGTGCCCCCTCTCCATCCATGGGCTCATACGTTCGATGAGTGTCGCGGTCCATTTCCCTTTGGTTTCCTGCTCCCAAGATGCCTGCCACCGTTCTATTTCCTAAGGAAGACGGCTTTGCGCTCCTTAGCCAGAAGGTCAATTGGGATGACCCCCGTTTTTGACAAGCATTCCTACATTTTTTTGTTTCTCTATTGCCTCTTTCATTTTTCCTAGGATGCCGAAACATTTAAGGATTTAATTTTCTTCGGCACACTTCTCGTCCTCTATTTGCCTTTCGGTTAGTAGTTGGGCTGTGATATCTTGCGCTTGTCCAGCAGCTCTCTCCCCTTAGATGTATCACCATACCTTGCCTGTCTTGTTTCTTTAGGCATTGCTCCATTTTTTGGCTGTCCAGAGTCCTCCTGTGATCGATTGATCGACGTCACATGGCTGACAGCAGGGTTTTTCCAATTTTCGGGCATATCACCGCTGGTGCGGAGGCGGTATCCTTGGCAGGTGCCCAGTTCTTCTGAATGCATTTTGCGTCTACTCTAAACTCTCAGTTCCTCCAGTACTATATGAAAGCTTTGCAGCCTAGTTGCCTGCTGCATGCTTTTCTATTTGATTTAGATTTTCTGTATTTGACATATATTAGTCCTACGAGTAGCGCAAGAAGGTAGGTAACTCCTGGCAGAGCTCTGCGTTACTAGGAGAAGGCTATTTAAACTGGAAGTCGCCTGATTTCCAGAGTCCACATACTAGCGATTGGATATTCCACTAACCATTCATCCTTAAGCATATGCTGTTCATACGTAGATTGGGGATTTTTTTTCAAGGTTTACTCCTTTAGTGTCACACTTTGGCCTAGAGCTTCCTCCAGTTACCAGCGATCACCACAAGGAGGTAGCACGTACACTTGTGTATCACAGAGTTAACCGCTCTGTGACCACTGACACTCGACTAACTGCCTACAACATGACCAGCACAGCTGTAAAGCATCAGTGGCGTGAATAGGTGACGGAACCGATCACAAATCGTTCGACTTAAGTTCTACTATTAGCGACCTCCTTAACCACCGAGTTTGAATTGATTAGTGAAGGTGGAAATCAGGATAATGTGACAATTTCAATATTTTTTTTTCAAATTTGAGTGGTACTTCATGGCAGCTTGAAAAACTGGTTGACTATAGTTTAATAGTTAATCTGTTCAATTTACTGAATCTTAATTTTGATTTTAAATATTAATTCAAGCCGAATTGATTGGAGTTCAATCGAATTATTGGCTTTTTGGTTATAATTCTAAAGTTTAGGGTTGTGAATAGAATTTTATTGAGTTGGAGAACAATTTTAGAAATTGGATTTTACTACCCAATTAACTGAACTGCGAATTAATTTTGAATACAAATTTTGGCTTGAGTGAAATTCGACTCAAATTTTTTATTTGAAATTAGTTTTTATCAATGTTTTGACTGGCTTATTAAGAAAATACTCAATTTCGAGAAACTACTAAATTGTATTTAAAATTTTATTTAGAGTAGCCCTATGTATTTAAATTTGAGTGAAATTTTGAATATTATCTAATTAAATTTGAATTTTCGTAAGACCAAACGAAACTGGAATAACTGGGAAATTAGTGGAATTTATAGGATTTGAAATGAAATATTTAATGTTTGTGTGGAATTTAAAAATGATTTAATCATGTGGAAAACTACTCAATTTACTGATTTTTAAAATTAATTTAATTAATTAATCAATTTTTAATAGTTTAATACAATTTTTAAAATTCGAGTGAAATTCAAAACTAGTTTGATCATGTTTTTAAATAGTTTAATAGAAAAACTACTCAATTTATTGATTCTTAAATTAAACTATAACGAGATTGAAATAATTTCTCAATATTGGATTGTGAGTGAAATTTAATAATTTATAATATAATAATTTATCAAATTTGAGTGGTACAAATAGTTTCGACTAGGTATACATAGTTTAATAGTAAATCTGCTCAATTTACATAACTTTAAATTTAAAAAATAATTCAAACAGAATCAAATCAAGATTGCAGTTCAATCTATGTATTGACGTATGAGTGAAATTTCTAAAATTTATTTTTGTGATTAAAATTTTATTGAGTAGGAAAATAATTTTGAAAAGTCAACTTATAATGCTGGTGACGAATTACCCTGAACTTTAAATTCATTATTTAATTATGGCATGCGTGAATCATGCAAATTTTACTTGAATTTTATATATGTTAAAATTTTTAGCAATTTGATGCTTGAATAATAATTGCTAGAAAGAGGAATTGAATGAAAAATAATTTCAGTGAAATTTAACATTATATCAAATATGGCTACAACTGCAATGAACTTGAATGTAATTTGAAACATTTTTTTTCGAGAAACTACTAAATTTACCTAATTATCAATTTTACTTTGAATATAAAATGGAGCGGAATGGAAGCGGAAAATGGTTTTATTAAACATTTTAAAATTTGACTGAAAATTGAAAATGGTTTGAATAAAATTTTTGATTGGGTATGGGAACAGCTCAATTTCGAGAATTTTAATATTTTGAATATAAAAATTCTCACAGAGTTAAATCTTGATTAAGGTCGAGTTCAAACAAAATATAGACATTTGAGAGAAATTTTTACAATTTATCAAATTTGACTAAAACTTGAATTAGTTTGATAATAATTACTTTTATTTGCACGGATCTATCAAAAATTATGATAGCGATAGACTATAATTATTTGGCTGTATGAGGTTTTTGCGTATAAATGTCAAAATTCTGTAATAAAAAATATTTATTACAGGTTTCGGACACAGTCCAAGTTTGAAAGTACTTTGTGACTAATTTAATAGATATAATTTTCTCATTTTATTTAATTTTTAAGTTGAATTTGATTAGAATTTGAGGCAAAATTGGTTGAAGTTTCGAATTTAATTTAAATTTATAAATTTAAGGAAATAAATTTAAAATTTGACTAGAACTGTACTGAGCTTGTGAATATTTTGCAAAGTTGCAATAATTCGAGTTAAGCAAAAAATAGTATTTTTGAGTGGAATTGCATAGTAGTTTGAACTAACTTGTTAAGTGATTTGAGTGAAATATAAAATAAGTTGACATGCAACTACTTATCTTAATGCATTTTATATTTTAGTTTAATTCAGAACATTAAATCTAGATTGAGTGAAAATTTTACAGAATTTCAATTTGGAGAGTTAAAAAATAATTGGAAAAGTGGCAAAAAAATTAAAATTTGAGTGGAAATCTAAATAGAAAACTTTGAGTGTAATTACATATTTTATCTAATTTGTCTTGAATCTGGATAATGTTGAGAATAATTGACAATCCTGACTAAAGTTTGGGAAAAGATTGTGAAATTTAAAATATTGATTCTAGCCAAGCTTTGTAATTTAATAGGAAAACTACTCTTTTTTTTTAATATTAAAATAATTTTCAATAGAAATTGAGCAATTGTATCAAGATTTGTGTTAAATTTAAATATTGAAGTTGAGTGAAATTTGTACAGTTAATCAAACTTGACTAGAATTTTAATAAATTCCGAAGTGATTCAAGTTTTAAATCAAGTAGAGAGAGATAGAGAGAGAGAGAAAGAAAGAAAGAGAGAGAGAGAAACATATCAAGGCTAGGTTTGGAAAATGATTTGAGTTTGATTGTTTTTTTTTTTAAATGTGAGTGCTATTTAAAATTAGTTTGAGGCATAGTAACTTATCAAAGTTCAATCTAAGAAACAATTTAGTGCAATTAATTGGAGTTAATAAATAAATTTTTTTAAACTTCAGTGGAATTTAGATGTGTTTTGAAATAATTTTTTGACTATTACAATCCGCTCCATTTCCACATTTAGTCGCCACTTCAGTAAAATTTTAATAATATGTCGAAATTAACAAAACAAATGGCTGAAATTTGATTTTGATTGGAAATTCAGAGACAATTAAATGTTGATTAAGGTCAATCTAATAATATTAATATTTTTGGGTGATTTTTTTTAACGATTCCGAAAATTTGGGTACAATTTGAATGTGGTGAGAAAAGAGAAGCCCTACGACGTATACTTTGACACCGATATTTGAATGACTATTAAATTATGAATAATCTTTATATAATTCCATCGGAACTTGTAGATCAAAACTAAACAATCACTCATGATCTGTATTGAAATTCGATCAAGTAAGATTTTGATTTTATTTAAATATTTTCGATTGTGTGTCGAGTATAGCGAAAGTAAATACTTCTAAAATGCGGTGTTGATTTTGAGAATGTAAATATGTACTCATAATATAGCTCCATATAAGTACGCACCGACAAAAAAAAAATCTACCGACTTATCACATGATCAATCCAAATATTTTATTATTTATAATAATTTATTCTATTTGCTTTCACTTTCATTTCAAAAAATATATAATGTATTATGATTTAATCCAGCTCAACTCTATAAAATATAATAATTTCATATATGGTATGCGTGGTTCAAATACATATTCTTCTCATTACCAATTCAAAATAATTTATTCACTCACATAACCAAATAGAATAAAACATTAACTCATCCAATCTCGCGTGATTGTTGTTAGTTTGCACTTTGAATGTATGCATATATAGGTAACACTGGCTGCGGCACGTATATAGAATGTCTTCCGGTATAATATAATTTACATATATAAACTAATCAATCAATTTATTTTTGATTGATTTCAAATCAATTCTACGTCAAATTAATTAATTAAATGGGTACGTATAAATCTAAAAGTAAGTTACTTGTCACTGTTATGTAACAAACAAACAAAAATTTCGATCAACTAAATTGATTTATGTGTGCACTGTGCATACACACGCGTATACACACTCCAAAAAGCTTTACATACAGTTTTGGGAATGATTGACTTTTAAAAATGTACACATTCTGTTTTAAGACCAGTATGCTAGAGTGTTTCGTAACATTTTGCGACCTGCATGCAATATTTAAATCTTAAGTCTCGTGCATTACATAAGAAAGGCAAGGATCTACAATTTGTACAATTTTAGATTATCGGCTCAGTTACCAGGGGCAAGGTAACCTACACCACAACTAAGATTGTCGTTAAAATTTGTGGAATTTAAATGGCAATTTGATCAAGAATATAAAGTGCAATGAATATAAAATTTGAGTAAATTTGAACAAATTTTGAACTGAATTTGATTGGAATTTATTACAGGTTTACTAGAAAATGGAACACAATTTGAATCGAAACATCAGAAAAATTACAAAATATTCATTAAAATATTAAAACAGAGCTGCATATAACTTTATAGATCATATTAGACAATTGACAAGTTTTCAACACAACATTTGAATGAAACGTAATACTGTATTTTGAAAATAATTGTTTGAAACTTAAATTTGATTTCCAAAAAACCGTTTTGTAATCAAATGTACGACTCATGTTGATGTACGATTTTTAGCTAATTTTAAACACAATAAATCAAAGTACGCTAAAATTGATTGAAAATTCAAAATTAAACTTTGAAATACTTAGAATTAAATTTATTAGAGTTTGAAGGGAGTTTGATTTCGAAAATATTTTTATTCAAACTATAAACAATAATTATCTAACGTGCGAGTGTGAGATAAATGTAAATCATTTTCAAATCGAATAACAGTAGCTAGATGTGTATGGAATTGCAAAGAAATTTGAAGGGAATTTGAATCAATTTGTATTGAATTTTAATTAAATTTGAATGAATTTGAGCTACTAATGATATTTTTGAATGCTTACCCATTACCATTAAAAAACAAAACCAAATTTGTTTTAGTCTCTTAGTGAGCTTTTAAATTCTCAACATGAAACGTTCAACGTTCAATTTCAAATCAAATGTGTTCATTAGTATTCAAATTTAAATTTTAATGTCGCTTAAATTTGAAACAATTAAAAAAATTCGAATTAATACTATAATTAATTAAACTTTACTTAAGTAAATTGAATTATAATTCTCGAGTTGTCAAATTTGGAGATTTTGAACCACATTTGAGTTAAGTTTGATAAAAATTTGAACACAATTAAAATATAAAATTTTTTTTTTCCCAATTTTCAAAACGTATTACAAGATATTTGGCTGGAATTACTGAGAAATTTCAATAGAATTTCAATTCAATTGTGACTTTTATCTGCTATAATAATTCCAGGTAATTTGATACTAAATTTGAATACATTTTTCATATAGTTTGATATAATTCAAATCAAACATTCTATATCGATGATCAAATATGAATTAGACTTGTTAAATTTTGGCAACTGGATGAACTTTTAAATTTTTAACTTGACATTCTATTCAATTTCTAATCAAATTGAAAATAATTATTTAAATTGCATTAAATCGGAAATAACTAAATATACGAGTTTAGAAAACAACTTAATGACCTTTAATTCGTTAGTGATGAAAATGATGCTTCCATCAAATTGGAAGGGCAACGCTGGTAGTTCATATTTAAAATTAATTTTGAACTATATTTTAGTAAAACTTGATGGAAATTTGAATGAAATTAAAAATTATTAATTATTTTTCCCGTCAAAACTTGTTATGGTAAATAATTTTCGAATCGAAATCCAGTTATATTTGAGATGAATTTTCCGGAAAATCAATATCTCTCATTTTCAGTTAATTTGATATTTAATTTGAATACATTTTTTACACAGTTTGAAAGAAGTTGAATGGAATTCACTTGTATTGAAAATTTACATCATAGAGACGTAGGCAAATATGAGTTAGTCTTGCTAAATTTTAATAATTAGAGACATTTGACATTCTTAAATTGAAACAACAAACTCTATTCAATTTCTAATCAAATAAAAAAAACAAAAACAATATTTTGGTACAAATTTGAATTTAATTAACACGATAGTTAACGAACAAATTTGGTTAATTATTGTGTTGAAATTGAAAGAAAATTGAGAAAAATTTGAAGAATGAACAATTTGAAAACATGTTTTATCTGATTTTGAAAAAAACTTTGATTTGGAGAACGGTTTCGACTCACATTATAACTATATTGAACGTATGTATTTGTGTTAACTTCAATTAAATTTTTAATAAAATTACAGTATTAAAAAATTTCAAACTTTAATCAAACTCAACTTGAATGTAGTTTTTAAATATATTTAACTATTTTTCATTATAATTTGAATTCAAATTAATCTCGAATCTGATTATACTTTGGCCGCATTTGAGAAAAATTTGATACAAATTTAAATGATATTGAATATTTAAAAATGATTCATGTTTTATTTAAACTTAAATAAATTTCGAATCAAAGTACAAATAGTATTTGGGTGGGAATAAACATGAATTAAATTTGACTCATAATATTAAATGATTTTGAAATGAAATTTTAATCAAATTGACCGGGATAAATTCAATAATTGATATTTAATGTTAATAAAAATTTGAACTGCATTTGAGTTATGCTTGATGAGAATTTGAATAAAATTAAAAATATTTTAAAATATGTTTGAGTTTATGTTAAGCATAAACAAATTTCGAATAGAATATTAAATTTGAATAGAATTTGAATTAAATCTGGTTTGTTCCAACTTGAACCTAAAGATTATAAAACATCAAATTAATACAATTTCTATTCAAATATAAAATCGTTTTTGATTTAATTTGATTTGAAATATTAAAGAATTACAAAATTAAAGAATATATTATAACTTTTAGTACAGATTTAAAATTATTTTAAACTTTATTAAAGTTGGAAATGGATTATTCAAAATTTGAACGTTATTTAGAAAAGATATCTATGAACAAAGTTTGATTTCGAAAACACATTTAGTTAAATAATTGAAATGAGATTGACACAATTAATTTAATCTCGCTAGAATTGAGAACAGATCAGGTAGATTTCAAAACTAAAATTAATTTCCACTTAAAAGTAAACTGAAACAAAATTGACGAGAAGTTTCTAAATATAAATTTAACTAAAATTGAAACGAATCAGATTATATTTTGGCCGCATTTGAACAAACTTGATACAAATTTGAATGATGTTGCAAAATCTATTAATAAAATAAAATAAATTTCCGAATCGGCTAACAGTACAATTGGATTTTTAGGAACTAGATGAATTAAATTTGATTCAAAATATAATGCAAATTCGTTTGAAATTGTTAATCAAAATTTTTAAATAAAATTGACTTAAATTTAAAAAAAAAAGTGTCGAAAATTTGATTATTACTACTCGTTTTATACGAAAAAATGAACAACATGAAGTTTGCCAGACACTTTAATTCATGTTTGACTAGATAATTTTGACTTCAATTTCATTTCAGAAGCAAAATTGACAAAATTCAATGGGATCAACAATTTCAATAAATGTTAATTCAAATTGAATATAGTTTGAAACGTATTTGAGTAAAGCTTGAAATTAAAAATGTTTACATAATTTTTCCATTCAAAAACATAATTATATGCATTAATTTTCTAATAAGATTATGACCATGTTTGAAAGCGGAGTTTGACTGAAATTTGAATTAATTTATTAAATCAAGCAATCATAATTTAAAAAGATATTCTGTCAAATAAATCCAATGATACTGAAAATTGAATGAAACTTGTATTAAAAAAAAGATGTGAGTTGAAAACATTCAAATTCAGTTTGATTCGAACTTGAAATGATTTGATTTCAGTTTGAATATGTTAAACACTACTGCATTAAAATGCCCAGAGTTATAAATTGCATTATTGTATTTCTTGACAGATCATGTATGGAAACGGAGTTTGACTGAAATTTGAATTAATTTATTGAATCAAGCAAGCTCATAATATTAATTGAGATTGTGTCAAATAAATCCAATGATACTCAAAATTGAATGAAACTTTTATTTAAAAATAGATATGAGTTGAAAACATTCAAATTAAGTTTGATTCAAACTTGAAATGATTTGATTTCAGTTTGAATATGTTTTAATATTTTTTTTGTTGAGAAATATAAGAAATAATCTGCGTGGTATCGGTTAACCACTAGTGCAATAAACTGCCCAGAGTTGTAAAGTGTATTATTGTATTTCTTGACAGACCATGTATGGAAACAGAGTGTGACTGAAATTTTAATTAATTTATTGAATCAAGCAAGCACATAATTTAAAGTAATATTGTGTCAAATAAATCCAATTATACTCAAAATTGAATGAAACTTGTACTAAAAAAAGATATGAATTGAAAACATTCAAATTCAGTTTGATTCAAACTTGAAATGACTTGATTTCAGTTTGAATATGTTTTAATATTTTTTTTTTGGGAAAGAGCATGTATGGAAACGGAGTTTGACTAAAATATGAATTAAGTTATTGAATCAAGCAAGCTCATAATTTTAATTGATATTGTGTCAAATAAATCCAAATATACTCAAAATTAAATGAAACTTTTATTAGAAATAGTTGTGAGTTAAAAACATTCAAATTCAGTTTGATTCAAACTTGAAATGATTTGATTTCAGTTTCAATATGTTTTAATATTTTTTTTTTTTGGGAAATATAAGAAATCCGCGTAGTGTCGGTTAACTACTACTGCATTAAAGTAGTAAAGTGCATTATTGTATTTCTTGACAGTTTGAAATTTTTCTAAAATATGTACTTTTGTTTTTATGAAACCTAACATGAATGATTATGCGTGTGGCAATCGTCCAGCATATGTACATACATATTATTGACCCAAATAATTCACAGAAGTAATTTTAAAATTTAATTGTCACTTTCCCTAAATTATTTATGCTTTTTACTGTTTATGGGGGGCGCGCGCACATTTACAATAATCATTTCGTATTATTAAATTAAATTACGAAATATAAAAATCTAAAGCTTATACGTATATATATGTACATATATGAAAAGCTTACTCATATTATTGTATATATATGTATATAGCCTTCAGACAAATAAAGAGAAATATTTCATTCATATATAATACGGATACATATCTGATTTTATATGAAACATTTCTAAAAGAATTTCTACGAACCTTTGAACGTAATATTTTGTAAAAAATAAAATTCCAATTGAGTCAGCCGGTGTAAGTATATATAACTAAAATATCACACCACCCTCCTCGTATATATATATATATATAAATTATGTATGCTATATCCATCCTACACAATGTCATCATTACAATTAAACCCATGGTCATACTTTCAAAATGTAAATCAAAACAAAACATAGCACAACTTTCCGTATGCCGCGCGTATAAATGTATACGCGAAGAAAGGTCATCGTACAAAGTCAAAATACAAAATCTTTTTTTTTATGTGTATATGTAGATAAATTTGGTTTAATGTACATCAAGGAGACGGAACTATGTAAAAGATGAGTTCGGATGTCGTGTATACAAAAAATGGTATTATTCCACTCGACCGGAGGCTTAAGATTGATAGTAGTTATAAAAAATATAAAAAATCGCGTTGTCAAACATTTCGACCCATATTGAGTGTCATCTTCTATAAAGATTCTAACAATATTGTTTAAATTGTCTGTTTACGCCTCGAAATTTAATTAATCCGGATTTCACGATTTTAATGTTTGATAACTTTTTTATTTTATTTTTTGTATTTAGCTGTTTTGGCCTTTTTTTTTGTACAAAATCTAAAAAATTTATTTTGTCTCACGAAAGTTTTTAAAAAGTCTATCCGACCTTGTGTTTAAATAATCATAATAAGTCGATGAATATTTATATTTAAATCAAATCGATAAAAGACAAGGAAATGGAAGGTTAAGGTGTTATTTTAATTTTGGTTTATGTATGTAGAGCTGGATTGTTAAATAGTTTCGTACGTATACGACGAGTGTCACCTGAATTTTAAAAACATGATCATCGGTATGATGATTATAATTAAAGAATGTCGTTAGTTTTTTTCTTTCGTCACCTTGTACTAGTTATACCCGCTTATGTGACGACACAAATTAATGTGGTCGTCATCATTAAAATTCGTTCGTCATTGGTTTTTGGTGATGTGGTTAGTTTTGTACAGCTAAATTTCTGTGTAATTGTGATGAGTATGAACGAGTGCCGTATACAATGCTAAGTCAATTAACCTGATAGGCAGGATTTTTTATGTTTTTCCGGAAACCAATCAACAATTAAAATTAAGTAATTTTATTTTTTTTACACTGTCACGTGCACTTTATACATAATTCAAGTACTCGTATATGTACTCGTATATATATTTAAATTAATTGTGGTGTAATTGTACAATTATGCTGCATTCATTAAAAATATGATAATTGCTTTAAAAATGAATTAATAATTAGAAACTTAAGTTTTTTTTTATGTTTTGTAGCTTTTTGGAAAGTCATTCAATCAAGATCCAATGTGCGCATTAATGAGATATATCTTGGTTTCAAAATATCGTAGGAGGTAATTATAATCGACTTCCAGTTGATTTATTAGTAACTATATATGTATATACATATTATGTTGCCGAACGATTGGGAGGCTGTGCACACACAATAAATTCAACGTTAACATAAAACATTCCCCGTATTTCGAAGTTTTCAAATTAGTTAAACACATTTGAAAGCCCATAAAGCCTTACGCAAATTTGTAGAAATCTGAATTTCACTAAAATTGACTGATTGTATGTGTGTATTCAGTTCAAATAGTCTAATTCATTATTGATGCTTGCTCGAACCAAAAATGAAGTATCAAAAATGTAGGGCTGTTCTGTTGTTGAAACCGTGATGGGAAACTTATAAACCGCGATATACCTAGATTTTTAGCCATTTATATAGTTAATCTATTATTCAATAGATGGCAACCTATTCCAATAAGATTCGTTTCATTCCAGATTGTCGCGTGACGTTTTATGTTTATCGGGATTGAAGCTAAGTTGCGGATGGATGTTGTATGAAACTGGCCAGTGCTCCCGCAATTTAACTTTAATTTCCACAGTGTTGTTGTACAAATATCTTTCCTAAAACTGTGTCTGTCGTATTTAATCGCATCACAAGCTTCTTAATGATTTTGTTTATAATTTCAATTGCTAATTGACTGAGCACTAAATAGAGTTACATAAATGAACAATTCATTTTGTGCGGTTGACACGATTAATATAGGATTTCATTTAATAATATTCCAGAGTTTGTTTATCAAAAACAACCTGAGCATTCTACAGGTCGAATAAAGCTTTGTTACGCGATAAGGCATATTAAGATATGGCAATTCAATATTCACATCCATATAAGTTTAATGCGTTCTAACTTGTGATAAGGCTTTCGTATTTCTTTATTTATAATCAACTTTCTCTCGATATTTAGGAACCGTTTACGAGGGAAGAATTTGTCTGCCATAAGAAGTTTTTAATGGTTGTAACTGTTTTGCAAATATTTTTTACAGTCGTCAACATTTTTCGTAAAGGCGATCTAATTGGCCTGGCTTTGAATGAGTGACAACGTCTGAATTTGAAAAACAACGATCCAACCCAATTTAATGTTTAAAACAGATTCGTTGACTGGGCACATAAGAATATATATAGGACATTTTATATGGAAAACGATTTTAAACTTGAAACATTGGAGTACTAGAGTAGACTAAATTGCTTGAACAGACATACAGTACACAATCGAGTTCATACAGGTACAAGAAAAACGACTTATCAGCAATGGTATCGGCAATTATCGAATTAATCTTTCATATACGTATGACCTTTATCCTAAATGCCTGACTAATTTTGTGTCGGTCAACAATTGCATATTCCGTCATGGACGTCATTTAACATGTCATTTAACATAGCATGCGGATACAAATGTTACGTTGGGAAACGTCAAGATTATAATCGCTTATAAATGGACAAGCCCATCTTCCAATGAGTATAACCAGGCTGTCCGATACCAATGTTGATCTGACCCCGCCAGTCGTTTCATCGTATTCTTAATAATAATCAAGACATTCGATATATAATTGACATCAACGGCTTCATATAATCATTAACATAAAACTGGCTGTAACTACATTGAGAGCCTACACGCCTGATTATCGTAAATTCTTTAGATCAAAATATGAGCTAGACCTTCAAAGCAACACATATAATTCTGCAGTCATCCGACAATGAGTTGTGGTTCACCCAGTAATCTGTAAAAGAAGGTCAGAAGCGTGCGCTACTATGTGAAAAAGAATTCGGACAGTCACAGGACCGATAGACTATTGACCACGCCAAAACACATTCAATATATGGTTAATCAACATATTTTAAGATAGTTTGGAATGTGCAAAAGTATGAAAATTAACGAAAACGTTGCTCATCAGCAGCAAATTTTTTAGTTCAAAGTTAAATCATAAAGAACAGAAATGAATTTAGTGCACTGAACTTAAACAAGGATATAAGTACATCGTCGATAAATGACAATAATTCATATAGTGACGTAATGTAATATAAACGGGAATGGACAAATATAGTCCTGTTTAGCCTAAAGCGAGAAAGTAAGCTCGCGATTAGCAGCAAGAGCTAGCATAAATTAATTCATTAGGCTATTAAAATTAATGCGAGTGCTAAACTTATAGTATACTAAGCATCGGAATCGCGAAGCACCAGAGAGATACTGCTGTTTTAATTTAAAAAACTTAAAATACTTGGTACTTATCTGGCTAGAAGAGTTGGCGGTATAATATGCACTCCAAAACGTGCAATAAAATGTAGCAGCTTGTAAATTAATTTAACCACCTGGGACATGAATTTCTTCTGGATGGTCAACTAATGACTCCGAAATAACTGTATGAAGAACAGTCTTTGGATTATTTATCAGCCGAATATCTTATATATACTGGGCTATGGATAAAAAGAAAAAAGTTGTAACACGCCAAGAATTACCAATTGGTTGTCCACCTATACTATAAAATGCTCTGGAAATAGCAACAGCAGACGCTACACTCAATATGAGTATTTCTGAAAAAGTAAATAAGCTTCCAAATAATATTCAGGAACTAATTGAAAAAAGCGGAAAATTGGCAACAACAAAAATCACTGGTATTAAAATGCGCAGAAGAAAATCAAGGTGCTCAGAGAGAACAGATTGCTAATTGATTTGCCTAATTTATTGATTTTCTTGTCATAATCGAAACGAGCATGTACGTCTGCCGTACTTAGATAACCATAAAGGTGTTCATATATGTACTTATGATTCAGACGTAGTTGACAAGTTATCAAGCAAGACAAAGTAAAAAAAAATTACATTTATAAATTTCGGCATTTCCCGTTATAGAAAATTTTAAATTTCGAATTATAATAGAGATTACCTATTATTGAAATCAAATTTGACAATTACAATTCTTAAAACTTTTTAAAGGTTTAAATTTCTTAATTAAATTTTAAATTTCGAAACTAAATTTTACTTATTTCTGAATAAAAATTCGAATTGTTTAATTTTGAAAGTGTGAATACACTTATTTAAATAGTTTGTGATATTCAAAAGTCACATATTTAAAGAAAACTAACTAAAGAGAATTTTAGGATTTTACAAATTTCAGTAAATTTGCAAAAATTCGCCAAAATTAAATTTCATCGGGTTTTCAAAACGTTATAATTTCATTTTAGAAAAAATTTCGAATTTTTTAAATATTAGAAAATTTCTCAAATTCCCCAAGATTCTTAGAAATGTATCAAGTTTAAAAAATATATTTTGCATTTAAATCATAAAATATTTTTCAAAATTAAGTAGAACTAAATTTTGTAAAATGTAATAAATTTTAAAATATTTCTAAGAATTTTGACGGATACTCCGAATATTAGAGAGGCACTCACAATTTTCCCCACGACATTGAATTTATATAAAACGTTAAGGCCTTCGTCAATATGAAAATTTTTTCAAATTTCGAAAAAAATTCAGAATTTTTAAAATTTGGTTTATTGGTTTTATTCTAATTTTATTAATTCAATCAATCTAAGATGTACCGTCCAAATATTTATGATTTAGACGAGTCTTGGCGATTTGTAGTTCACATTTTAATCGGTTAAAAAAAAATTGTAAATTTAATTTCCAAATTTTGAAATTTTGAAATATAATTTTACGTTTACAATTCTGAATTTTAACTCGGTTTTGAAAAACTTAATTATTTGAAATTTTCACATTCATATTCATTGCAATTTTTAAATTTCTTAATTAAATTTTAAAATTTGAAAAATTTGTAAACCGAATTTCACGTATACGCGATTCTGAATTGTTAAATGTTTGAAATTAATATTGAACGCTCAAGAAAATCTCCATTCTACGGTGGAGCATTTCTTCGATTTTTCCACTAGGTTCTTTCGCTTCGGCTGTCATTTTTCTTTTCCAGGTTATAGCTGGTCTTCCCACTTTACGTTTTCCTTGTGGATTCCACTCTAATGACATCCGTGTATATCATATCTCCTTTTGCGCTATCTTATTTCCGTCTTAATGTTTTTTTGCTTTGTTTGCCGCAGAAGTTCTATGTTGCTCATGGTGTTCGGCCAGAAGCATTTTATCAGTCTTCTCAGGCATTTATTCACATACATCTAGAGTTTATTTGTGATCTTCTGTGTGTGTTTCCATGTTTCACACCCATACAGCAGTACTGATTTTACACATGCATTGAACATTCGTAGCTTCGTGTTCCTCGACAGGACGGACGCATTCCAAATCTCATGGAGCTTGTTAAAAGTATTTATTGTTTCTGCTTATATGAGTTGACTAATGCCTTTTTCAGTGCCGCCTGTTTTTCTAAAATACAACTAAGGTTTTTACTGATGTTGATTTTGAGACCTACTTCGTGTGCTAGGTCTGATAGATAAATCATTGAACCGTTTTAGTGGTCCCCATTGGATACCATTTTGTATAGTAGTAGAGATAGTATGCATCATTGTCTTACTTCTCCTCGTGAGTTGAAATATTTGTCACTTTGCTTTCCTTTGTGTTGGTTCAATTTTGTTTCCGACATCCCGATACATTTCTTGTATTAATTAGTTCAATTATTTTCTTTGGTATGACTCTTTTACAAAGTGCTTTCCAGATTGCGCCTCTGTTGATTTAGTCAAATGCGCGTTCAAAGTCCATGAAGAGTAGATACAGTGGTGAACCCATTCATTTGATTGCTCTATATGATGATACGGATATCAACATGATCTGTACAGCTCCTACCTGGCCTAAAACCGGCTTATGCATTTCTCAGGTGTTGGTTATTAGTTGCTGCTGATGTGTGGTTAAAGGTTTGATCAGATAGATCCTTTATGGGGGGAATGTTCGTGTATTTTCCGGTGAATAAAAAGGCAGGTGAACTCGACCTCATCCAGGTTTTAACTGCCTGGTATAGTATTTGCGCGTGAAGCGACGAAAGCCAAGAGTTTTGTTGTTCACCAAAAATCTAAAAAATACAATTTTAGCGGAATGAAGCTAGGAATACATACATGTACATATATTTTCAACGTGATCATGCGAGTTGGTGATATTTCTGAACATATCTCAAATCACAATGATTCATAGACCTGTAGAAAATGAAACATATAAAACTTCTTTTTATAAAGGCTTGTCACAGAGGGGTCCCAGAAGACAGCGTGCTAGGTTTAGGGTTACCCTGGTTGTATATAATCAAATTACCCATTACTCTTTTAGTGTCCCACAAAAACCCTTAAAACCCCTGAGGTTCAAGAATAAACTATACAAAATAAGTTTGGCTTAAATGAGCACATCGCAGAGGTAAACATCATATTGAAATTATATTGGCATATAGGCACGTATACCATCCAAATAAGCACACCAAAAAACTTGAAAACATAATATTCTACTAAACGGGTTAACATATTATAAAATATTAACACATAAAAATGCCAGACCAATCTAACATGTCACACTTAACGCTGAGTCGGCAGAATTTCCAGTTAATAAAAAGCAAAAAATTGTTTAAGATTTTCAAATTAACTTCTTAATAAATCATGTTCGCAAGCTACATACATATAACCAGTTTGACATTCATTTTTTTGTTTGTTTTTGTGTTTTTAGGCAAATGACACCATCATCTTCGGTGTCAATGTTGTTTTATAGATAACAAAAATATGTTGAATTAAAATTTTCGGCAGATATTCATTCAACGATATACAACGCATCATTGTATGACGTTTTGGACCAAATTAATCCATTCTTGTTATCGAGATTTAATATTTATACATCCATTAATCACGATGTGTATTCGGGTACGCCGTGCGCGGTATCTGCAAATAATTGAGAAGGAAATTGATAAATTCTTTTAAAATTCTATTAATTATTATATATTTATTTGGAGGACTTAAGCCGTTTACATATTGGGTATGTATATATGTATGTAAGGCAAGCGAATTTTTGTGTATTTTATGGGATAATGTCAATGAATTATATATTTACGTGTATATATGGTGAGATTTTTTGGGGAACAAAATTTTATTTTATTTGGTCATTGCTTCATAAACACACACAAGATGACTAACAATAAAAATGGTTCCATGAAGATATGCAATTAAATGGAATGAGTAATAAAAATGTCACTCGATACCGAATTTATATTATTTTATCTTGAACAGTATTTTAAGGATTTCTTGGAAGATTTCCAATTTTAATAAGAATATTAATTTATAATCGTTGTTTTTTTGTTTGTATATTTTCAGGTAATTGGATAACTGGATAATTCATAAATTAGCGCATGGTTTTCTAATGTTCGTGAGTAAATATAAAAAAAAATAAGAAAGAACTTTGTTTATGTAACTTAAAATAACGTATATTTATGAAAGTGCATTAGCATGCAAACCGTGTTTTTTGTAAACGTATTGTAATAATTTTAGTGGAAGGCACGTATATTAATATAATATTATATGTTTATACGTTTAACTGTTAAAAACTATTTTCTAATAAATTTTCAGGTGTTTTAGAATTTATTTAACACAACCAGCACATGTGCTATTATTGTAACGTACAATCATAACTCGTATTATCATACCTAACCTATTGTTGAATTCGATTTAAACAAATAAAACGTCAAACTTAATTGAAATTCTCGAGATCTAACGTCCTAAAAAAATATAGTATTTAAATACTACTTTCAAAAAATTAATTATTCAAATTCGAATCGAAAAAAAATTAATTGACTAAGAAATTTGTTTTTAAGCCTAAATGCAGATACCTCGATTACAATTAACATTTGTTGTATTGCGTAATATCTACATTTAGGCGTAAATAAATTTCGTTTTCAATCAGTAACCGAATCCTTTTTCTCTACATCGTTCTTTTCCAACTCGTGGCTGGTCTTCTAACTTATTGTATCGATTGCGCATTCTAGTTCAATGACATTCATGTCGTGTCACTGGATTTTACACTTTTCTATTTAATTTTCAAGGTCTGGTTATTTTCTTCGTCCGTGGAGCTCTTTGCTTGGTCTAGTGATTTCTGTGAACGCTTCCAAGTCACTTGATGCCATTTGGGGTTACGCTGTTCAATTGTTGTATGAGACTATCTAACATTATACAAAGTAAAGTACACGCCGTAATCTTATTTTTCGGTAATTGTAGTATATTTCACTTTGATTGCCTTTGTACTGAACGCGATGCACAGATTTTATTTGGCAAAATACCTTCCATATTACAGTGTATCGTGTTAAATGGGAGTTCAAAATCTACAAAGAGTAGGTAACAGTGGATCGCAGTGATCAAACCTTATTCTTTCTATTTCCCTGGAGTTCTATACGGTTCTACCATTTGGGTTCAACGGTTTATTCCAACATAACAACGGGCCTGATCCACGCTTTGTGTAGCTTCAGCTAGCGGAACTTGATAAGTGTTTAGATTTTAGCAGTGGCTTTAGAGGATACAAAGCACGACTGCCAGCTGAATATCTTCACCCACACTGTTATCGTGAATGATAAGATAACCCACATATTTAAACCTCCTCACTCCCTCAAATGCCACTACTAAAATCTGGAGTGCCATTGTCCCTATAACCACAGATCATGTATTTCGTTTTGAACTCATTGATCTGAAGTCCAACTGAAGCTGAAAACTCTACAAGCGGATCAAGTATTTCTTTCACTCCGTTGCTATTCAGTCCAATCACGCATATCTCATCTGCATATGCAAGCACCTGATTGGACTGGCGATATAAGATGTTACGCTGAGGTGTTTCAGTTTTACGAAAGATGTAATCCAACATGAGATTAAAGAGTATCGGGGACAGAGCATCTCCCTGCCGAACACACGAGTTAACTGCAAAAATCGTCGATAGCCTGTTCTCAACTTTAACACAGCATTGAGACTGCGCCACTGTATCCTACACAATCGTACCAATTTTGTTGGCAATCATAGGTATTCTTGGGCAGACCACAAACTCTCTCGGTTGATCGAGTCACAGGCTTGCCGGAAATCCAGGAACACCTGATGTACGAGGATGGATGTCTCATAATATTTAGATAGAATCATCCGCAACGAAAAGGCCTGATCAATGACTGATCGATTCAGCTGTGCAAAGGAGAGCTAATCCGCGATAATTCTCACACTTCAAAAGGTTTCCTTTCTTGAAGATGGGGGCATATTGCCGCCACTTTCCATTCGTCAGGCATAATTTCGCTTCGCCATACCAATCGAATAAGGTCGGAATACATTCCACAAAGCATCCTTTCCGAATATCAAGAGCTCCGAATTAATGCAGTCCACCCCAGGTGCGCGGTTTTGTTTCAATCTCTGCATGGCCTTAGTGAATTCCTGAACATCAAGCAGGTCAGTAAAGTGTCCACTCTATGCGTCGATGGTGACACAGAGGTTACCATCCCGGTCCCGAATGGCGGGTGACGCAGGCCTGAAAGTATGGTGCAGTCCAATAATCCCTTTAAAGAAATTACGTGAACGGCGCTCATTGCTGAGTTGTTGTAATTTCAGAACATCGGCCTTCCACCATTCTCGCTTCTTCCGTCTGCACATCTGCTTAGCTGCCCTCCTTGCAAGAGCAGCCTGGTTTTTCCTTACAATTGTTAGACGAGGTTGCACTTCACTATGGGGTAAATTTTGTTGCTCTTACAGTCGTTACACTCGTCATTAAACCAATTATTCATGGGTCTGACTTTCACTATACCTAACGTCTGTTGAGCAGCACTGACAACCGAAGTTTTTAGTACCTCCCAGACAGAGTTCACACAGTCGGATTGGTAATTAGCTCCCTCACTGTTGTCGGTGACAAGACATCGTTTCTTTTGATCTTCATTTATCAGACCTTTACAGTCGAAATGTCCCAGCGACCAAATGATGATCGCTGCCTACGTATTTGGTTGCTACCCGATAAGTTCTCACATTCTGCACAACCCGGACTCCCGTGCCGGTTACTTGAGCATAGGTCCAGTGTTTTTTTGGCGTTATCCATTTTTTTTTGTTGACATTATACACAGATTATTTGTTTACGAATGCAAGTCGTCAGCCCAGCGATCCAACCATTTAGTCGCCTCCTACGACTAGCAAAGGATACTGTGGTGGTATTCTTGGGGAAAATGTTCTTGGAATTTAGATTTACGAGACTTGTGAGTGCCTCCCGACCACAGGGGCCAACGTAACTTCCCTACTTCTGCTAATATTGTGCTAATATTTTCACAATTGTAGATATTTACCGTCGAATTTTTCAGCTGGTTTATATATGTGGTCACTTAGACCTTGTTGTTCTTTAATTTCTCTATAACAGTGTAAATTTTCTTTTTCATTGATGGATGGCTGTTGATTGTTTCGTTATTAGTACCACCGGACTGCTTCTGCGTTGCTCTACCAAATATTTTGTCCATGCGTCTTTAATTGATCAGATGCTAATCTGGTCGGCTTGTGATTTGTGATTGTGTTCTTGTAACCATAGGAAATTGAGCTAGCGTGTTTCTATGAAGTTCTTACTCATATTTTTGCTAGTCTGAATTTTACTTGCTTGATTTTGAACAGTACCCTTATCAACTGATGATCACTTTGTGCTGAGAGATTTCCTCATCATTGTGACATCTTCTAATGATGTGAGGAAAATCTTTTTTATTTGTAAATGGATCTATCTAGTCAAACTTCATTCAAATTTTACATATCATCTTTTTTCACAATTGTGTCCATCCGCATATAGAGCTGGAAAATAAATTAATCGTTTTGGATGATCCCATTAAAGGGTTTTCGACATATTTATTGGAATCATGCTCATTCTGTTCCATTCCACAAAAATAAATTAACGTTAGGATAAGTAGTATCACACAACCGCCAAGTTCAATAAATCATATTGCAGGATAGTCACGACCTTAATAAGGGTGCAGGGAGTCTTCACTGAACCATTTGTAGATTTTTTTTAAACTGAACTGTACATATTTTATTATGAGCCTTCTTACAGATTATTTGAAGTTAACGTGTTTCAACAGACAATAAAAGCATCGGGCGATCCTACACTCATATGTCAGTAGAATTTTATTTGGCTGTTGATAAATACTCCCGCTATGGGCTCCGTGAAATTGAGTCTACATCCGGATTTCTTTGTTTAATTTGTGCTGGAATTAAAAATAAAATTAAAAAAGGATATTAGACCAGAAATATTCAAAAATTGTTAGGACCAATTTTTTTTTTTAATTTGAACTAGACGGAATTTTTTTAGGTTGAAATTCGAGACAACCTTTGCCTGCTTTCGAATTGCTAAAATAATAAATCAGTTAAAATAAACTATATACGTAAACTCTGCTATAAACATAACAATAAGACAATTGTGAAGGTTTGAAAGAGGTTGTCTTTTCTTGGGAAAATTAATTTTGTATCTGCTTGTCTGGTAAGCAAGCAAGGCAGAGTTAGCAGCTTTTAACGTAAGTCGGCACAGTTTTTTTTTCAAGAACAATAATATTTGTTTAAGGCTCTATATCAAAGCCTATTTTAACATTCACTATCACAAACGAAATAAGTGGCATTAAGTATAGCCTACATAGTCCAGCCCCACATTTCAATGTAGAGATGCAATCTCTAAGATTTATAAATATATTGTAAAATTCATATTAGGACTTCGCACTCGCCCTCCAATCAAATTATATATTCATATTAACTCTATAGAGAATTAACGAATAGAAGTGGTTTGGGGATGGTAATTCCCATACCAATGTAGCCCCCGTGCCACTGAGAAGGATGTGGATCCATCTGTAACACAATTTAATTTGATTTTGTATGGATGCACCAAACATGTCAACTAGAATATTTCTTTCAAAAAATTGATTTGAGAGCTCTTATGCACTCGCTACTTTGAGCTTTTTCAACTCATACATAAACAAGGCGAGGGCAATGGCCACAAGTTGGTCTGAACATTTTTATTTTATTTTTTAAATCATTTGAATTATTCCGCACGCTTGTGTCCCTCCTCCTATCATTTTGTAAATTCTTTTAAACCCAACAAAATAATATCGAACAATAGATGGTTTGAGGGTGGTAGCCCCATATAACCCAGTAACATTTTATGTAATTTTTTTTTTGTAAAGATTTTAATTTTGTTACCCGCTCGTGTGTACTCCCGCTTCCGTCGAATTTTAAATTACCATAAACCGTAGGTATAGCATATTAAAGAGAGCTCTAGTTGAGGCTGCAGTAGGCTGGAATAATTTTGAATAATTTATCCGCTGCTATACCGAGATTTTAGTTCCTATAAACCATAAAATATTGTGAAGAAATAGTTTTGGCTTTGATGTTAATGGGGGCAGTGTCAGAAATATTTTTTATGAGAATTATGTTTCGTTGGTGATCGTTAGTCCTGAAATGAAAGTTAGCGAACTAAACACTGCATGCTACTAATTTGGCTATTTTAGCAAAAATAAAATCTTAAAAGTTACTTTTGAGTCAGAAACCATTTGACAAACTTAGATCACGGCGGCTGAACATTATTTTTTATAATTTTATAAACCATTTTTTTATTCGAATAGTTGTCCAATCATTTAATTAAATCTCGCGTAGTATTTAATATATCGGTTATTAGACGATTTTTACTGTGTACATATAGAAATAACATGAATATACATATATTAGGATCACCATCAATTATATATAGAAACTAGGCCTTGTCGTCTCGAAACTGGTCATTGTCGTCTCGAAACTGGTCATTCATATATCCTACAACTTTCAAAATTTTGTTTCTTAAAACAGAATTATAAATCAAACGGATTCCGGTTGAGATGGGTGTTATAATTCATATGTCATTTTATTTAGGATTAATTTATATGATTAATTCAAAAGAATTGGGTAAAACAAAGACAATATAAATTTTATTCTGGTCAGAAGCATTTCAAACTCAGGTATGGTACAACCCGGATCGATGACAATTTCATAAACATAATTCAACGAAACAAAAAATGATTCACCATTCTACCATCCCTCGTAAAAGCGATAGTTTCTACACCGATTATAATGCAACATAAATTTTTTGATAGAAGTGGGATGATTGAATTTATACCCATATGCTGTTTTTTAATCGATCATGATGCAATGCGGACGTGTAGAACGCTGGAAGTTAATTAAAGTTATAGTTCTAATTCGTTTCTTACATTTGTATATTGTATATTTGTATTTTATATTCGTTTTCAAACATTTGATTACTGATGATAGAAATCGCCACCATAATGTTAAAATTGTAGTTTTCGCCGAATTATCGTTCCCATAACTACCCGTTTTTGACAAATTACCATTATCGGACAATTGAAGTTTTCGATAATTGTCGATTTTGGTGAATTATCCGTTTTCGGCGAAGTGTTATTGTTGCATTTTCAGCAAACTGTCATTTTCGATGAATTGGCCGTTTTTGGCATTTCCGATGGTAAAAATCGCCATCAATATATATATATTAAAATAGTCACGTTTTCGAAGAATTATCGTTTTCGGTGAACTGTCAGTTTTTCACCGATTTGCCGTTTTCGGGTAATTGTAGTTTTCGGTGGTTTGTTTGCGGTAAAATATCTGTTTTCGATATTTCGGATTGTAAAAATCACCTCATACAAATAAAATTATCGTTTTCGAAAAATAGTCGTTTTTACCGGATTATCGTTTTCGATAGATGTACTAGGTATTTGTTTTTGATAAATTGTCGTATCCGGCTAATTGGTGTTTTCGATGAATTATCGTTTTAGGTGAATTGTCCGATTTCGGAGAAATGCCATTTCGGCAAAGTGTAATTTTCAGTGAAAATTCGTTTTCGGTCAATTGTCTTTTTTCGGCAAATCATCATTTTTCGGTAAATTGTCCGTTTTCGAAGAATTGTCGTTCCGCCCGAATTATAGGTTTTGATAAACTGTCCATTTTTGGTAAATTGCCGTTTCCGGCTAATTGTATGTTTTCGATATATTGTTATTTTCGGTGAATTGTTCGATATTGGTGAACTGTCATTTTCGGCGAAGTATAATTTCAGTGAAAATTCGTTTCCACTGAATTGTCCATTCTCGGCAAATTATCATTCTCGGCCAATTGCCCATTTTCAGCATTTCCGATGGTAAAAATCACTAATATACAAATAAATAAAATATTGTCGTTTTCATAGAATTGTTGTTTTCGCCGAACTGTCGTTTCCGCAATGAACTGTCTCTCCGATAAATAATCGTTTTTGGTGAGTGGGGTCCGATTTCGGTAAAATCTCATTTTCTGCGAATTTTCCGTTTTCGGCGCATTATCGTTTTCAGTGAACTGTTGAATTCTCGATTAACTGAATCATCCTAGTTTGTCCTGAATGTTTATTGATATTCCTATTTTGCTAACCATAAATTGTTCAGGGCACATACGATCAGTCAAAAATTTCGCCTATCAGAGTAATTTTTTCGATTTTTGAGATTGATTGACCATTTATAGAACACTACTTCTAGAAGTAGTTGAAAAAACAGCAAAAATCTTTTTAAATTATAAGAATATTGTGTCACACATCTTGTTTTATGGCCATTGTGTATAGTCAACCAACATTGCATAATAACATTGTAAGCGTATATGTCGTGTAAGTAATTGTATAGCGTATTATGTCCATATATAAGTAATTGTGGCGTATATTTATATAAATGCTGCCTAATTTGTTCAATTTGCATATACGTATTCAAACTATATTTAATTATATAATTATATTTCTATTTTATAGGATTACGCGAAGCTGGACAATGTGCGAGTTTTACGAGTATGTGTAGACGATCAAAATGTTATTTGTTCTTATTGTGTGTTCTGTTAAGTTTTTTTATTTAATTTAAATTTTAAACGTCATCAAGTATTTTAGTATTTTTTAATTATGAAAGATGCGGTAAGCAGATGATTGTTTCAATTTCTACTTTTATTGTTTCTATGTATAGTATCTTGCAGGGAGTCTTGATGTATCTATACTGTGGTCAAAGATTTTCAAAATACTTGGCTTAGAAATAGGGGTTAAGTTTGAAGAAGACTTTCTTAATCTATAATTCCGTTCATAAATTCACAAATTTTCATTCTTTTTTCATTTTGAATTCTCTATACTTGTTGTGAGACTCAGGGTCTCCCAGCACTTTCATAGCTTTTAGACTCGTTACGCCGTTATCAGCCAAATTGAGAACGGTGCGTGTTACAGGTCCGTTTCGAACTGACCATCTAAATTTTGCACTCCATACTAGCTTCTATAGTACTGCTATGATTGTTGGCTTTCCCCGTGCTCAACAGGAAGTCAAATAAATATGTTGATCATCGTATTGCTCGGTTCGATGTCCTTTAAATGTAATATAACAATAAGATAAATTTAACCAAATTAGTTAGGAAATCACCATACTGGACAGCTCCTAAATTATTAAGATTCGAAATACCACATACATATATTGAATTTTATTCAATTTTCAAAAATAGTTTTTAGATCTTTTGAAATTTGAATTTTTTTTGGATCTTTGGAACAGTGACTGGTTTGTTTACAAAGTCGTTTTTACAAAATTTTTGTTTTCGCCCGTGACTGTGAGAAATTTTTATACTTTAATAATTGTTGTGGCGCTGGTACTCTAAGTAACGTAGGCTAGAGAGACCTCCACTATATAATTTATTTCATCATTTGAATCTGAGTTTCGTAATTTCTCATATATAGATCTTCATCGTTCTCCTGACCAGGTGAAATACTCTTTGTTGTGTCTGAACTTTTTTGTTTTTATCTGAGGGTAGCAGTTGAAAAGTTGTACCATGTCTATCTAGTTCGTTTGGCGTGCAGTTCTCCATGGGTTCCGAGAGATCGGGGACTAAGACTATCCGGATGCTGAACTGCTCATTCGGCTCATTTAGAGAAGAGTGGTAACCCAATGCCACCGAGATAAGGTAAAACATAACTTTTAAGGCATGTATCGGTGCCATCCTCAGCGCTTAAAAGAATACATGATGTTATTTGCACCTTTTTGATCCCATTTCTGTAGGTTATTTTTTGATAAGTACAGGTCTTGCTTGCCAAAAATTTTGATTTGTCAGTAAAACCTAGTCTTATGCCGTTTAAGGTAAGTGAGCCTACTACCGGAATTTTACAATGGTAAAGAGTCCAGCTCAGTCTTGCGCGAGCTGAATGCCTTTCCGCACATCTGATGGCCCATATCGTAATGATTAGGAGGGTATTTTGGATTACCTCCTTAATCGTATTTTTAAGAGACAGTTACCTACGTTATCCGCATAAGCAATCACTCCAATCCCTTCTCGCTCCAGCTCCAACATTAACCCATTGGTTGCTATGTTCCAGAGAAGATGGGCCAGAACATTTCTCTGTAAAGTTCCCTTAATCACCTGCCTCTTAATGGTGGACTCTCTCAGCTCCGAGTTAGACATCCTGCTCACCAGAGTGACAATCCCTCCAGAATTGCCTTCGTCTTTATTTTGTTAAGGAAAATACTACCGTACTACTACAATACAATGAGTGCCAGGAATATGGCGATTTTTTTTTTTTTTTTTTTTTTTTAAAAGGACTTGGCATAGACACTTTTACGGTCCATAGCCTTACCTTACATTCACACAACATTCATTCAAACCATTCATTCATCCCATTCACACAAGTACAGTATACCATCTGCGCATTGCATAGCTCCATGTCACCCTGTACAGTGACATGAAAGATGGGTCGGCCCATGAGTTCTACATTCCAACAGAGGGTCATAATAGATGTTTTCAATTTAATCACCGATCGTAATCGGGAGATGAAAAATCCCTTTTGCATCCCGCCTCTGTTGGGATTCGAACCCGGTACCTCCCGATCCAAACGTCGCAGCTTTAACCACTGCGCTATTTGCTCGGTCTAATATGGCGATACATAAGATAAAAAACAGCGAATGAAGTTTCTATTAGTAAAGCACTGTGGGAAAATCATATCGTTAATTAGTTGGTTTACCCACAGTGTGTCTGGATTTTAAACGTAAACCTAAATTTGGCAGCTAAAAAAGATTTTTCACTGTTATATAGGTAACAATTATAGAGGCCTGCATTATTGACAAACAAACAAAAAAAAAATTAATTTTCAATTAAGAGTTTCGAAGCAAGTTTTGCTGAAAGTGATCATTGAAAATGTATATTCCTGACCCTATCGGCATTTAAATCTCTATACTTATACCTTAAATCACAAAAGTGAAAGCGATGGGTGCAGCAGTTTCAGTTCTGAAATGTAATCCTGCAGAAATTTAATGTTTTTGGAGAAATTAATTTTATTTCTCCGCTCCTATTGTTTATGGCTAAGCATTTGTGCTTAAGAGTATTTATAAAGTGATGAATATACAGATGTATTCATCTAAATGTTCCTTTGTGTTTTTTTAGCTACTCGTGTATACCTTACTTCAGCTAAACAAATAAGACCACCAAAATATTTCTGTCTTCTAAAACATGTTACTAAGAAATCAAACCAAATTTAATTCAAAGATATTTGGAAACCGCGTCGAATAATTTAATAATTTGATCTTCATTCTATAATCCTATATATACATACATATATATGTACAGATATTGTCTACAAAATAAATCCCAATCTCCTTTTGTGTATATACCATAAAAACCAAAAAACCACAATAAAATGTTAAAATGAAGAGCAAACTTATGCCCAGCCGCAGTAGTCTAAATTTGCTTTGTCTTATTTATACAAATATGTTACGTATCTGACTATATATAATAAATATAATGTGAAATTAGCCCTATATAAATCATTGGTTCGAATCGACAACGCAATCGACATACATGAAATAACTTTAGGCGAGCCAAAACAATCTAATTAAGTTCTTAAAACAAATTACCACTGACATTCGCGTATGTATAGGATGGTGTTATGTTCATAAAAAAATTTCTCGTTATATAAAATAAAATTTTGGCCAAAAACCAAAAAAGATTACAGCATTGCTGTGCCCGTATTGACTTAGATAAATTAGTTTTGTGTTTATGAAAATTAGATAACATAAAATAAAACATTTTAAAAGCTTCTTAAAATTTTTTGTTGTTGTTGTTTGTTAAGAATACACATAAGAAATACAAATTTAATCGATTTGTCAAAATTCACAACGGGTAATCTTCTGTCTCGGTTGCTGTATGTACTGGGACTAAAACATGAATATTTAGATTTATATAATTATGTGTAGAACATTTAATATACCTCCAAGTTATTGGTATATAGATATGAATAAATGCGCGAATCGAGCTCGATTAAATGAATAGCATTTTTCGCAAGACTAACATACATATTATATGAAACAAATTAGCACAGCAGTATGAAAACTATTTATATCGCACGTTCTTCTGGAAATCCATTCTTTAGAAATATTCATATATATATATATATATATATATATATATACGAGTATATGTACATAATTGAAATACAGCGTGAAACAAGCTGAAATTTGTTATAAACTTATCGTTTTGAAAGAGTTCAATTTAAGTGTAGCGCGCACAGCACAAAGGGCAACAATTTTTATTTTTTTCAATTTTTGGAATCATCACGTACGAGTATGTATATACCGCAGATTGCAAAATTTATTTTTATAAATTACACGATGATTGGTAATTTATATTTACAATGTGCGCCAAACACATGAGTTATGAGTTTTTAAAAATATTTGGAAATTTCTGGTCGATTTATATTAAATGAGCGCGCGGGTAAATTCATGTATCAATTAATTATGTTTGGATGCTGTATGCGGGGATAATGTTTTGGTTCTTTTGAGTGCATTAAAACCATATATACTTGATGTTATAACGAGAGTGAATCTTCAATTTTATATATGGTGGAATTTATATGCATTGCGTTGAATCGAAATAAATCGATTTATTTATATAGACGAATTCATATGTGGATATATACAGCTTTCGATTTTTTGAGAACTTGCCAATGATGTTTATATTATGTATTCAAAAATCGTTCGATATTAATTTATTTAGAAGCAGAGACGAATTATTCACGTCAATATCCTAAATCTACCCTAAAAAAAAAGTATGTCCTAAATTTGTACTAGAAAACAACAAAAACAATTTTCGCTTATATGTGTTAGTGTGTAATGCAGATTATCTCAATATAACGAATTTTATCTATAGGACAACAAAATGTCCTAGGAAATATACATGATTTCCTGAATTTTCTTGGGAAAATCTAAGGAAGCGGACATCATAATGACGCATACACCAAGATATTTTAAGGTCTATGCTATCAAAGATTTACAGTATTTTTGTGATAATTTCAAAATGTTATTTGTCACATCAAAAAGAAGGTTTTAACTATGGACCGCTAATCATTTATGCTCCTGCCTAAATAATTATTGGTAAAAAAATATAGGATCTACATTCTGAAGATTCAGAGACAAATAGCAATGCTATTTGTCGGATAGCTTAAACTTTAAGATATCTTGGTGTATGCGTCATTATGGTGTCCGCTTTCTAGGATTTTGCAAGCAAATTAGAAAAACTCATATACATAATCGATATACATTAGGTCATACCAAACTTGGTTGTCCTAAACCCCCTCAGCCCCTACTTTGTCCAAAATTGAAATACATTCCGGATATATTAAAACTTAAGATATCTTGGTGTATGCGTCATTATGGTGTCCGCTACCTAGGAATTTTCCAAGGAAAAATCATATATTTGTCATACGTGAGGTCATACCAAACTTGGTTGCCCTAAACCCCCTAATTCCTTTTTTCCAAAATGGAACCATTTTTTGGATAGCTTAGACCTTAAGATATCTTGGTAAATGCGTCATGGTTATGGTGTCCGCTTACTAGGATTTCCCTAAGAAAATTAGGAAAATCATATAATCGAGATACAAGAGGTCATACCAAACTTGGTGGTTCTCCCCTAATTTTTCCAAAATTGAAATACTTTTTGGATAGCTTAGACTTTAAGACATATTAGTAAATGCGTCGGTATGGTGTCCGGATCAAGGATTTTTCCAAGAAAATTAGGAAACATCATATACATAATCGATCATGAGGTCACACCAAACTTCATTGTTCTAAACACCCTAATCCCCTACTTTTTCCAAAATTGAAATATTTTTCGAATAGCTTAGACCTTAAGATAGCTTGGTAAATGCGTCATTATGGTGTCCGCTAACTAGGATTTTCCCAAGAAATTTCGGAAAAATCATATAATCAAGATATAGGAGGTAATACCAAACTTGGTTGTCCTAAACCCGCTAATACCCTACTTTTTCCAAAATTGAGATAGTATTCGGATAGCTTAGACCTTACGATATCTTGGTACATACGTCATTAAGGTGTTCAGTTTCTTGGATTCTTCCAAGAAAATTAGGTAAAATCATATAATCGAGATACATGAGGTCAAACCAACTTGGTTGTCCTATAACCCCTCCTAATCCCCTTTTTTTTCCAGAATTGAAATATTTTTCGAATAGCTCAAACCCATAAAGATGTCTTGTTGTATATAACAAGAAATGAATATTCAGAAAATCATATATTCGTTGCACCAAATATGATTGTCCTTATATGATAAAATTCGTTATATCGAGACATTCTGCTTTGCACACTAACACATATAAGAAGAAATTGTTTCTACTGTTTTTTTAGGACAAATTTCACATGCGTATAGACGAATTTGATTTTGAACCTTAATTTCAAAAATTCCAATAATAAATGCTTGCTCGATTCACTTATATACAATAAGCGTGTTCCATTGGTGAGAGCAAACTATTCACAACTACTCATGCTCACATGATGCTGTAGTTGTTTTAAGTACTTACGCATAAAATTCACGCCAGAGGAATTTTAGTTTAAAAAATAAAATGGATCGTTAAGGAGAGCTACAGGTATATAAAGTGGTCAATGACAATAGAAATGCAAAGCAACCAGGTCAGCTTTGCAACGATGAAGGGCTTATCTCGAGTTATTGGAGCAATAGATGGCAGCCATATCAGGATTAATCCTCCTAAAAACAATAAAGAAGTGTATATTACAGTTTATTGTTACAAGGCATTGTGAATGCGGAAAAAAATCATCATTGATATTCACTGTGGTGAGCCTGGATTTATTCACGATGCTCGGTTGTTGCGAAAGGTAGCATTTTACAGGCATATCAATGACGAATGAAGACCCATCTTTGATTTTACCATGAGGTGGTTTGCTTGGTAACTCAGCTTACACCGAATGTAATTACATATAGTGCCACAGTTCAAAGATTTTGGAAATTTAAACGCGAAACAACTTAAATTTAATTATCTGCATTCAGCAACAAGAATAGTTGTTGAAAATGCATTTGGCTTGTTAAAGGGTCGGTTTCGAAGAATTACATTTTTCGAAAGCCCAAATATCGGATTTATCACCAATTGCATATAGTACCTGCTAAATCCGCTGAAATTTCTAAACTATACCTGCCATTTTTTGAGCACGGACAACATTGTCTTCAAACTGTTCTTCATTTCTCATTATTTTTAATGATTCTATAATGTGGTTTTGACAACGTTTACAGCAATAGAAATATTTGTATCACTACTCAAAAAGGTCTTAAAGCATCAATTTTACTAGACTATCTATTTGCTTGCTTCAAGAAAATATTTTGAATCGGCAAAATAATTAACAACTAAATTATGCGAATCAGCAAAATATGGCACAAAAATTGGTTCAACAGTTTTAATTCGTGTTTGAACTCCAGAATGTCTTCCTTTTATATTTGCAGCATTATCTTACCCTTGGTCATTATTTTGCTGTATTGTTAAATTCGTACCAAGCATTTCGTTAATTCCATTAGTCTGTGATTGAAATTGTAGCAAAGTATTTAAAGTTGTGATAGTTAGATTTTCTGTTGGTCGTCCTAAACCTTTCAATGCTCCCGTTTTTCAAAAAAAATATTGTATTAAGTTAGCATCACCTGTTCAGGTGGAACACAGTAGCTAAAGCAATCAACAAAATAATAATTTCAAAAAATACTAAAAATTTTCGATACCAAATTTTAGTTGACTCACATAGTAAAACACACGGAAAATTTAATTGCATCAGTACTAGATAATTTTTTGTGTGGTTTACTATTGGAATGATTGGCAAGGTCAATTAAAATTTGGTATCAACATTTTATTTTTTAATAAAATTCCCTTAAAATTAAAAATAAAATTGGATAGATAAATCCGGCACTCAATGACAATAAAGGCCCACGGTGCAGCACAAATACTTAAACATTAAAAACACCCAGCCATGATTTTTAGTCATCATCGGGAATCGAATCCGCAAGTGGTCGATTCTGTTTGTGTAAAAAGGACACTGAGAGTGAGAAACATATATGTTCGATTATTCCTCTACGAGAATAAGGAAAAGACTTTGAATCAAGTATTTTGGTGGTGAGAATGTAAATGAATTTTAATAACCATTTATAAAAATTGTAAATGTTTTATTTAAGTGTAAAAAATTAACATGCACTGAAAGTGATGGAAAAATTGGTATGTCTGTTTCGTCCATCGAATGAGAAATAAGCGCTCATAATCTAAGATTGATGAGCACTGTAATCTGTGTGTGAAACATTATTGACACCAATGATCCAAATTTTATGTTACAGTCCACACTAAAAAAAAATCATCAAATCTCTTATGTAGAGTTTGTGATAAAAGAGTTGTATACTCTATGCGTAGGCACTGAATGCAGTGGCGTAACTACATATACAAATCATAAGTCCCCCACAAACTTTTGGCATGACCCAATCTCAACCCACAAATCTAAAAAATTATATCTCTCCAACGAAAATTAAATTTCGATAACGAATTTTAATCGACCTTGCCAAGCACTCACATAGTAAATGAAACGAAAAATTGTCTAGGAGTAATGCAAGACAATTTTTCGTGCGTTTTACTATGTGAGTGCTTGAAAAGGTCGACTAAAATTAAGCATCGAGAAATTTTAATATTTTGCTTATTTTTATTGTATTGATTGTTATATATCGGTAGTAGTAATAGTAGAATTAAAAGTAGTGAGCGATGCTAAACCTTAGCCAATTATTTAGGAACATTTCGATTAAATAGGATTAAACAATAAGGAAGTAAAGATTAGTTAAGAATACTAACTTGATCTTTTGTATCTAAATTTCAACTTTATGATAATCAAAATACGAGTCAGCCCAAAATTATAGTGATTACGCAGCTTCTCCAATTTAAAATGTCCAATAATAATTCAGGATAGTTTAGCCGAAAAAATTGTGATTATGATTGTCACGCTTGTATTACTTTATTAGCAATTCCAGTAGCCAAGCTCAAATTATTTTAAAAAAAAATATCCAGTTTCTTGTTGTTGCGATAATTTGACGAACTTCCTGTTGAGATTTAATAACACAATTACGATCTATTATGCGGACACGTTCATTAAAAACTATTGCGTGTTCAGATTGTCTTTCTTTCTTAGGTCCACACAATTCCATTTCAAAGCAACTTTATTAGAGGTGAACGATTCGAGAATTAATGTCAACATCTATAATTTTAAATATCGTTTAATTTACGATTGCAACATATTTTAATATCATTTCATCACGAATACTGATTCAATATAGTTCTAGCTACAAAATCTTAATTTTTAATTTCTTCAAACAGGAACTGCTGAGTAAAAAAAACATTAATTATCTCAAAACTAGGTTTAGGTCGCATATAAATCGCATTTATAAATCAAAAGACCTGATGGGTTTTGTGAAAAAGTAGGAAACGAACCCGATTTTAGTATATAAATGATTATTGATTTGTCTTTTCGAGAAATATTAGAAAAGAACCCACACAAAATCACACGCAGCTCTAATTCACATGACCTTTTCCAAATAATTTATCGATGCTGGCTGAGCGATAAACTTGCAACACAGCTATAATCAATGTAAAATTAAACACCGCAATCTTTAACTATAAAGTATAGTTTTCCTACGAACTTCCTTCAAAAGCATCAGCTAAAATCACCTTGCAACTCATCATCGCATATTATCGAAATTAAAAAAAGTTAAATCGTCAGGAAATACTTAAATAAAATCACCACCTAAAATCAGTATGTATTTGACCTTATACAACAAACTATTTATTGACAATTTAAGAAGAGATTTCACTATAAATATATGTATATAAATATATACGATTCGCTCACATATAGCAAAACTATAATAATTACTTTTCAGTTTAGCAACAATTTCAGGGTCGATCATCTTGTTCGCGCGATCCAATTATATGAAAATAATTTTTGTTATTTTTTTATTATATCAATACATGACGTCATAAATCAAAATCCGCTTTACGAATTAGTACATATGTTATATACATATATATATATAGACGCGGGTGTCATCAATCCCAATTTTATGTGTGGACACAAATTATTCTATTATTTTATAGTATAATGTGTGTCAAGATCAAAAGATCATCAGCGACATTTTTTTTTCTTTTAATTTAAATTTTAATCAAATCGATTCATAAAATTACAAGTAAACGAAAGTGAAAATAACTTCCCGTCATCTTCGTTAATTGAAGGTCAACAGACCGCAATAAAAAGAAGCAAAAACATTATTATTCGTTTTTTTTACTGTATATATTGTATGACGTCGTCGACGAAATTTCTCCTTACAAAATATTCTCTTATTCGTTTACGAATAAAAAAGAGCTTTGATGGAGGCTAGCATCGACATAAGAAATAATAAAGTCGACACACAAAAGAGATATTAAAAAAACTGAGTCATGCATACCGTTTCGGTTTTAAAAATAAAAAACGTCATGAATAAAACTAAAAACTTTAGTTATTTCTCTTATATGCGCCCGCGAGTAGTTCTCTTTGTATATACATATATAAATTGTATATGAGAAGCCCACTTACGCAAACATCTTACATATATAAGTTTTGTTTATTATTTTCTTTGATTTTGTTTTTTTATAAAAGTTTTTTTTTTATTTCGTTTTCTTTTTCATTTTCTTATATACTACACTTATTTAGTATATACGGTCGCAATGGTAGGAATGAACGACCTCCTCCTACTTGTTTAAAGTTAGTTCGCTCGCGAAAGTTGTTGAGTGCACACCAAAACGTATTTTCTTCTAATTTTTTTGGTTTTCATTTATTTTGTATATGTGAGAAAATAAAATTTAAAATTAAATTCACCAAAACAAAAAAAAAATTTTTTTTTTTTTTTTTAAATTAGAAAGGAAGGAAAACTTTTGTGTGTCGATTTTCAACCCGTGTCGTGACCAATCATATTTATCGGATATAGTGTGAAAAGTGAATTTTTTGTTTACTAGTGTAATATAATAATAGTAATTATATCGATATATTGGATATATAATAATACATATTCAAATTTAGAAAGGATTACCAATGATCGTATAATAAAAAATAAAATAAAAAATTAAGTTTCTATAGTGTGACATTTTCTATAAGTGAATGCCTTAATTAAAATTAATGAAAATTATTTTAAAGTGCGAATATTTAAAGTGATTTTTTTTTATAAATAATAATTAAATGTGTGATTGAGGACAACGCAAAATTTGTTGCTATTTCGTATTTTGGATTATTTCTTCGCGTGAATACAAGAAAAAAATTTTGAAATTTTTTTCTTTCAAAAAAAAACCAAAAATTGTATTTCTTTTAAATTTTGAGGTGAGCTTTAAAAAAAAATAACGTTATTATTGTAGTTTTCAATTTTTTTTTTATAATAACATGTTGGAAAGGAGAAAACGCGGTCAACTTTTTCTTAACATTTATTTTTTTTTTGTTTTGATATTTATTCTTTTCAATTTTATTTATTTATTTCTTAATTCCAATCAATCGATTAGTATTAGTTTAAATAAATCAAAAAAAAACCTGATATTTTTTTAATTACTTTGCGATTTATATACATTTTTTTGGTGGTCGAAGCAAAACTTGTATAACCAGAAATTATGCAAACAGATAATTTCGTTTTTATTTATGTTATTTGTGTTTTGGTCCCACGAAGTTGAACTTTATTTGTATATATATTTATATTTAAATATATACGTTCTATCACGGAACCCCTTTCACTTTTAGTATTTTTATCATTATATTGACATTTTCAAAAAAAAAAAAAAAAAATTAAAAAATAAAACCATCTTAAGGCTATAGTTAGATTTCAAAATTTCCAACTTATATTACCTTTGGTCTAATTTATTAATCATGCAAACACTATTAAATAATTTACCAATGATTATATGATCATTAAAACTACAGTATTAAATGGAAATATAATTTTTATTATAATTAAAACTAATTAGTGATCTAAACCAGAAAACAAAATTAATAAATTTTATTGTTTATAGACTTATGTATATGCGTGTGCAATCATTAAATTACGATCTCTAATCAAAATGTTTAATTAAAATGTACAAATATGAAATAATGCACCGTATAACTCAATATTAGAGATTATATGGTCCCTAAAATTAAAACAATCATATTTTTTTTATTTTTGATGAAAGTTTAATTTAAAATTTTAAAAAAAATTGATTTATCCATTATATCTAGCAGACCATAAACATATAATTTTTCAGTTTTTTTTTGTCATAATTTCTCTCAGACAATGAAAGTAATTACTTTCTATGATTTTATTTTACATAAGTTTAATCTTTAATTACAATAAAATTAATTTTGAAAATAAGAGTTTTCTGTATATACATTTATAATAAACCTTATAAATATTTATCTTAATATAATAATATAGTCCAATCTATTAGTGAAATTTATAACAATAAATTATAATATAAAATAGTAATTTATTTTTATAAATAGAAACTATTTTGTAACATACTATTGTTATTTAGTGTCTATTTATATTTTTAATAATAATAATAATAATAATACATATAAATCCTTGAATACAATTTTATTTTTCTTAAACAATAAGACATTTTTGTTATATATATTTTATGGTTTTATAGTTACCACTATATATATTATAATAATAATAGTAATAATCTCCAATGATAAATGAGAATTACATTTATATTATACATATATGACATTTAAAACGCGTTCGCACATGATAAATCATGTCACACTACTAACTAGATTAAATATAGATCAAAAATATTTGCAAATTTAAATATTTTTATTAATGCATTCCTCGTTTTTATGTAATCAGTATACATTCGATCGAATTTGCATTTCTTGAACAGAAAATTTACTCACATTTATTCAAAACAAAATCCGTTACAATATTAAAATACGTTTCGTTTGTGTGTCTATATAGTTAACTCGGCATTTTGTTTCACCATTATCGTGAGCCGAATTGTCAATTGTTTTTTTTATTTTTGAAAATACATTTTTTTTTCTCAACGCTTACTTGAGTTGCGTGTCATTTTGTTTCAGTGTTTCTTAACATGTATCCAAATTTGGGAACACCAGGTGGAATAATACATATCGCATGTATATACCCAGAACATGCGGTTGTCTGAATATAATTTATTGTTTGAACAATAGAATAGGCAACAATTTGAAAAGTATTTGAGGAGAAATTTAATTAAATCGATCATATCAAATTACTATGATTGTTTTGACAGCGTAACAAAATTGTATGACAGTCTGAATTTGGAAAATTATAGTTCAAAATATTGCAGATGACAGTTTGATCTAATTAATTTCAAATACATCTGAAATAATCAAATTAAAGCTTACATTAAAACTCGGTGTTAAAATAGTTCGAGCTGTAATCGGATGAGAATTTGAAGGATACATTTTAAGGTTTAAATTATAGCTAATCCTATTTTTTGTGATGGTTCGGAATAAATCGAGTGGAAAAAATAAATATGTATAGTAATATTTGAGTGAAAAATCATGCCGGGTTCAAATTGAATTATTCAAGTGGAATCTGAATACATTTTTAAAACCATAGCAATTTGTAAAGTCTTGGTATTTGAGTAGAATTCGATACAAATTAAATTCAACATTTAAAATTTGTAAAGTTTCCAATTTAGTCGAATAGAGTTTTGAGGATAAATTTGGACTCTTGCTCAAATTGGATTAGTATTTGAAGTCGAACATTTCCGATTAAAATTAGAACACTATAAAAATTTATCGAACTAAATTTTAATTTCGAGCTAAATAAATTTAATTTAAATTATTTAACGAGAATATCTCTTTCGTTTTGAATAGATGTAGAGTAATTTTGAGTGGAACTCGTAACGAAATTTAATAATCTTTGATTGGGTGAAGATATCGGTTGATTGTGATGTAATTTATTTAAACAATATTTGAGATTAGTGGTAGTTAGAATTTGAATTGTAATTTAACGAGATACATTTTACATTTAAATTACTAAATTACATTTCTGAGTAAATTAACGGTACATTGAATGAAATTTTGAGTAGAATTGAGTGAAAATACAGTTCGAGCTGAATTCAACTTTTAACGACATTTGAATAATTTGAGTGATAAGTTTCAAAACGTATCGACAGAAATCTTGAGTAAAATAGAAATATCATTTTCGAGACAATTTAGTTTGAGTGGAAATACTAAATGAATTTTGAGTTAATAACTTCGTTATATGAAAACAAATGACAATTTAGTGAATCTAAATTCGAATTTTGAACAATTGAGTGAATTTTCGGGATTAACAATTTTGACGTTTGAGTGAAAATAAAGTTCGAGCTGAATTCAACTTTTAAACGTTATATTGGAGTTTATTTCGATGATATTTTGAGTTAAAATTGAAATAGAGTTGTTCAAAATGTGTCTCGAAACAATCGAATGGTATTATGATCAAAATTCAATTGCCGGTGTGTGTAACTTGCGGAAATCTGAATATTATTTGTTATATTTAGAGTTTATTTTAAGTAATTTCAAATTGTGCTCGACCCCACCGAGTGATGTAATAATATTATTGTAAAATCAATTATAATTACTATAGGAGAAAAAAAACAATTTTCATGCAATTTACGTAATTTAACAGCGACGCGTAGGAAAGATGAAATTATTATATAGATTTAACACTATAAGATGGTATATAAAATCCTTGAACTAAATTTGCGTATATATGTTGTTTTCCAACAGTAAAAAAGTATTACTAATAATATATATATATATATATATATAGTAAGTAGGTGTATATATATGGTAAAAACCATATTAAGAATATTTTTAATGACTTTAGAATTATATTTTTGAGAATATCAACCTACCCGCGAACATACGAAAAAAACCAAAAATTGGTTACATTCAATTCAATTCAACAAACAAACAAACAAACAAAACAAAAAATTAAAGTTCAATAAACGATCGAAATGTGAAATAAGATCGCGGTGATCATACGCTATATATACGATGACGTCACAGATTGCGTCTGCGTGTAATTGTATTTATTTGTGGGAGGGAGCGCTCACCCGCGCGCTAGATCAGCACATCAGTTTTATTTGTACTCAAATATTAAAATGCTTAAGAACGCGACGATGCAAAATACAACAACAATACGTAAGATTATTATTATTATTATTATTTAGCTGACAAATGGATGGACAAGACATGTTTGTTATGTATACCATAGGTATTTTTATTCTTCTGTCTTTGTCTTAAGTGTGACATGAATGGTAATGTACTTTTTTCTTTTTTTTTTGATTAAATTGTTGAACTTTACACAATATTTGTGTACATACATATGTATGTATGTATGTAAGTATATAACGATCTTGATTTATTTATTTATTTTGTGATATCATATACTAAAAATTTGATGATCAAATTTGCATACGATCGCCTTCGATACTTGATTAGAAATTCTGCGGAATATATGCATGCATCAAAAATACTCCCAAGGTCTATTCTTATTTATCGTATTATAGTTAGTGACAGTCACAAGATAACAATTTCTATGAGAATATTATTTTGTGCCAAATCACTATATAGTTACCACGAAACGATGATCTTTGACTTTGGCGCGCGATCACACTTCTACGTAAATATAAATTATTGTATTTATTAATTTTTGTCGCGTTAATTTTTTGTATAGTTGATTTCCGGTGAATTTTATTGAAATAACGGATTGAATAATGTGTTTGTACGTAAATAATAAGAATTTATTGGAAAAATGTATATTTTGTGTGCATGAGGTATATACACAAAATTGTACATACATATGCATAAGGAATCAATGAACTTATGTTATTTTTATTCCTTTATCATATTCGAAAATTTGTCATGCTTTCATAAATTCCGATTCATAAATTAATAATTTTTTTTTTATAAAACATGATCTTCCATATATGCTGCACATATATTTATGAGTACTTTCTAATCAGAACCTGTACAGATATATGTATAATAGATATATCCGGATTGGTAACCGGAAATTCAATTTACACCTGTCAAATTGTAAAGTTTTGATCAAAAGCGATTCTTGTATATAGATTCTTTCTCCCTCCGGAGTTTGAAACGATCAAAATTACCTTGAATTTTTTTTTTTAATGTCTGCCGACCTCGGTAATATACATTAATTATAAAAATAAATGAATCCCTTTAAAAAAACATAATTATTAATGTTTGTATTCTTATTATTATTTATAACAATAGAACTATATAATACGAGTGTATATACCTACTTATATAAGACCTCTTTGACCATTGAGACGTTAAAATAATTGCAAATTAGATGGGTTTGATATATACCGTTTGCGGTTTGACCTAATAATTAATTTTGAAATATTATAGAATTGTTAATTGTTTTACATAAGTCAATTGGAAGAATAATAATAAAATTTATTACCAATCTTATTGTTATTAATAATTGTGTCAAATTATTTATTTATATATTAATTGCTTATTGTGTTTTTTTTAATATATATTTTCTAGTTTGGGCCCGCTCGAAACATTTCCACGTGAAATGGTATCACGTCGTAAAATATTATCTCGTTCGCGAGACGATTTAAATTTAGAACAAGCCTATCAACAGCAAGAGGATGAAGAAGATATTTGGTATCAAAAGGATAAATTATATAAGGTAAGAATATATATATACATATATATAGATTTAATTTAATGTCATTGAACTTGCGCGCGGATCGGCCACGTACAATATATAAAATATTGATCACTTAACCAAGATAATGTCAAATTTATAATGTAACAACATAATAACTAAGTTACGTGATCTTATACATACATATAGATAATAACAAAATAAGAAAATCTTGTTAGCTTCATTTAAAATTCGGATCCCGTCGATTGTAATATTCGCATAAATCTGGAATTTATAAATATATATTTTTTTTTTTTTTGCTTTTCTAAACAGTCATGATTTTTATTTTAATAAAAAAATATTTTGTCCTATAATTTATTCACGAAATAGAAAGATTCTATTGCCATTTTAACTCGTAAAAGGTTAGATTCATGTGGTGACAGTATATTTTCTCACATTATCAGATTTTTTTATTTTTGCTCGGGTCACGTATTTTTTCATATACTATAATTATGTCGCTGCTGAATCGGTCGTTCAATAAAATCACCTTAAGCCTTAAGGTCCAACACGGGAAATTAAATGCTACAAATGTAGATGACACAAATTATAAAAGTCAAATTTTAATTTTTTTTTTTTAAATTAAATTGGAAATATTTGAATGTTGGTAATTTTTTGTAAATTGGTTTAAATCAATCAGAAACTATAATAGACTCTTAAGCATTTAATATCTCAACATTTGGAAATCAAAAAATTGTGTTAAATTTTGAAATACTTTAGAAGAATCATTCGAACTTACTCGCTATTAGAAAATCCCTTCAACAGTCTTTTCTAAAAAATTTAGAGGTCCAAGTTCATAACTGAACTACAAACACTTAATATTTAATTTACAACCAATTTCATGCCTGCTTGAGGTCACCTTCAGCAAGAATACCTTTAATCGTAACAGATTTGAAGATAAATAAGATAATTTTCAAACTACATAATATATTGATATTTAAATTATAAGATCAATTAAAAATGTAAGCTTAAGTCAGGCATTTCTAACTTAATTACTACATACATATACTTCAGCCTAAGACATATTGTTGCTTATATATATATTTTTTTGACTTGGCGTAGATAATGTGTGAGATTTATTTAACGTTATTGACCTATAAGTTTGATTATACGACTTAACTAATGTGACTTAGGTCATATTTTAACTTATTAAGCTAAAAAAAGGTTATTTATTTATCTTAATAAGGATCAGTATAGTGTGACTTAAGTTTATTTGATCGTGATTAGTTCAAAATTATGTGAATTGATAGGCTTAGCTTAACTGTTATTATTGGCTTAGTTCAAATAATTTTAGCCTAACAAATAAAATTGTAGGTTATGTCATGTTTAAAATTATTCGGCTATTTATTTATGTCAATTAAATGAAAGCAGCATAGTGTGACTTAAGTTAGTTTATCGGGTTTAGTTCAGAAGCATATAAATTGTGATGTGACGGATATCAAAATTTACTCTTCTATATGTAGTCTAACTTAAGCTGAATTTGGTTGACGTGACATATTTTTTAAGCTTATAACATACAATTCTAGCTTAGTTCATTGCGTTATTGCTTAAGCTTATCGTATTTGACTTAAGCTAAAATTTTGATAAAAAGCTGTAGAATTGTTGACTTGACTTAATTAAAACGTTTTGACTTCAGTTTGAATATAAATTATGTAATTTAATATATTTAGCTTAAGTCATTTTTAAAACTACTAAGTAACAAATGTTATTTTTGTAGCTCAATATTGTCAAAGGCCAGTATAATTTAGCTTAAGTTTATTTTATTGTGCTCAGGTTGGAATTATGATTGCTTGGACTTAAGCAAGTTCGTGCACCTCTTTGTTCAAAAATAAATTGAAATACAGTAATGTGACATACGGTATTTTTAAGCAATTGGTTTTCTTAAGTTAATATATAAGCAAAGGTGATAAACGCTTATAGCTTATGACATACAATTCAAGTTAAATAATTCTAGCTTAATTAAAACAATTCTAGATTAATTAATACACGCCACCCTTACACATATTATTGTAGTTTAAATTATAATTGTCTTAGCTTGGTTCACAAATTCGAGCTTAAGTCATATACATTTAAGTATAAGTAATACATTTTTAGCTTAAGTCATAAGATTTAGATTAAACTAAATAATTTGTGAATATGTTAATTAAAAAGTTATGACTTAAGTTTGTTTACATGGCTTAAATTATGTGATATGAACTAAAAGTATTTGACTTAAGATATTTTTAAAATTATTTAGTAAGAAAAATCTTATTTTTTTATCTCAATTAAGTCAGAGCAATTATTTAAATTACGATTTTCTTTGCTTGGTTCACAAATTTAAGCTTGAATCAAATAAATTTGGCTTAAATAACAAAATTTTAGCTTAAGTCATAAGCTTTATTTTATTTACATTAATGTGATTTAAGTTGGTGTTATTGTGCTTAGGTCAAAAGCATGAAAATTAGGCATACTTAATATAATTGATTGACTTAAGCTGATTGTACGTGAAATACGTTTATGGCTTAAGCTAACCTCTTTTGACTTAAACTAGAATTATGATAAATATTGCTTTGACGATGTGTGACATGATTTAAAATAATTTGACGTTAAATAAATTATGTCAACAATAACTAAACCAGTTTGACTTAAGTAATTTTTAAAATTATTCCGTACACAATGGGTTATTTTTCTTCTGAATTTGGTGACACCAGCATAATGTGACTTAAGTATATTTTATTGCGCTTCGGTCAGAATTTTGGAAATAGTTGTGACTTTACCTACTTTGCGTATTTAATTGTATAAAAATAAATTGAAATACGGAAATAGGAACTACGATAAGCTTTATTTGCTTAAGTTAAAAAATTTGGCTTAGTTGATTTAAGCTTAGATTATAACATACAATTCAAAATAGATAGTTTTAGATTAAGTTTTAGGTATATTATTATTGTAGCTTGAATGATTATAGATCACAAATTTAACCTTAAATCAAATAAATTAATCCAATGTTAGCTTATATCAGTTATATGGGCTTTAACTAAAACGTTAGGACTTAAACTAACATTTTATAACATAAACTAAACTTATTTGACCTAGGTCACATTCAAAATAATTACGATCATTTAAGCTAATTTTAAGTTTATAGCATTCAAACATTTGAAGCATAAGTCGTTTTTCTAGCTTAAGTTAGAATTTAATTTATTACTTAAGTAAGAATTGCTTGGATCAAACTAATATATAGCTTAACTGATTTGTCTTAAGCTAGAATTAGGATAAATAAGCCCAACATATTAATTTGACTAGACGATGTGTGAATCAGATTTATGGGACGCTAATTAAAATGTTATGATTATATGATTTAAGCGATAGTAAAAGTTATTGAGTTGGAAATAATTTAAGTGAGATCAGCATAGATGATTTAAGTTGGTTTTATTTTAGTGAACCTTAAGAAATTGCATGACTTAAGTAAAATCTATTTGCTCAAAGTAATCTATGGCTTAAGCTAGAATTGTTATATATAACCTAAAAATACCCGATTTAAGCGTGACTTAAGGAAATATGGTAGATATTGCATAAGAATGTGATTTAAGATAGTTTTCTCTAATCTAAGCCTAAGTCAATATTTAAGATCATTCCTTAAGTCAATGAGTAAGAATATTGTGACTTAGATAATTTTTGACTTAAAGAAATTCCAAATTGCACTTTGCCGACAAAACATAAAATTATCTGGTCAGAAATTTATGGATGATAGACTATTTGAAAATTGACCTAAGCTAGAATGTTACAGCTAAATAAGTAGGCTACAGTTAGGTTACCTGATATATGATTAATTATAGCTTAAGACTATGTTGAAATATTGTGACAACTTAATTAATTAACTTAACAATTCTGGATTAATATCAAATTTGAAGTTAAGTGACAAAATTATATAACATATGACTTCAATTTCGTTAAGTAACATAAACATTGGTTAAGCCATACAAATATAACATATTAATTATGTTAGACATTAATTTGTGATGAAACGACATAAACCTAGATTGGTGACGTTAATCATAATAATTTTGAATGCTATATTATAGAAAGTGGGCCTTAATTAACATGTGATTAAAGCTTATCTTATTTGTTATAATCCAGAAAATAATAATTATGCTGGTTAATGCGCTAAACATTTGTGTGGGTTAAGTTAAACTGAAATTAAAATTAATAACTTTTCATTTTTTAGGTTATGTTATATTTTGAACCACGTGGTGACGCCAAATTATACATATATATGAATAAACATCCTACTTAACCGATAATCATATATATATATATATATATATATATATATATATATATATATATATATATATATATATATATATATATATACAGTGATAAATTGTCATTATTGTATCTACATATGTAACAGAATTAAATTCTATATAATGTCTAACATACCACCTTCAGACAAATATGTAGAAATGTGACATAAGAAGTGTCATCGTCCCCTACTTAAAAATAAAAAATAATATTATAATAACGCCTTAATTGTGAATCAAAGTAATTTTTATTTTATATATACGTCTATTATACATTACCGTTAAGAATTAAAAAGTAATATAACCGTGTACCCACCAAAAAAAAACCATCACTTCGTTTTAGTTATTTTGTTACGTTCTTGGAATACGAAAAAATGCAAAAGAAATTTTTAAAATTTATAATCAAGTCACATATGGAATCTAATTTTATTAAATTTTAGTATACGTGCATGTGTGTGTGTGTATGTAACGGTTTATTTATATACATATGCATACTTACAAATCAAAATTAATTGATAAATTTGCCTGTGGTGGCGTACTATTTTCTATGTGTAATCCATATTTAGGTCAGCCATTTTAAATATGCAGTTTCAAGATCTTTATGGTTACAACAAAAAAAATTATATTCACCGAAAAGTGAAAGTCAAGAAGAAGATGCGCGCGCATCATTATCATTTTAAATTAATTGAACATCTTTAAACCACAATAAGTGAATGGATTTTATTTTTACTCTCGTTTTTTTGTTGTTGTTTTTGTAGTTGTTATTGTTGTTTTTGTATAATACGTGAATACATTGTTTCAATAGTTTAAGCGCACGAAATGAATTTTTGCGCAATTTAAACCAAAAATGTCGATTAGAAATCAATCTTATGTATTCAAAAAAATTTGTGTATGGTAGTCAGATAATTTTCGAAATATTTTTTTGAGTCATCTTCATACATCTCAGGTACATATACTTACATATATGTATGCATTCAAATTAAACGTTATATACCATATAATAATAACTATCATCATAATAATAATAATAAATGAAACTAGAAGTAGTAGTAGAGTATGAAGACGAAAAAAAAAGCATAATAAAAGATGAAAAACCCGTTGAACGGTTTAGTTACCTATTTCTTCTTTATAACAAAAAAGTATAAATTTTAATTTTACTTTGCTGTTAAAAGTCTTCATTTTTTTTCTTAGCTTTATAGTTTATGTTTTCTCTTAGGTAATATTATTATTTATTTCTTAATTCTAAAGTTAACTTGTTTTATCTATCACTTTCCATTCTATATTTAGGTGTATGTATGTATCGTATGTATATATGAAAAGAAACATATACTCATCTTAATGTTGTCTTGCGCGTTGCTTTTACAATAAAAACCGTTATACTATATAAACGATTTTTTTTTGCACGTTATAACTGAAATTATGATGGTGCAAAAACAATGCGGAAGAAAATCTTATAAAAAAATAAAAATATTAATTAACTGAATATAATTTGTCATTATAGAATAATTGATTTGCCTAGGTTGCAGATTATCTCTATATGCAATTGATCGCGCAGTTTTTTTTCTTTGCCAGTAAATCAATGATCGCGATCATTATACACATTTAATAACTTTTTAATGAAATTGACTATACTTCCGGTTAATAATGTCCGATCACAAATTTAATAGATATGATGTAATTAATGATGATCTGCGTTGCAAAACGATCTCGAAAAAATTAATAATTATATTGATCATATAACTCAGCATAAATTTTAAGATATATCTACGCTTAATTATAAGATCGCGTCAATTTTCTTGTATTTGTTGATATATTGATCGTATATAATGCTGGTTAGGCAATTCTTTATTATAAATTGATTGCTAATGATCATACTGATCGCTTCTATTAATTTATTAATCAAATCGTCTGTTTGAGATCATACTTATATTAAATGAATATGGCCGATCGTCATAACTCTTGATCATCAAAATTAACAAATTATATTAATGTTTAATTCGAAAACAATGCGCATTTAATAAATTAATATCGGAAGAGATCACGCGATCATCATTTCATTAATTTGTAATTATTTAATTGATGATCTTCTAATTTCGCCTAATTATGAAATTGAACTTGTGTTGTTGTTGGTATAAATTAATCAGGTAGATTTTAACGAGTGAATAACGTATGTAGGGCTTAAGTTATATAATACTTGCTTAAGCCATATAATTTAAGATTAACCTACTTTATTTTAACTTAACTTAATAAATGTAGCTTAAACCAATTGTATGTGACATATAACTAGGTTAGTATGACTTAAGCTAATACGTGATTTAAGCTAAAATTAATATTAATTATTAGGTGGCTTAAGCTAAAATAAAGTTATTTATAAGCAAGAATTATTTAAAAAGCTAGTTGATCAGTACTTGATCAATCTTAGCCCAATTTTTTATTTGGATCGAATTTGAATTAATTTTGTATAAATTAATTATAAAATTTTATTTTTTTTAATCAATTATGCTTATGACATGTCAAATTTTATTTAATTATTTATTGTTTATTAAATTTTATGCAAATTGTAATCAAATTTTATTCAATTTTCACTCAAATTCATAGAACAAATTTATGGAAAACCAGCACTCAATGTAATTTAAAATGTAATTCGAAGTGAAAACCAAAATTTGATTCTGAATTTTAAATTTAAATCTTAATTATCATTTTTTGAAATTTTTTTGATTTAGAAATCGCTATTCAAATTGAAATTTTTTATTTCGATCTAAATAGTAATTTTTTTTTTTTAAATTAAAAATGTCGGCTTAAATTAACGAATTTTGAAATGTTGGATAGTTTGAATTTTCAGAATTTCAAATTTCTATAATACTGAATTTGGAATTTTTTTTAACATAATTTTATATATAAATTATTTTATAAATAAATTTTGCAATTCTGAATATGTTTTGTTATGTTGAAAAATATTTTATATGAATTTTTAAAATCGAATATTTTAAATATTTAGTTTAAATTATTGAATTTTTAGAATTCAGTAAGTAACTCGAATTTTTCTGTTTATCTAGATCTCAGAATTTTGATTTTTCATAACATAAAATTTGGAATATTGTGGATCGCAAATTTCAAATTTTATAATTTTAAACTGTTGAAGTTTTAAAATAAATATATATGTTTCGCAAGTTATCGATTTTTTACATTTATCAGTTAAAAATTTTATTATCTAAATTTGATTTATCGAATTTCAAACAACTTTGACCATGGAAAAGCTGTGAAAACCCGAATTTCAATTTCAATGTAATTTCTAAATTAATTAAAATTATAGGCCGCAAATAAAAATTCGAGTCGAAAACCAAAACTTGTTTGAATTCAAAAACTCAAAATTTGAATTTGGAATTTTGGAAATTCAATATAGTTTTACTGAATTTCATGTATGATACCGTTTCGTTAAATTTTGATTTGACGTTGAAAAATTATTTATATGAAATGTTGAAACCGAATATACTCAATTCGAAATTTATAAATTTAGTTTAAATTATTGGTTTTTAAAAATTTATGAATTCTGTATAGTAAATCGAATTTTTCAGTATTCATTCACTTCAAAGAATTCACTTTTCGAATTTTAATAATATTTTATAACCTATATTGTATGAAATTTCAAATGGAATGAATTATCAACTTTACTTCGGTTTAAAATGTTGAACTTTTAAAATAAATGTTTTATATTTTTAATACAACGTATAAATTTCAAAATATAGAATTTTCAATATTTTGTATATATAAGTTTTGAGAATTAGAACTATAAATAATTAAAATTAAATGTTTTTTATGTTTACATTTTAGAATTTAGAATTTTAAATAATTCGAATGTTTTGAACTATAAAGGAGAGTTTAACAGTATGTATTTGAATCTTGTAAGATCAGAATTTTAAATTTTATTTTCCACAATTCGAACAGATTTTGAATTGTTGAATTAGAATTTGGAAATTTCGTTTGAAGTTGTGAAGAACACCAAGAATTGAACTTGGACGAAATTTTCGAAATTCAATTTTTCATTTATAATTCTGAATTATAATTTTCACGGAAATTTCATTTTGCATTATTAAATTTTGAGTTCATATGAAAATTTGTAGATCTTTTGAAATCTCGCTCTTTTGATTTTTAATAAAATTGCACCATTTCAAAATTCCAAATTCAATGAGACAGTTGACCGATTTTAAATTTCTGTATTCAAATTTTACGCTCATATAATTCTAAATTTTAATTTTATATTTTATTGATTTAAATTATAATTTTAAAAATATATTTTCTCTGTAAAAATATATTTTCTTCCATTTGCATTACTGAATTTTGAAAATTTTGAATTTTTAAATGAGGTAGACATTAATGGGATTAATTAAATTTTTAAAATACGGATTATCAAATTGTGTATTCAGAATTTAAAATTTTAATTTGAACAATGATATTTTTGTTCTAAATTTTAAAATTTTGCTTGGAATTACGGAATTTTGGTTGATAAATTATTGTATTTTGATAATTTGGTGAATCTATAATTAAAATTTTGTTTTTGTTTATTATCCTGAATTTCAAATTTCATTTCGGATTTTAATAGCTGTGCGTCAAATGACTTGACTCAATTTTCTATTTCTATTATGCATTTTAAGTTTTCGATAAATCTATTTCAAAAAATTTATTTCAAATTTCGTTTGTTGTTTGGAAATTTAAAATTTTTCAAATTTCCGAAATATAAATTTTGTATATTTTGAAACTATTTATGATGTGTACTATGAGATTGGAATTGCATGGATATTACTATTTAAAATTTTATAAAAACAAAATTGTAACTGAAATTCCAAAATTCAGTTTATTTCGTTTATAATTCTGAATTTAAAATTTCAGTGGTTTTGATGGAGATGATGAATTTCGGTATTTTAAATTCTGCATTTTGAATTCAAAATTTAAAATTGTATTTAAAAGTTAGTAGTTTAGTCACCTCAAATACAGAGGATCCATCCCATGAGGAATTTTCTATCTGCACTAATTCAGAGCTCTTAATATTCGGAGGCAATACTTTCTGAAGCTGTCCTTTCCACCTTAGTGCACCAAAGTAATGCCTGACGAATGGAAAGTGGCCGCGATGTGTTCTATAAGGAAGACTGATTGAAGTGTGAGAATTGTCGCGGTGTAGCTCTCCTTTGCACAGCATACAAGATACCATTCTAATTTATATTGGATAGTGTCACCCCTGTGGAGGAGGGCCTTGGTTGGTGACTATCACGGAGGATTTCATCCGAATCGATCAGGTCTTTCCGCTGCGGAAGATTCTATCTGAATATTATAAGACTTCCATCCCCGTACATCAGGTGTACCTAGCTTTTCGGCAGGCCTATGACGTGACCAATCGAGATAGTTTGTGGTCTGCCCTGAAATACGTATAGGTACGCCAACAAAATTGGTAACACAGTCTCAATGCTTCACAGCTTCTGTAGGACTCTAGATCAATGAGTCCAAAAGGAAATATATGAGCTCTGGTTATAGGGACAATACTCATCAGATTTTAGTTGAGGGAGGGAGAAGGTTCAAATATTTGGGCTCTCTTATCACCCACGATAACAGTGTGGATGAGCATATTAAAGTGCGGCTGTCAGGTGGCAGTCGTGCTTTGTATCCGCTACGGCCACTACTAAAATCTAATTGAAACCATTGGAGCCAGATTGTTGACACAGTAAGGGGAAATTCTAAAATTTTGTATATTTTGACAATTAAGTAGTTACGACGTATAATTTTGGCAAAATGGTTTTTTTCTGCAAGAGTATTAAGTAAATTTAAACTTTGCAAGTTGCGACACAATATTAATGCGAATAAAATTTGAATAAAGCGGAAAACCTTCCTCCTCCCCCCCATTCGTCAAACCAATTCCAAAATATATAATAATTTCCCATTACACAAATTTTTCCATTTTTAATTAAATCAAACAATAAAATCTATATATAAACTTTCACCGCCAATTGTTACTTTTCTTTTTAATTTCGGATTTATTTTCTTTATGTATGTATATACTTATATGTAATACGTGCTATACACACACATTTAGTGTTTACCGCACTGATAATATAGGCGTGAAAATATATTAAAAACCCAGGTGTCAAATCATAATTCACAAATCTTATGCAATCAAATCGCACTTAATCACTCGAAGGAGCTTTCATTTTTCGTATATATATATATATATATATATATATATATATGTACATATCGTAGGTATATATGGTACTGTGTTTTGGGTACTTAGCTATATTATATGATCTATTTAAATTATGTTCACTAGCTAGATAGAGTTTGTTTGCGAAATTTGTAATTATCTAACCTAAAACTATAAATATATATGTACATACATGTTTTGTTACACTACTGTACGTATATAGTGTAACGTTTTATAATTTTTTTTTTATTCTCAATATTGAAATCTTATACGGCGGAACGTTATTTACAAGAAACTGTATATACGAGTAATATACAAGAAAACGAGTGTAACAAGTAAAAGTGCACTTATATTAAATAATTGTAATTTTATATATTTACAAGGACGTTCACAATTACAATAATTGGTATATAAAGTGTATATGTATGTATATATATATATAGTTGAAAACATGTTTAATGTCATATACGTGTTGGGGTCTATACTGTAGATATAGTTCGTTATATAGCCAAAAGGCTAACCCACTTTATATACATATATGTACGTACATTAGTTTATATTATATACATATATAGAGAAAATTTCCCACAGAAGACCTGAAACTAAAACAGCAAGAAAAAATTGGCAAACTACCACCTTGCATCGTAATTTTTTGAGCGCTTCTAATGTAAAATACAAAAAAATTCCAAATGTATTTTATGTGTTAGGAATAAATAACGAACCAAATTATTAAAATTTTGTTTATTGTATTTGTATGTTTTATGCTATAAGACGTTTAAATTATAAATACAAAACAGGTGGAAAATTTCAATGTCTGAGATATGAAAGCGTTTCTCTTTCCAAAAAAAAAAAAAAAACAAAAAACATTTTGCAATTAGCTGTATAATGTATGTTAAGCCTGTAACAATACGCGCAGACATATCGTTATATATGTATGTATGTATGTACACCAAAAAGTGTAGTAGTAAAGTAGTTTTTTTACCACTATACACGATTTATATTTTATATATATGTACATATATTCTGTTCAGTGTCTTACTTAAGACAAACAATTTTCTGGTTTTTCAATGTTTTGCGCAAAAATGAAAGTTGTTTCAGCATATATAGTACCTATAGTAGTGTACGTGTTTTATATATATACAAATATATGTGTGCTGTACATATGTATATATATGTAACAAGTATCGAGTACCTTAGCCACACAGCCTGACAGGTTTATTAATCCTTATATACAAATAACAACATTTAGTTCCGGTTTGTGTCTGTGTATATATGTATAAGACGCGTATATTACCAAAATTAGATATTCGATTTGGTTAACAAGAACAATAACATTAAATATAATATTGAATTAATTAAGATGTAAAAAACAACAACAACAAAAATTTGCAAATTCTAAGCGCGCGAGCAAACATTCTATTTATTGTAATTTTTTTAGCTATAAGGTGTGTTTTCTATCTTTCGCGCATATAATCTCGCATGTTTACACCTTAAATATTTATAATTTTTATTCAATTGTTGTTCATACTCGTACATATATAATCTCATTTGAATATTATTTATGTACTTGCCAAATATACATAGAATATAACTGTATATATACACTGCTATAAGACGTAGATTTTGTCTAACAGATAATTAAAAAAAAAAAAATTGTGTTGAAGGTCATCGCAAAATCGTAAAACTATATCGTATATGCATAGATTGAAAATACTTTAAATTAATTAATTTATTTGGATTTTAATGGATTATCGCGCGATATATAATATGTATAACCGTCTGCGAATTATATGGATAAAGTTCATGGCTTTTTGCTTTGAATAGTTTAGTGCACATAGACATAATATCATTGGAGTGATGCTAAATTAATTTTGTGTCCGCGACCAATTATACATACATATATAAAAATTGAAGTTTCCGATTTTTAAATTAAAATTTAATTTATAATTGCGCGCATACAGAGTCTACCTTACTAATCAAATTTAGCCCCATAATTTGATTTGGTCAGCCAACCGCGCATTGAAGAGAGATTTTAAATATTTTCGATTATTCTCCATATACTGCATTTAATTGAGTAGATGGAAGAATTCATAATAAATAGCGTTTGTCTATTCAAACTTAATCAAAATAGCAAACCGGAAATCAAACCGTAATTTTTAAAAATTTGATTGACATTTGTCTGTAATTTGAAACAAATTTGAATATAATTTTCTCATCAAACTCCAATCAAATGACTCTATATATACATAATCTTCTATTGGTTTGACAAATCATTGATCAACATTTAAAACAGGTCGATAATTTAATTTGGGTGTTGACAAATCGCTATACACTGGCGCAACTTGTCTGAAATATGAAAATCAATCAAACCTGCGAATCAAATATGGTTTTGTCTAGCATTGGCTGATTTATGTATACTAGATTTAAGATGTTCGATTAACAGTTTTTTTATTTTAAATCTGATCGAAAATTTAATTAGTATTTGAAAGAAGTCTGACGTAAAATTGATTGAAATTTGGTTCTTCTTGAGAAATTTACTTGGGAATTGACACTATTGTCTAAAATATGAACGCATCAGTCAAATCTGTAAATCAAATGTTTGGCTGTCTTAAATGTTCTGATTAAGAAATTGTTTGAAAGTTTGAATAATATTTGAAAGAAATTTGAAAGAGAATTGATTAGAATTTAATTTGTGTGTGCTCAAAATTATTTACCATTTCAAGGAATTACCCAGATTTGATCTGGTGCGATAATTTGAACTAAATTTTGCTGTAAACGGTTTGATGTTTATAAACAATAAACGAAATGATTAATTTAAATTTTTTGATTTTAAGCTTAATATAAACTTTGATTGGTATCTGAATAATAATAATAACAAGCGGGCTTCATTTGAACGTAATTTGAAACAAATTTGAATATAATTTCAAAATCAAACTCGTATCAAATAAAATATAATATACCTGTATGAGTTCTTGGCATTTCATTGATCCAAATGTGGCAGTTTTCTGAAATATGGACATCAATCAAACCTGCGAATCAAATATGGTTTTGTCTAAGCTGTTAAACTATGTGAATATAATATAATGAATTTGATCTGTTTGATTTGAATGTTTTGAATATGAATTTGTTGGAAAGTTTGATTAGTATTTAAAAGACATTGGAAATAGGATTGTGTAGAATTCTGTCATTAAATTTATTCAAATGAAATTAATTTGTGCGTATGTGCAAAACGTTTCACCATTTCATGGAATTACCCAAATTTGACCTGGCTCGATAATTTGATCCAAACTTTACACACTTCTTGAAAAGTTTAATTGGGATTTGACGAATCCCTACAAAATATGAACGTCAACCCAACCTGCAAATCAAATGTGGTTTTGTTTAGGTTTGGATGTTGTTTAAAATCAGTAAACGAAATGTCTAATTTAATTTTTTTAATTTTGGATTTTATATAGAATTGGTGTGATATTTGAAAGTATGTATGTATGTAATAAGTCCATCTTATTAATAGAATTGACTAACAAATTTGAGTTGGTCAGTGGATTGAGATCTTGAACAATTTCGATTAAACTACATACTGGGAAAAAAATAGGGTGATTGGGTTGAAAATTTTAATAAACTAATCAAACTTCACTAATCAAACTTATCTAAACTTTGTTGTCGTTCTGACTTAAAGTACCAACCCAATTGTAACAAATATGCTATATAAAAATTTAAAAAATTTGGATGGCCTTTGAACGTAGTTTGAAACAAATTTGAGTAGGGTTTTCTAATCAAAATCGAATCAAATAAAACTTAATTATATTAGTTTTATTGGCTTGGCATTTATTGATCCAAATGTGATACGATTAGAAATTGATTAGAATTTTGTCATTAAACTACAAACAAATGAGTTTTAAAATATATTACATTAAAATTGTTAAATCAAATGGCTTGGCAATTAATTAAATTATTCAAATTTGATAACTTTATTTTAAAATTGACGAACCCCTCTTTTTTCACTGCGGTCTGAAGTATGAATGCATTACTCAATTCTATACGAATCAAATATGGTTTTGTTTAGGGTTGCCTGTTTTATACTATAACCGAAATGTTTACTTTACATTTTTTGAGGTTGGACTTGATATATAGAATTTGATTCATATTTGAAAGTAATTATAGTCTACCTTATTAATTATTTAATTTCATTAACCAAACTTGGTTGTCTCAACGCCAATAACAACAATCCTGTTTTAAAAGGTGTACTTAAAATTAAAAATTATTAAAATTATGAATGGTGTAATTTGAATATGATTTTCTCATCTAACTCGAATCCAATACAATTTAATACATATTACATATGATTTCTATTGGCTTGGCATTTCACCGATTCAATCCAGTTGTCTGAAATATGATCATCAATCAAACTTGCGAATCAATTTTTTTTAAAAGTTTGGCTGTTTTGTACCATAATTAAAGATATTAGATTTAAATGTTTTCACTTTGAATTTGGCCGAAAATTTGATTTGTATTTGAAAGAAATTTGAAACAAATTTGATAAGAATTTTGTCATCAAACTACAAAATTTGAAATTTCCACTCTAAATTTGAATATATCATAATGGCTTGGAATTAGACAATCAAACCTAAGAATTAAACATGGTTTTGTTTAGGTTTGGCTCTTTTATACTATAACTGAAATGTTTAATAATCTTTGATTTTAAAGTTGATATACAATTTGATTGATATTTGAAAGTAATTCTAAGAAAAACTTAGTCTACTTTATTAATTAAATTGACCAAAAATTTGATTTGATAAGTCAACCGAGGATTGACCATTTCTCATACTAGACAAAAAATTGATGGGTAGGTTGAAAATTAATAATAATCTCGTTTTCACTAATCAAACTTAATCAAACTTAGATGAAAATGTTCTTAAAATACAATATCAATCTTGAGTTGAATCTGATTTTTAAAATATTGAAGGTAATTTAAAACAAATTTGAATATGACTTTCTCATCAAACTCGAATCAAATGAAATTTAATAAAAGTATATCACTTACATATGTATATTGGCTTGACATTTCATTAATCAATTGCGAACTAAAGATGGTTCTGGTTAGGTGATTTAAATTTTTAAATTTTAAATTTGATCGAAAATTTGATTTGCACTTGTACGTAATTTAAAATAAACTTGATTAGAATTTTATCATCAAATTCCAATAAAACGTAATTTAAAATATATTACTTTACATATGTATGTATCATAATGGCTTCGGAATATTAATTGAATTAATAATGTAATTTGGGAATTGAAGGATCAATCAAATCTTCGAATCAAATAATGGTTTCGTTTATTAATAGATGTTTTATTCAATATAATTACGAGATGTTTGATGTAAATGTTTTGATTATGTATTTGTTAGAAAGTTTGATTAGTATTTGAAAGTAATTTGAAATATAATTTTGTTATCAAACTCCATCCCCAAATTTGATTCGGCTCGATAATTTATCCAAAGTTTATGCTACTTGACAAGTTTAATTCTGTAATACATCAGTAAATTTGGTGGTCAATCAAACCAATACAAATCTAATAAGGTTTTATTTCAGTCCTGCTGTTTCAAACTATAACTGAAAGGTTAAATTTATGTTTTTTGATTTTAAGTTGATTGATATTTGAAAGTAATTTAAAACATTACTAATCGAATTGACCAAAAATTTGATTTGATCAGTCAACCGTGGGCTGAGATCTTGAACAATTTTGGTTATCCACCATACTGGAGAAAAAATTGGTAGAATCGTTGTTATCAAACGTGACTGATCCTCGCCAATATGCAGAGGTCGATCTATTGGCTGAAACTCTTAAAGGATTGCTCGATAGTGGGGCCAGTATTTCTATATTTGGAAAAGGTTGTGAAAAGTTTCTATAGATGTTCCGAGACTTCACTTTTATAATCGTCCTATAATGGTTGGCAAACATGGCTAATGGTCAGTCAGAAATCAGCCTTGCCCATATTTGCAATGCCGTGATTTTCGCTGGTAAAACCCATATAATTTCTGGAAGTACGTTCCTCTATCAAATCTTCTCTCGGAACATGATATTCTACTCGACTTACCACAGGAATAAAACACGCAACATGACCTTTCAATAGAGCGAAAAGCCAAGTTGGATGTTACAATTCATTAGTTTCCACCTTCTACCGTGTTTTATTTGTGCCGAACACAGCTTCTTAAACATGAAATCGACGTTGGTGGGGCGAAGCCCGTCATACAAAGATTATAGGCCGTCTCACCAGTTAAACAGGCAGAAATTAATAACACATCGAACGGATGCTAGCATTGGGGTAATAGAAGAGAGTTCGTGGGGCTCTCTCATCACTGTGGTGTTAAGACTAAATGGCAAAGTTCAAGTTATGCTTGGATGCATGAAAATTGAATGATGTGACTGCGAAAGATGCTTTCCCTTTGGATCTCATTGAACGACTGCTAAGTCGTCTTTTTTGGTGGATATCTATACCAATTCACCGTGATCTCTTTCGGGCTTTACAATGCACCACAGACGATGTGTAGGTTGATAGAAAGTATGTTCATTTTAAGGGTGGTACGATAACTTGGCTATATAGTGCTTTTGAAAACATAAAAATGTTGTTGACGACTCTTCCATTTTGTGTAATCCAGATTAAATACACCATTTCTACATTCAATGCAATGCCTCCAATGGGTGTAGACTGCGTTGTATTTCAGAAGCCGTCCAGCGGCGAAGATCAACCAATTGCGTTTATTTTCCAAAAACACAACATGGCGCAACGAAATTACAGCGTTAGGTTTTGCACCACAATTAAGCTGTTCGATTTAAATTGTTCGATTATGAATTTGATCAAAAATTTGATTGATATTTGAAAGCAATTTTGTTATCAAACTCCAATCAAAATAAATTCAAAAAAATTAATGAATTCAATTTAAGTGTTGTCTGAAATGGTTACGGCAATCAAACCTATACGAATAAATTTAAAATGGTTGTAAAGTTTATAAAAAACTGAAATGACTGATTCAAGTTATTTAATTTTGATAATTTGGGTGGTAATTTAAAAGTGTACACCCTATTCAAATAAATGTGTAATAGTAAAATTATTAGGCTTCTGAAGTTATTTATTTGGCGGCCGCGTTATGCTTCATACCATACTAATTTATGCGAGCAGGTATCAATCTATCTTCAGTCCTTTAGAATCAAATGTTTAATGGGTTAAACATAAAAATCCATTTGGAACAGAACTTGTCGATTGATCGTGTGAAATTTGAAACAAAAATTTTGCTCGAGTTTTTTATTTGTGTGGATTTTATAGAAATAGAATGTTGCAATCAAAACGCAGAATAAATTATTGCGAGTAAAAAATCTCATAGCACACAACATTACTACAAGGTTAACAAGAAAAAAAAGATCAACACTACTTTGGCGACAATATTTTTTTCATCTTGATCTCATTTTCAGTATAAATCGTCTTCTTTGTAACTGCGCGATCCATAATTAAAAAACGATAAATTAATTAAGAATTAATCAAATAAATCGCGATCGCGATCATATATGTATACATACGTATAAATAACGGGGTACGTCAAATATAAGATGATCACGATCTTTATAATATACAGTTTCTTGTATATAAATTACAACTATTCATTCTACAAATGAAACTGAAATTTTTTCTTTTATTGATTTGTTATTGTTAGCTGTTGTATACAACTATAACTAGATATTTAAAAAAAAAAAAAAAAAAATAGAATGTGAAGGCTAAATGAAGGGTGATCGTTATATATTAGATTGATCTATTTTTATTTTTTATTATTGCATACATAACAGAATAATTTCAGTTTTACTTCATGGTTTCTCGAAATACACTCGAATTAGATAGACGAGAGTACAGTACAAACGCAAAAAAAAATTTCTAATTTTCTAATACAACATACAAACAATTTATGTAAAAGTAAAAGTCTTGGTATTGCTTTTTGCACATTGTTTCGACTAGAGTACACAACTTTACATACATAAATATACAACTTATGAACAAATTGTTTATTATTTATAACAACAACAATAACAATTTTCTTTAACCAAACTATATATGTATAAGTTTATACATAAAATATAAAAAGAAAGGTGTTTTGTATAATATGTGTCTGCGCGCGAGACGATGTGTTTCTATATATATATGTACATATATGTGTAACAGGCGTTGCGTAAAATTAAGGGAAGATGTATACGCGCTAAGTCCATATAATCTATGGATATATTATTATTTAATTAGCCGCATCTTATGATCAAATTAACGTAACAAATTGGAACGGAAATTTTCTATGTAATTTCGGGTTCGTCGCTTTAACTCTTTTGTATATATGTATCGCATTTAACTCGTATTTACAAATAAAATATTCTCATCTTAACTCGCGACCGCACATACAATAATGTAACATTTGTGCTCACCGTTTGACATTTAAAAGTGACATTTTTATTATTAAGATAAATATATATATGATGACGTCATACACGCACACAAGATCTTGAGAACCGGATTAAAATGCATTTATGTATGTACATATATATAAATAAAATGTACGTGTACTCATGACAAATTTGTCGTTATGAGTATATAGCGCTTAGGGACAAAAATCAATATTGATCACAGAACTGTCAAATTCGGTAAAGTTATGTAAGTATATAAAAATAAATTTTGTTCATCAATACATATTATGATGATTATTATTATTATTCAAACAAAATTTAAATATATATTTGTGAAATATACATGTTTGACATTTTCTTATGTTGGATATATATATATATATAAGAAGAAACTTAACTTATTTTTGAAGGTTGAATTTTTAAGTTTTTTTTTTTTTTTTAACAACTCGTATTTGATGATCATTTGAATATATGTATATATATTTAGAAGAAGCATTTTGATGATTGTTTGGATTATTTTTTTTATGGGATGCTTATTTGTTTTTATATATTATGGTCTCATATGTATGTATGTATGTATAAACTCGTACGACAAGCAGAAAGATTATAAATTGAAGATATTGAATTGATTGGCATTTTATGTATATTTAATTAAAAGACATAAATGTATAAAGGCAGATGTGGTTCACCACCAATCTATATCTATGTATATATTTTTTAGCACGATGCCAGGCCGTGAATAAACCAGTTTTTCGGCGAACAACTGGTTGAGCGGAAATATATCTTTAAACAGAACCAGTCTCTCAACAATATATATAATTTAGTGCGACTGGTGCGCGAGAAAGTGTAATTCGATATTAAAAATTTACGAATTCAACACCAGTTAGAAATGGCCTTGATTTACACTGTATCTGGCAAACCGCATTTAAACATTTCTGTTTTAAATAATTAACATTTTAAAATTATGGGTTTTTGCCATAAACACATCAAAGTTGATATATCTGCAGATAGTTTGTTTCATTAACAAACAAGAGACATTTGTTTGATCTCACGCAAGTCTTCTGTAAATTTTACTCACAGACTAAAAGTATTTTAAGAATTCACTGAAATCAATTAAACAATAATTGTATCATAAAGATTTTATTAAAGAATTTCGGTGTTCATAATACCACCTTAAGTGGATTTTTAATGGCATAGTTAATTGCTCTGTTGGATATAAGATTAAATCAAATTGTGATATATTATCCTTTTTAATTAATATTAGTATTAAATTCTTCAATCGCCAAATTAAATTTTCAGATTCATTCTGCGGCAAAGTGTAGTCATAAAAAATCCAATTATGTTTTTGATGAGAATTTATATGCAAATGTTTTAATTTATAAATATTCACTTTTACAGCCAATAAAATCACTTAAATTAAAGATAAAAAGGCATTTATAACAGATTTGATTAAAAAATACTTCATGTTTGAATTTATAGCCGCTTCTGAATAGAAATTCTGTATGTTACGCATGCGGTTTCAGACAATCAAATCATTTAAATGATTGCTACATAGTAAATTTTTGCTTGTTTCTCATATTATAAGATTTGAAAGGCTATTAACAATCCTCGTATTATACTCAAACTGGTTATTTGAAATTTCCAACAAAACATTAGAATTCTACTACAATAATGGTCAAAATGAAAAATTTCAAACAATGTTTACTGAAGTAGTATTTCAACCCAAACACCATCTCGTTTTTTTTCTTGCCGACGCCTATGACCTGAAGTCGTGTATTGTAAATTCGGTTTTGATCGACTTAGAAAGGCTCTCCTTGCTGAAATATTCCTGCAAATTTTTGAAATCTCATTCTTCACTATTAATTAATTAAAAGCCACACTTTAGGCGCAAGCAACCGTGTATTCAAAATGAAACCTCCGCAATTCGGAATTTTTATTCGAGCTTATTTCAGTATATAGGTACACTACTCTCGATCTCTCGTAATTTACCCGATTGTTCACTTATTTCTTGTCTTAAAATTCTTCGATGTTAATGACGTCAAATTTTAGTTGACCTTTCTATAAGCACTCACATAGTATAATACTCTAGCCTCGATGCTAGACATTTTTTCGTGTGTTTTACTATGAGAGTGCTGGGCAAGGTCGAGTAAAATTTTGTATCAAAATTAATTTTTATTTCAAATTCCATTTACTATTTTTTATAAAAAAAAATTCTCATTAAAAAATTTTAGTCGGATTTGCCAAACACTCACATAGTGGAATACGAAAAGTTGTTTTCAATCAGTGCTAAATTATTTTTTGTGTGCCCTACTATGTGAGTGCCTGGCAAGGTCGACTAAAAATGACGGACCGCGCCTACTTTATTCAAATTTGAACCGATTACAGTTAGTTTATATCCAACTATAGGTTGCATAATATGTTTGACACTAATTCAGTTGTCAAACATTCAACCTAATATAGCAACAAGTTAGACAAAAATAACTCTATAGTTTGAACAAGAAATGTAAGTATACAATTTTTGGTATCTTACTAAAATTTTTACAAACAAACTAAATTTTGTCTCAAATTCTGGTCAAATAAAATTAAAACTCTACTATCAATGTTACATTTCAAAACAATTGCTGTGTTGAATCTTTGTTTGTAGTCGTTAAAACTTGACCGCCCACCGCAATCGCCGAAGTCAATGACTATTTTATAGAGTTTGATCAAATCTTTTTTTCAAACGGGATGGAACAATTTGTTTTTATCCAAACTACTCTCGTATATGTATGTGTACGCAAGTAACGCGCGGTTCAGCCAATAACCGAAACTTCTCAGTTCGGGTTCAGCGCTGAGCAAAACCGTCAGACTTAATTTATTTTCTAATTAAGCCTAATGTTAGGTAAGTGACTTAAGCTTAATTGGTTCAATGCTTTTGCTTATTGAGTTAGGCTTAAAGTGAGTATACTATAAGCGAAAGACGTGAAACATGAGTTAACGATTAGTTTTGTATCAATTGGCTGTTAATTTAATCGCCTGGTTAAAATTTTGAATTCCAACATATTTTTCATGACTATATAGTTTTAAGAGTTAATTTGCTTCGACTCTGATTTAACGCACACTTAAATTAAGTAAATTATGTGCGAATTAAACACGATTCAAAAAATGTCATGAACTAACTTTATAGATCCACCCGAAGGAAATAATTAAAAGTTTCGTCAGGATGTGTATTAAACTGAGTTTGACCAAACTTTTCTAATAACAGTCGTGCATGTATTAAATGTAACTTAAACTAAAGTCTAACTTATTTCAACTTAAGTAATTTACAAAATTAGTTAATTATGTCACTTAAGCCTAACATTAGTGACTTAAGCCGAATAATTATATGAACTATATATGTACGTCTGCATTAAATGACACACTTTACTGAAGAAAATACTATTTGCTTTGGTTTGGTTCAATATTGTAATATTTTTGAATTATTATAAATCATGCTTAGAATGAGCTTAAGCCAGGTATATAGACTTAGATTGTAGAATCGAAAGTTTCAATTAAATCACTGTGGTGTGTGAATATCGCACCGAAAACTGTGGTTGAGTGCTATTCCGGATCTATTCTAAAATTATAAGTACGTTAAATTGGGAAAGTAATGGCTGTTCGATGTGCTATATAGCTTAGATGTGATCTAAGGAAACAAGCTTTCAGTATATTCTTCATTGCGGTACCTCAATTTACAATTGTATGGCCACCTCAATGGACTGTATTGCACATTGATTAAGCCTTTAATATAAAAAACTTAAGCCGCTTGAATTATTATTCGACTTTAAATTAATTTTTAGGCGACTTGAAAAAATGTTTTCTTTGGAGTCATATATATACCGTTGTGCACGCGTACTCTTGATTAACCATCACTGAATATACATAATATAATCAAGATTCCATAAATTTGATAAAAAAAAACAAAAAAATAAATGATAAATTAAGTTAGGCATAAATAACATAAAATCATAAAAAACAAAAACATAATAATTCGATAATTACAATTTGAACGGTTCGGCTAAATTTTCATCGCTGCCAGGTGAATATCACACGTATTTTGTTTTAATATTAACAAATAAATTTATTTTTTTTTTACATAAAAGCCATTATTTTAATTTATTTATTTTTTTATATTTAAACTTTAGAGGATATTTTTTTTTTTAAGTATTTATTATTATTATTACAAAAAAAAAGTAAAAAACAAAATATCAAAATTTACAACATTGGGTAATGGCACTCCTCGCGACTTCTTTTATAATTTGTTTTTTTTAAATATACATTATTAATTCTTTCCTTATATACATACATAAATGACCAGAAATACCTATGGTTGGTCATCGACATTTTACTTTCAATGGTTTTTTTTGTGTACACCGTATGTGTGTGTGTGTGTGTGTGTATAAATTAGTGTTAATTATTGTCAAATGCCATATGCAGTAAAATTATTTCTATCATTGAACTATTGAATATTATGTATTTATAGTTAAGATGATCGCAGACAGACGTATATACGAAAAGTATGTCATCATAGATTAACCGAACATAATTTATACCATATATACATGCTGTAATAGCATAATAATGTTGCCATAAAAATTTGTTTTGTTTTATGATTTCAACTTTGAAAGGTTGTAAGTGAGTGATGGTATTTACATAATTTCTTGTCTCATTTATATATACAGATGTGTATACATATAAGGTAAATATGAGACAAGACAATAGAATACGAATTTCTTAAGCGCACAAATATATATATCTCTTTATTATGGTTATCGAAGAAACCACTGAACAAATCAATAAAATAAATAAAAATATTCGCACAAAACTAGTTTTGGTATTTCTATATATCTATAATAATTCGCACCAACAAGTTAATTTTATGATAGCCAAAATCTATATAAAGACAGATTTTTGGTACTTTTGTTGTATAACACCGTGCACGCTAATCAAGAGTGTGCGCACGGTGAAAGTGAAAATCATTAATTTATATTTTTATAACAACCTGTTACATCATAATATAACACTCTGGTTTAGTTTGGCGTGGGCACGAAATACATATGAACATATACAATTTATGAAATCATTTTAAAGCGCGAAAATTTATATATATACAACAACACAAAGAAATTATTTTTTATTGCAATTGAGATGATAAATCATCGATTTTTATATATTATGTATACGTATTTTAATAAGATTGTTCGTGGATTAAGAGTTGTACGCAACTTTGTTTTTTTTTTGTTTTCCATTGAGGGCATATACCCAAAATTTATATACTTTTAAATTAAAAGTCACTCAAATGCGCACAGAATTTATTAGTTTATTGAACTTAACATACAAAAAATTAAAATGAGCGCGATAAAAAGAAAGGCAGGTCAGGTTGTATACTTGTATACAAAAATAAAATTCACTTTTTCATCATACCATGATATAATCCCTTTTGGTTCTACATCATCGATCACAGCACCGCAACCAAATATTTATACTTTCTTATTCCGTTATTTTCACTTTATAATTCAAAAGAATTTGTTGTTGCTAGTGCTGAGTGCTTTTTCTCACTGTCCATATACACATATACTGGAATTGTATTAAAATCAAAATACATTTATTTTAATTCCCCGCACCAAAATATTTTTTTTTCTTCCTGATTCCTTTATGTGTTGGGAAAATTATCTTACGGTTTGAGATATTAATGGGCTTAAGTCACGTAACATTATTAAAAAATTCGTTTGGGATATGATTTATTATTATACTTTAAAACAGTTTTGGGTTTCCGCAATTTTTTTAGGGCTGCGAACCCATCTAAGCTTTCCAAAAAAATTCAATTTTTTACTCCACACTAGGATGTAATGTAATGTCATATGCATGTCCGAGATCGTCATCACAGATGAAGAAAAGCAAGGTGACCCCGGGGTCACCACGCTCCTAATAAAAAAAATTATTTTAATTTTTATCTTTTAGTTTTGATGGCAACACTGGTTACTCTAATTTATCTTAGAAGTGTTGCTGTCAATATGCGGGTTTCAAAATCAAACCACAATTGGAGAAACATTTTTGCATTATGCATAAACTAAGCTACAACTGTGTAATGCAAATTTGAGAAAGCATGCTATACACTCATTTCTGTTCTGCCGAGATGATCAATTCAGAAAATAGCATTAAATTTGTGTTTGAAATACCCGATTCTTTCGATCATTTAGACTGTGCTCCATTTAGATAATGTATCAGTATAGTAAAACTCTACTTGGCACCATAATCTTGAAAATATTTTCAGAATTAGACTTAACAACCGATGTTGATTTATTTTACCTATTTGCTTTTACCTAAATTCAATATTGTAGAATTTAAAAAAAAAAAACTTTCTAATATTAAACTGGAGAGCAAAATATGAGCTGCGTCTAAAATCTAAATTTGGCATAATTTTGTCTAAAATATAAATTTTAAAACAACTAGTTCTCAAAATTAAAACTTTTAATTAATGATTTCTCAAATTTATTAGTTTAAAACTCCCAAAAATTACAGAAAAATTTAGAATGCTCAATTCCTTAATTTGTCTTAAATTTTAAATATTAAATTCTAAATTATTAAATTTCTAATTCCTCAAATAGTGAAGCCACTGTGACTAATAAGACAAAACTGTAAAATATCTCTCAAAAAATTAGAGCGCTACACTCAACCCTTAAACATCAGAATAGGTACTAAATCGGTCAAAATTTCTATAGATTTGATACTCCCAACACAAAATTTAATTTCTGTAATAAAATTAAAATTTTTCCAAATTCAAAATTTTCAAAAATTTTGTAAAATTTTGAATTTTGAATATTTTGAAGTTCATAAATTTTATTAATTAAAAACCGAGTTTCAACATTTAGGCCAATTTTTTGATGAAATTTGGTGAATTCAAAAATGTTAGATTTTCTTAATATGTAAGAGTGTTAAGGAAATCTAAAATTTCAGAATTTAATAAAATTCATCAAAAAATTGATGAATTTTATTAAATTCTATTTCTTCTGTTAAATTGCTAACGATCATCAAAATAAATTTTTTGTGATTCTAAATTATCGATGGACGGGCATCATATTGAAATTATTCTACTCTTATTTCTCTTTCATCCAAAAAATTTAGATACCCAATTTATAGCATTTAAGTGATCATTATATTTTTAGTGTCTCTTGTTATTGTGCCTTGTACAATCAAATGGTAATATTTTGATATGTAGATCGACAAAATTTTATGTCAGTTTCGTAAATTCCGAATAATTTTGTTGAATCATTTTTCAAGTCAAAGTTAAATAATTTTTTGAAATTTTCAAAATTTTCAGAATCCTGTAGTATTTGAGAAATTAAAAAAATATATTTAGATCAAGAGGAAATTAAATACATTTTAAATAATATTAAAAATTTTTGAATTTCAAAATTTAGTATTCTAAATTATATCAAGCTTATAATATTTCGTGCATGGATACTAAGGCTACTACTTTAGCTGTTATGAGAAATATTTAGAATTTCTCCACTGTCTGGCTCTATCGAGATAGCTCCCAAACTTTTCGTTAAGTTATAATTAATATTTTAAATTTTAATTCTCAAATAAAATTAGAATTTCGCCAATACATATATTCAAAAAAATTTTTAAACGAAGGAAAATAAAATTTCCAAATCTGGTATCAGTACTGTACCACATACATTCTTAATTATTCTAAATGTTGCTCATTTTCAAAATTTTATAATTCTGAACTTTTATTTTCAAAATTTTCAAAATTATTAAGTTTTTAGAAATTGAAGTAAAAAAATTTGTTAAAAATTTAAATTTAGTTAAAAATTTTAAGTAATTTAAAATTTTCAGAATTTTTCAAAATTTTGAACTTTAAATTTATTTTATAAACGAAAATTAATAATAAATTCAAGACAATTTAGTATCAATATTTTGTCCGAGGTGCTTTGATTCAATTTACTCACAAACTCAGTTTGAAATTGGAAAAACATTTTAAAAATAAATTTGAAATCGATCGATTTTAAAATTGATGATATTAATTAAGAAGACCCAGTCCCCACATATAACTTTCTCTAATTTTATTTTATTAAACTATATTAACTCTAACATTTATGTTTATATTTTTTTTTTTTTTTGTATAATTTCAGGTAAGACGACCGAGAAAAGAAAAATGAAAAATTACCCATCTGTGCGCACTTGGAAAAACTTTCTTTTTCCATCACATGCCGCATATATGTCTGTTTAATGTACATACATTAAATAAAATTGCGCTTTAAAAAACAACTTGTTCACGCGACTGAGTAAGCAAATTATTTATATTATTTAGACAAATTTAATTAAAATTTTAAAATACATGAACCATAACTAGATGCATAACGCGCAAATAACCCGAAAAAGCCATTAATCATATTCTAATCAAAGTACATTAACCTTTTTGCTAATTAATGATCTCGGGGTAATTATATATAATTGTTGCAGCCGCATGCATCTCAGGTGATCTCATCGTGATCGCATATTTCTATAACAAAACAACAATTGCATTTTTGGGTAATAAACAATTTAACGTTAGAACCAAAATAAGAAAAATACATTTTTGTTTTTTTGGTTGGGTAGATAGAGGGCAAAAAGAGAATCAAAATACAAAGTTTTTTATTTTTTTATTTAATTGAAGGTTCAGCCGGTACATTATATATGTATACGTATGTATGTACATATACGACCAGATACATGATGAAGCAAATTATATATTTTCTTATACAATTTTATCATCTTCAATATAATTTAAATTCAATAATTTCTTTTTTGTTTTTTTTTATTCATTTTAATTGAACAAAGAAATTGGTCCGAGGATTTTGTGTGCGCAGAGAATTTGACTAACTTCCGCCCGAAATTTTTTAATTTTTTTTTGTATTTTCTGTATTGTATATTTATGTATGAGATAAACACCTGCTGGGATGTGCATATATAATTTGGGGAGGTTCAATGCGGTCCAAATTTGAAATAAATTATTCGAGATAATAATAATATTTTTTTATCTGCGTAATGAACCATACAAGGATCTTGGGAAATAAATTGTATGACAATTTTGGTGGAATGATCGTGATCGATGTTTAATTAGATATTAAAATCTTAATTGTGTGGCATAATTTTTGAGTGATAATCGCGCATTTTTATAGTCTGTGAATACCCTGTGAATTAAAAAAATTTGATGGTCGATTGTGTGATCGCTCACTTAAAATTCAAATGTTTGGAGATCAGAGATCGCCATGTTTATGTATATGAATGCGAATTTCATTTGAGTATCATGCAATTTGATTACTAAGTGAATTAAATAAATTAGTGTTTTGTGTAATAATTCGGAAATAAATAAATTAGTATTCACAATCCAGTGATCGAACCTTGCTTGATAAGGCTAAAACGAAACAATATAGCTAAGACTCAAACCACTTAATTTATTATTAGTTATAACATACATTTCCGTAATGTCTGTCGGTGGCCATCATAGTTTCACATGGTAAATAATATTATTGAATTCTACTCAAAGTTTATTAACGCAATTATATTTTATTTAAACTCCACTCAAGTTTGATTAAAACTTATATGATCGAGCTTATCCTTCTTTTAAATTGTATAATAAAATAATTTGAACCCTCAAGTCAAATTAGATTAAAATTCTTTAAGTGTAATTCACATTTTGTTTAAACTCAAGTTTCAATAAAATTTGTTGGAAGTAAATTTCATTCAAATTAAAATTAAAACTTATTTGATCGATCCTACAAATTTTAAATATTATTGAAATTCTAATCAAGTTTAATTCAAATTTCTAGTTATAGACCACTATTTTTAGTTTAAATAGTTTATCTAGTTGTATTCGATTCAAATCGTTTAATAAACTTTTACAGGATATAACTGTCTGCTACTCAAATTCGTTAATTCGTACTTATTTTAACTAAATTTAAATTCTTAGCCAATAACGACAATATATCTCAAATGTTTGAATATTGATTGATTTAATTTCAATCAAGCATTACTCTATAATATACAAGTTATACTTATTTTTCTACCAAATTAAACATAACAGAAATTGCAATTCAAATTCTAACCAAAATCTGTTCAAATTTTTTAGAACACTCTAAACACGATTCTTGATTGCTATATATTTCCAGTGGAATTCAAAACCGTACTATGACTTCTTACAAATTTGTTTCAAACTAAATTTTGAATCGAATCAAATTTTAGTTTTAGAGAATGCCAATAGTACCATAAAACACCAGATTACTAAAAGTACTAAAATTCAATTTGATTGAAGCTTAAATATAGACTTGAAATGAATTACATTTATTGAAAATTGTTTACAATTTATCTTTAGAATCAAGATTAAATACGAAATTGAATGAGTTTGAAAAGAGTTTGATAGAAACAGAATTTGATTCTTGGTTTTTGCCTAAAGTAATACAATTCGAACAGATTTAACCGATTTGGATGACTTAAAATATTGAGGAATAAAAATTATGCCAATCTTATGCGATCGCTAATTCAGAAATTTTAAAAATCGAGGGATCGTCAGAATTTCAACTATTAGCGATTATAAATTAACCATATCGATCGACATAGTTACTATGCGATCGCTATTTTAAAATTTCATTTCGTATAGATCGGGTGGTATATATCACAATATATCGCGAATTACAAAAATTAAATTAAGGGTAAGGTTTTAAGTGAGTTATAAAGTGAGTTTTGTTTCACTCAATACTAATCCGACCATGAGTCCATGTCATGCGCAGTAGCTTTCGTATTTTTAAAATTTAAAAAAAAAATTAAATTGTTTTCCGTACAATTATAGTATGCTTATTCATCAGCAATCAGATGAATTCCACTATGCTCATTTGATCGTATCCGAATGTAAAAGTGTTCGGGGAATTTTAATTTCGATTAAATATAGGCATGTAGCATATCATTGTAAAGGTCTCGAAGAATCCAACAACAAAAGTTCTGGCAAATTAGTTGATGTTAAATTATTTTTTTTATTTCTTGAATGTGAGATCATAGAACTGTTTGAATTGTTGATTTTATAACATTTGATTTGTACTTTCTAGCGAATTTAATCCACATTAAAAATAAATTTGGCGCCGGTCACCACACCCACAGCTCAAAATCTACCAAAATTTTTGTTCCACCTCATTAATTCTATCTACAATATACAAAACCATTTGTCTCCTCTATATATATTAAATATACATAGATTGCAATCTAACTAAAACACATAACTCATCTCTATAAATAGACAATTATGTTTTATGTTCTATGCGGTAAATACTTATATATGTGTGTGTATGTATTACTTCGTGGGGATCATTATAATTCCTTTGTAGCGCAAGAAACACAATAACATATAGAAAAAGGTTATCGCGATAACATAAGAAACAAACACAGAGGACAAATTTGACATCTAAAATCGCGATCTCTACTGTGTATCGCGTTAGAAGATGGTAAAACCAAAAAAAAAATGAATTATGGTATTTCCTGGTTTATGTTCGCTTCATGATTAGATTTAGAAAGACATAAAACCTACAGTCATTTTAAAATGGTTTACGATCTTCAAGAGCCTTGACAATACTCATGTACTAATATAAAAAAAAATAATTGAAGCTCGGTTTGTAAATATATGTAGAGCGCGAGCTCACGTACAAAGTGGCGTAAGAAAGGGCATTTTAATTGGTTTATTGTTTTTTTTTGTTATGAAACATAAAACGTACGCGGCACCTCACACGAAGGGTGAGAAAACTAATTTTATATAAATATATAAAATTGAACCTTTTGAAGGTTAGTATAGTCGTATAGACCTTTATAAATCTTATGTATATATGTATATATAGTTATGTAAATCAAATTTATTTTTATAAATAATTTAAATTCATAAAAGGTTCGCGGAACACGAAAATTATAAAAAAATAAAAATAAAGAAAATTGCATGTTCACAAGACAAACATGATCAAGTAGTGATCATAATAATTATTGTTACATCTTTGTTTTATATGAAAATCTCAAAATAAAAAAATTATGATCATACGTACATGAACATACCAATATACTATATACCTTTAAGGACGAGTTGGAATGAAAATTATGGTATATGTATATTTATGATGTACATACACAAAACATATTCGCGAATTATTATGATGTATGTACATATATTTATATAACAAGATAATTTTTTTTTTAAAATATAAAATCAACAATAAATAAACAAAAAAAAAAGACATATTCAGCGATCGATCGATGATTAATCGAAAATCGCGCGGCAGCATAGTTTCCTGTCTCGCGCATATATAAATAAATAAAATACAATTAAATTTCCGTTTTTAGTCACTGGTGTATGCGCGGAAAGTATACAGGCATGCCCCCAACTTTTTTTAATTTTTACCTACAAAATGATGATTTCGACACAGTATATACGTACTATACAGTCAACTATATAGCGACGACTTCCTACATTTTTGTTAATTTTAATTAATTTTATTATTTTATTTTTTTTGTTACCGCGCGCGCTCTTAACTAATTTACAAACAATTGAATTAAAAATTGTTCTTGGCTTTTTGTCTTTAGTATTTTGCTAGCTACTATATAAATACATATGTATATGAACGTATATACAATTTATAATGAATAAGATGAAAAATATGTTAGAAGAGAGGTTTTTTTGTGAAATTATAGTACAAGTCTTGAAATGTTAAAATTTTTAATTTGATTACCGGCAAGGTTGTATATTACTGGCGTACAATAAAAAAATGTTTATTTAACTAACCTTTATAATAACAACAAATATATGTATATACATATAGATTGTAATCATTAAGGTTTTGGATTGTCTTTAAATTGACACTTGGGTTTGTTTAATAAAAAATAAAAATAATAAAATGGGGTTGCCATATTGTAAGTGAAGAGCAATATCCTTCAATTCATAACTTTTTATAGAACCGCACAGTGAGAATGAGTGGACGGATGGATAAAAATAAGTTAACTGTCAAAACCAATCTTCTCGGTTGAAAGTCCAATATCTTTCGAACGACCTTTTTCGAATACACTTCCTTAATTGGTTCTATTATTTTCCTTGAAATATCTTTTCTGTGCGGAGTGCATTGAATATGCATTTTCAATTCTATAAATTTTTCATGTTAAATGCGTGTGCGAAATCAACAATATAGGTAAAGAGTAGGTCGAGAAGTTCGTAGGTATAATAGTGAATTAACCACACTAACTATTTACAAGTTTGTGTTCCGTTGGTGGGATGGATTTTCAGAGACCTTTCTTACACATTTATATGTCTCTGTTTGATACTGTAGTTTTGGCCATCTTCAAATTTCTGATTTTACTGCATTGCGCATGGTGGCACAATTGCACCTCAAGTTGACGAGCTGTTCAAATTTTAAATGATGATTGTTGTTGTTTTGTTTGCTGTTTTTCAATCTATATAGATGCTAAATATCCGATTATTATTTGCACATTTTGCAACAGAAGTATTATTACCAGTCGTCCCCCATTACTCTGAAATATTAAAAAAGAAAATTGGAATTTCTAGATAACCATATATGTATGTACTAAGTACTACCAATTTGATTTTTGGTTCTGCCATCTGGTGGTCTTCAAGTACATATGATATACAAACCATCAGCTTTGTATTACTCAAAGTTTTTCTATTTCAATAGAATTTTGTATTTCGAACTCAAATTTAAAGGTTTTCTTTAAAAATTTTCCTTACACGGTCAGCCCGGCTCTAAAAGTTAATTTAAACTCATGTTGAATTTATAGTGATACTTTTATTTCAAAATTGATTCAAACTACGTTCAAACCCACATTAGGATATTAGGAGCTTCTAATAACAAGTTTCTAGCTCAAATTTATAAATTTAACTCAAAGTCTACAAATTTTGATCCATATTATATTTCAACCTGTTTAAGCTAAATTTTAAATTATAAATTCTACTCAATTTATCGTATAAAATTACGTATCACATGATTCAACTGGACATTAGGAGTTAATATTTGTTCCTCAACGCACAATGCAAGTATGGATTGAGTAACAGCCAAAATTATAATTTTAAAAATATTCACTCAAATTTAAAAATCACTCTTAAGAAGTTAGAAATTTAAATTTATCTAAATTTGGCTAAGTAACAACTTATAATTTATTTTGTTTCTCTATTCCACTTAAACATATTCTGTATTATGAAGTCTCAACACAATTTACTGTAAGATATTCATTTGCTCAAATTTACCACATGTTGAGCTCAATTTTGTTTCGAAATTCTACTCAAAATAAATCTTACTCTCCAAATTTGGTTCCATATTTTATTTTCTCGACTACATTGGAGCTTAATTTTTAAATATAAGTTTCAGTCAATATTTCGTTTCAATCCATTTAAATTAATAATTCAACTACCTTATTAATTTTAAACAACTTTTTCCTCAAAACTTTTTGTATAAAATTAGAAATTGAATCTCATCCGCTGTCATGTTAGAGTTTTAGATAGTTTTAATGTTAAATAACGCTCAACTCTGGTAAAAGTATTAGAAGAAAATTTTATTTTGAAAATAAAAAAAAGATCTCAAAATTTAGAGAGATGGATAAGACAATATACAACCGTAATCTAAATTTTACTCAAAGTTTCACTCCAATAATATAAATTTGAATTAATCTAAATTAGACTCGAAATGTTAGACAACCTAAAATTTTAGCTAAAATCCTATACCTTGAGTACAATTTTGTATCGATATTTCACTCTTCAAAATAAAATGCAAATTTTATTTCAACCCGACTAGTTTGAGGTATATTTTTAAATATAAATCCCACTCAAGTAAATAAAATTGTTCTAAAAATGTTTTTAAATTTTTTTAATCACATCCGCTTCCAAATTTTCTTATTATTTTTAAATAATATTCAAATCTTATTTGGAAATCAAAAAATTTCACTCAATTTTAAGAATCTCTCATTTTATTTAAAATTTCAACTCTATCTGAATTTATCACTATTCAAATAATTAAAGTTTCAGCTAGAAATATTAATATAAGTTCCACCATAATTTCAAATAATCTAAATTACACGCAAAATTAATTTTGTAGATAGAAATTAAACTCGAAATTTCGATTAAATCCTTATATAATGACTCTGCTGAACATTTGGAGTGAAATCTTAAATTCCATAAACTCAATTTCCACTCACATGTTAAAATTTAAAATTTCACCTCGAAAGATGAGTTTTTAATTAATTCTGGTATGCAGCGCACTCCAACTTCTAATAATTTAAGTTTCATTAAAAAATTTCCTCGTATCTATCCGACCTGCAGTTCAATGTTGCATCAAAATTAACCTTATTCTCCAAATTTGATCCCAGATTTTATTTCAAAGCGACAACTTTGATAGACCTAAATTTATACATATAAATATCACTCAAAATTTCGTTTTAATTCATCTAAATTAAATTCTTAACAAAATTTTACTCAAATCGTTTTATTTAAAATTTAAAATTTGTTGCTATTTCTTGTTGGAGTTTTAGCTAGTTTTTAATGTTAAATAACGTTCAATTCAGCAAAAAAAAATTACTTTGAAAATCAAAATGCACTTAAAATTAAAAATATATCATTTTACTCAAAATGGTATTTCACGACACTAGAGCAATCATAAATCTAAATTTCACTCAAAATTTAACTCGAATCGAGCCCACCTGATGTTCAGTTTCGCATCAGAATTAGCCTTACTCTCCTAATTTAGACAGATTTTATTATAACCAGACTAAATTGTTAGAGCTAAATTTTAGTTCTAAATTTTGACTAAATCAAATTTTTAAATAATTCCACTCGAAATTTTCGATTAAATGGATTCTGCTGAATATTTGAAATGAAAATGTAAACCCCTTAACAAATTTTTATCAAACTTGTATATAATAATTCTATAATTTGTATGCAACGTTACATTTACCAATGCTAATCTAAATCATTTTAGTTAGTCTAAATTGAACTCAAAATGTAGCTCAAATCGGCAGTCAAACCCGACTATTTAGTTAGATTCAATATCGTTTAATCGGAGTTCGCAATAATTTTAATTTTAAATAACGTCCAATAAAAAATTTCACTCATTCTACTCAAAACTGTAATACAAATCTACGGTTAGAGATAAAGGCCTTACGGCTGGCGAGTTCTTTCAAATTACATATTCTCAAACTCGTATTTTAGTTCCAGCCAACTTTGTTTCAAATTTGATCAATATTCGACACAAAATGTTAAAAATTAAAATTTTAGCTCGAAGTATGATTTATCATTAATTCTGGTATTAATCGCACTCCAATTTCTAATAGCCCAAATTTCACTCAAAATTTAGCACAGTTAAAATTCAATTTTGTATCCAAATTTTACCTAAAACTTAATTTTAAAATGAAAAATTTCACTCAAAGTTTCCTATATAAATCCAAGTAATATGCTTTTGGCTGAACATTTGGAGTTAAAATGTAATCTTCAAATAAACAAAAATAATCAAATGTCACTCATTAAAAATTAAGAGTTAGAATGCCATCCAGATTTCATGTAAGAGTTCGAGATAATTTTATTTCACTTAACATTTCTAATTTTAATTCTATTTTTAGAAAGTGATGTTGTAAACCAGATACAATTTGTGGATAGCACAATGCCATCTTACAAATAAGTTTATAATAGTTACTTCTTTCCTTTTAACCGCTAAATTTCACTCAAACTATTTATTTTGGTTTTGAAAAAGTTTAAAATTTAATTCCACTCACTTTCAAATATTTTGACTGTAATAAATTTTGAAATTTACCAGTTCAAAAAGTCAGCAAAGTTAAACTTGAATTTTCAGAAATTTTTCTGGGAAAAATAAATTATTATAAAATCAGATTTGAACATGTCAAAAAGAAACCAAGGGATAAAGTCTGGAGAGTATTGTCTGCCAAAGAATAATGATAAAGCCGGTAATGACGGGAGGAGGAGGTATAGGTGGGAAGGAAATAATATTTTATTTTCGAAAATTCATTATTTAAATGCCGCCATTTGGAAATTAATTAATTCTTCAGTTTCTGGATAACTATGTCGAGCCTTTTCACTCGAAACATCTTATTTATTGACGGTGGATTTGCGTGTTTCGAATTATTAATAATTTTCAAATCGAACTCAAATATTTAGAACGTCTATTTTTAGCAGCACTTAGAAAAAAAACCAAATATTTTAGAGAATTCGTAGAAACCTGACTCGCATATCTATATAAACTAAAACGGCCACTAATATATCACGCTTTGACACATTTAATAAATTTTTGTATTTTTATTAACATCGACATGATATACAGTTTTTTAAATCGATTGTATTCGTTTTATGTACGTATATACGTGTAAATATATGTATATATACCAACCGCTGTGACACGCCCGTGGGGACCAAATCAGGTGAACCGCGCGCATCGATTATATAATTTATTGTGTCGCACAAACGATTTCGAAATATAAATCAAAACGTTATGACCAACAATGGTATTTTATCTATCTGCGATTGGGAAATAACTTATTATAATTTCGTAAAGCATCTTGCGACTGCCTGCGATGATCATTGTCACAAACAAAATCATTTTTATTGTATGTAGAGTGATACACCATTTCCTTGATCAATAAATAACGCGACCATTTGTTATAAATTTTGTGATCGTGCACAATCATTAAAATTGAATGTATATATTTATAAGCTAGCTCATCATGCGATGGATTAAATTGATTGATCCTCCAACAACATATTTATGATAACCATTATGTAAATCTTAATACATTGTGGATGTAATAAAAATGTCAATTTACGAATTATAAATTCATCATACATATGTATGTATGTACAAATAGATACATACATACATACATAAAATTCATTCATCCGTTTTTCCATTTGGTTGACCAATGCGCGCACACAAATCAAACTTGAATTCGCTGTTTGTCAGCTCGCGAATATTTTTTTTATGCATCGCATTCCACATCATAACATTTTTTTTGTTTGTTTGCTTATCGTGACATGATTTTCTGATTACAATTGATGTGATCTTATATTGGTACTTTAATTTCCTGCTTTTTGAATTATTATTACATTTTTTTGTGGTCGATGCGTTGAAGCTCATTGAACCAAAATATTTATGATTTTTTTATGTGTTATACGCCGAACTAAATATTTAAACGTATATCGGTTTGTTATAATATGCGAAGTTGATTAATTTGGTTTTAGTTTTTTTTTTATGAATAAAACTTAAAACTAAATTAAATTATTAAATAGAAACTAAAATGGATTGACCTACTTTCGCTGCTATATACACTGTGTTTAGTATAGTTTATGTATACATGTATATCTGTGTATAACCAAATTGTATTAAAAATGAGTTAGCTAAACTTAAACAAAATTTCACACAATTGTTATTTCTTAAGCCAAACGAATACATACACACACACACACATACACATACATATTATAAGATTTCATTTCTAATAAAGTTCCACGACATAAAATTTTTGGTGGTTGTATGTATGAATGAAACCACCGAGTGTGTATTTGCACGTCGCGATCTTTCTTAATTCTACAAATTATAACTTAGAAAAAAAAAATTGTTTTTTTTCTTAAACATTTCTTCGTTGTATACTTTACTTATAATGATCGTTAATTTGTAACACAGTAAACAAAAACCAAAAAACTAAAAAAAAAAGTTCTCAAAAATGTAAAAAGCGCAAGAAGAATAGACAATCATAAATAATAAGAAAACGAACGTAATTCATCATCGCGCGCATATAAGCGGTTTTAAGATGAATTACAACAACAACGAAATCGACTTGAGATGAAATTTCGTTGTCATAAAACTTTTGATGTGAAAATTTCGAGGATGTGGAGTAATCACGAAATTATCGCGTGTAATTATTAGAATACGACCTTGCGCATTTCATAATTTCGAATACATAATTATTTCTTATGTACCTACATACATAGATAGTATATACGTATGTTAGGTACTCGTATATGTGTATGGAAAATAAATTTCTCGATTTAATCCAAATTCTTATATATGTGTAAACCAAACGGCATTGGTATTATATATACGACATTGTACCTGTTCAACGGGTAATCATATGATCGCTGCGTGGTTTTAATTAGATATGTAAACTATATAACCAGTCTGTTTGCAGTACTATATATAAGACACACACACACATACATATAAGAAACAGGTTAAACAAACTTATAATTAAATTCGTCGCGAACATGTTAAACAACCAAAATATCATATCAGCCTTCGCGCTTTTTTTTTTTGGTTTTAAAAGAACAAAAACAAAAAGTTTGGAATCCGGTTATGCACTTATCATTGCATTTTCGACCTTACATTTATGACGTTGACTTAAAATCCGGAACAAAGACATTTTATTAATTAATAAACGGGTATTGTATTTCATCATCTTATATACATATAGATTTAATCGACTGATTAAAATTTATATCGCTTAAATGATCGCAGCAATAGTAGCGCATAACACAAATTAATGATCGACGATCATTCGAAATATTTGATCGTACAACTTTAAACACTCAGTTTGGAGAAATTTGATGGCACGATCACTGATCACAGATCTATATAGTGAACTGTAATCAATCAACTAGTCGAGTATTTTTAAACCTCGCGATCTTATAACACGATCGTTATGTTAAATAAAAACAACATTGCGTTTGATCGCTAATATAAATATTTTCGATTCATGATCAGTTGAAGCGACATAAGACAGATTTTTTGTCAATGCTTGGCCAAGACTGCCTAAAGATCAACACTTCCTCTGCCGTGTTGGAAAGAAGTGTTCATCTTTAGAACAATTTGTTTTTCCCGAACAAGTCTTTTTCTGTTTTTTTTAAATCATTTGAATACTAAGCTACTCTATTTAAAAAAAATATGTGTTTGAAAAATATGTTAACACAAACTGCAGGGCCTCAAACTGCTAAAAATTTTCCATTTTTGGAGCATTGTTGATATTGGAAACTGCAAAAATAAAAATTCTTTGAATTTTGCTGAACTTTTATTAAAGCCTTCGCACATTCGGAGAGCTTAGAAGTTCAAAGAAATTTATTGGTTTCATTTGAACTTTTAAGTAACTTTTTGGTAATTTTAAGGGCCCCGAAATTTTATTTTTTCAGTTTTTCTGAATTTCGATGAAATGTTGAGTAATTTCTAGTAACCTTCCAAAATGTTCAGTACCCCTGCCTCATCGTGTCTCTGCTAGGCTCTGTATGTTTGTATAATGGTTTAAGTACTTGTTATCGTTTGGTTTATGGAAGCTGACCTCTATATCCTTTTCTGGATAAAAATAATCCAGAAACTTTCTTTTTTACTCGCATGGATCGGGCAACCTTATACCAAGATGCCAATGTGGTTAAAGTGTTTTGATTGATGAGGCTCAATGGACTAATGAGCGAAAAACATAAATGTTACATACGATTTTAACGCGCTGTCATACGTAGATTTCTCAGAGAAAATAAAATCTGGCAAAGAAGGCTTATTGGCCATTCAAAGCTCAGATAAATAGGATTCTTAGGAAACCTCTGACGATACTAACTGAAATTAAGGCTTTCTCAAATTATGTGATTTTGTACAAGTTGTCTTTATTTTGGCCTCCCAAATTTTATTCAGGTAACCCTCGTGACAACGCATTATATTACACCATGTGCAGATGTCACTCGATTATAGTCAATTGCTTTTTCCCCTTTAAAGTTTGTATTGGTTGTAAGCAGCTTGTCTTTCAATATAATTTTCACTTTTAGGTAACCCGTCTATGTTTTCCTGTTTCCCTTTGGTGCTAGTCCAGTGACGTGCCACATTATAGTCTCCATTAGGTAATTTCAAAATTTAAATATTTTTTTAAGCTCAATGGAATCAAATATAAAAATACAGATTTCGTTTTCTTGTAGATGACGGTTGGAAAAGGGACGAAGAGATGAATACATGTTCGATTATTTAATTTGAACTCCGTTAATGCTTTGTCTTTGCGCGAATCCTCTTAGCGTCGAGTCCAATACACGGAAATAGTCAATCGATGTTTCTCAACATCCGTAGGATTCAAATCAAGCGCTTCGACATCGGATAATAAAGTAGGATCTTTCAAAAGTTGTTTCTAGACATATAAACTTTGCGATGCACAATCGGTCCGAGTTCTGTGAAACCCATCTCGGAATTTGAATTTGCTCTAAACATTTTATTTCATTTCCCAATCGAATGTTTCAAACAACAGTTGTTGAAACAAAATGTTGAAGCGCTAGGAGTGAGGTGATACACTCTAATGAAACAAAAACTTGTGCATATCATTGAATTTTAAAGATCAATGTATTGGTTGGATTACAATAACAACAATTTTTTGAATGATTGAGATCTCAGTGTGGAAGGCTACAACTGTATAACACACTGTATTGATTTAATTTTCCACTCGGCGGCCCATCCGTAAACATAGTTTTTGGTTGCTAGCGATCGGTTGATTTAAAACAAGTTAGAACAATCAACAATTGCATACATATTGTTTATAAGTGTTCATATTTAGATTTGCCATAGTTCAACACTATATGGACCATCGAAGTATATCTATTGTTGTTCTTGTACCAGTCTCACCTGTCCGTGTGATCAACGTTTTTCTCTTGGCAGTTGACATATAGGCTTACGTAATAAAAGATGTGTAATCGCAAGGATAGATGAAATTAGTTGGGTTCGGTTAGCTTATAGGTATGGTACATCAAAAGCAATAATTTATTTTTCCGCATCAGGAAGTCCAACCTGGAACTGGAAGTCAATTTTGTATTCGAGAACGGATGTAGGAAAAAATTAACTACTTTGGAATGTTCGAACAGTTTGCAAGCTAGTATATCAAACAATCACCTGCGGCATCAAGCAATGCTTACTGGTTCATATGCTGTTTATATAGTCGAAATTTCAGCCTGATTCGATCGATTGTGTACTGGGATTTGATCGTGAAGTTCGATTCACAATCAAGCTCGGGCAGTCTCAACTACATTCAGGCAAATTTGATAAAAAATAATCCATCGTTCTATTCTACCCTACAACGATTTCAAAAATGTGTAAGATCAGTGTGTTAGTGTGTTTAGGACCTCCGTTAACAAGGTTTGTGCTATTAACTGATTTAATATCAGGACAACATATCCGATTGTTTATATAATCTGTTGACACCGGTTATCAACTCACTGACTAGTTGTTATTGACCAATGACCATACAACTTCGTTAGCTTATTGATTGACTCCGTAATAGGTCTTGAACGACTGGATAAACAGACGTGTTTATGCTTTGAGATGATGTCAAAGTGTCAATGTTTTTTGAGTTATGCATTATATATCGTGATGCGCCACATTATGTCTGAAGCTAATCGTAAACGTATAATCATGCAGTCTGTTCATGCCGCACGATCTTTCTATTTCAAAATCCAGAGCGTCTCAAACATCCTTCAACAATTACGTCAGGATAATTACGATAACTCTAACTTTGGAACCGAGAATGGCCACACTATAACTCCCAGTCTCCAACCTTGATTTATAAGGAAGCAATACTGCATTTGGTGGAAAACCCCATTATGACATCAGCTAACAATCGTCTTGGGTAACGTTCGACAGTGAATCCCAATCTAACTTTTGGTTTGGAGTGATCTACCGTAAAGGATCAACAATGTGATTCATAACGTACCTTGAAACCAAATTAAACACCGGCTGAGTTTCAATAAAATCCTTACAATTTTACCAGTTTTGAAGCCATAATGTGCTTTAAATGGAACTGATTCACAAATACTCTGCACTGATTTGGATCAGCCTATAGTGACCCACCCAAATTATGCCACTCCGAAACATCCAATTCGTCGTTATATTCAAACTTTAGCATTTATTGTTGGAAGTGGAAGTCTTTTAACATAAGCTTCTGGAATAAAAAAATTTGAAAACCGAAGGAAAGCTTGAAATAGAAGAATGTTTCGAGCGTCAGTCGCAGGTGTGTATTTCTTTTTATTTTGTCATCTATATTCGAGAAAGAATGTAGATTTCAAAATACGTTTTGAGCATTAGTGCGACATGATCTTGGCGGCTCTTACATAAATACATCAATTTTGCAGCTACCACTGAACTTGGGAGGTCGAAAAGATCAAGGCCACACAAAAGTCATACACAACGATCTGAAGATCATCGTTATATTTATCACATTCAATTGTCATTTTAAAATTCTCTGAATAACAATCAATCTAACTACTCGTATATATACATGATTGATTGATCGTTAAATAAATTTGCGGGGACGATGTTAATCGCACGATTACGCAGTAAATTGATTCGATTATCAGCTTAAATTAAACGATTAGATATGGTATTCTTAAAATATAGATTAAATAAAGTCGATCGCGCAAATGATCGTACATATACATATGTGCTTAAAAAATGATAGATGATCGTGAGATCGCGTTGATCACGTTTGGCAATTAAAAAAAAAAATCAAAATCATAAAATTGTGTCGATCACCATCATGACACTCTATATATACACGAGATAGATAAATAGAAAAAGGATTAGATATGGTTATAAGTCATGTATGTATGTACTAAAAATGCGTGACGATAATCAAACGACAGATCGCGCGCACCAAATGATTACGATCGTCGATAATAATTACATTGTATATACGTATGTACATATACGATCTAGCGAATTGTTAATTAATTTGATAAAAGGTAATTTTGCCAATCATCAAATTATATTATGGACTCGATCGCGCTTTACATTAAAGTGTTCTACGACACGATCATCATATACGTGACTTTGAATTTAATCGAATATAATTATATAATTGGCACGCGATTTGTATATATCGTTTATATATGTGTGTGTGTGTAGGAGTGTAGGTGGTTTTCTAATCAATAGTTGTATGTATATAGTTTAGATCCAATGTAACAATTTATTTATTTTGTTGTTTTTGCTATTTTACTAAATTAAAAATCCCTTTCACTTTTATACGTTTGTACTTATATTGTTGTTCAATTTGATTTATTTCTCTCGTTACAATTGAATATATTTCCAACTATTATTATTGTTGTTGTGGTTGTTGTTATTTCATGTTATGGTCTAATTCTTTTATTTAAGTATTCGAGAAGAAAAATCCAACTATAACTTTTTTTACGATATACGAAACTAATTTGTCTGTCTTTGTTCTCATACGTATATATATACCGTATACCATACATAAGTTAAACGTTTAATCACCCTGTATCTTTAGTTTGGATTAGCAACGAAAAAAAATAATTAAGTAATGCAGATCTCTCTAATTTGACGTATATGTACCTGATTAAAAACAAAACCAAAAGATTCGTCGCATATAAATCAAGGCAACCCTTAAAAATAATTGCCAAACTGACCATTAATCATCGCATACAAATATGTATATGTACATACATATTCGACCAAAACAACAATTACCGATTTATCATTTTTTTGTTTTGGTACTTCTTGTCGTATTCTTCTTATTATATTTCTATATTTCTATAGAGTTTCATATAAATCTTAAAATTTAAATTAATTGATTTACTCGAGTACATCCATGCCGCATACCCCGACCGCGATAAGAAGACGACTCCTCGGCAAAATAACTATAATTTATCAATTTGTGCACAACAACAACAATATTGTATATACATATATGTATATTCTTCATTATTATTAAAGAAATTGATTGTCTTTTTCAATCATCTTGAGCATCAGTTTTGTTATCATCATTATTAAGTCGACAAAGTATAAACAAAAATAGGCAACGCGAAGAAGCGCAGCACAACACAACAATACACACATATGTATATACATATATATATTTACAAGAAGAAGAACATTGAATAAGTTAAGGTGTGGTTTCTTATGTATCTATACATATATGTATGTATATAGTAAAACAAATAGAGAATGTCATTCAATTATTGATCATTAAAGAAGGTTGATGATTAACAAAAACTAAGAAGATATATCTTTCTTAACTATCTATCTAACTATCTGCGCGCTGTGTACCACCAATCGTTTTTTTTTTATATATAGTTAAGCGTTAACATATTTAATAAAAAAAAGACGAAACACAAGACGACGACGACGTTATAGAATACAGATTTTATCTTCATCGCGTATTAAGAAACTATAAAAAATGAGTTTAAGATTAAATAAGATTAAAATCAAATCAACTGGATATATAGATAGATATAGATACAGAGAGAAAGAGTGAGAGAGGAGACGCACACAGCCAGATAAACAATAATTTAATTTTAATCATTTTGTTGAAAATTAGATAACTAAAAAAAAAAAAAACTTTAATCTACATATTCGATCGTCTGAGAAAATCCTTTTTGTGTTACGTACCAACTACGTACATATATATAGTACCTCCGCGCACACAAAATTATGATTGATGATGATGATTATTGTTTTATTGATGGTATATACCTAACTTATCATTAAATGTATAGATGTGGTACTTCAGTTTCAATTATAGTTTATGTTTTAATAATCAGATCTGTGTGGTGGTGTACCTATATGCACAGTCCGAGACGAGTATATGAACGATATTTTGATTAAGATATCTCCGCAGTCAGTATATAATACATTTAATGGATTTTATCTTTTATAATTGTTAAGTGCATTACATTTTATTTAAATTTGGATGATTTTTATAAATTATATTGGCATGACACTAATGGCATCTACATGAGTCAGTATAGGATTGCAATTTTAATGTTAAGTTCGCATATCCCAAAAACATAAAATAATTCTGCGAAAATTTTAAATGTCGGACTCTTAAATTGTTTGAGCTTTGGAAATGCATTAGCATTATGCAGATTTTATAAACTTCGAGAACCTAAAGGCTTTTTACATTTCTGGAGCTTTTATGACATATGAAATTTTTTATAAGTAACTCCGAATGCTCCATGCAAAATTTGGAAATTTTAAAGAATTGAACTATACAATTTTGTGAGCTTTTATATAATTTTCTGAGTTTTTAATAAAAGTGGAAAATTTTAAAAGTTGAATAGAATTTAAAGTATTGGATTAGTAATTTTCCAGAACTTTTATAACCTCGGAAAAATTTATAGAAGTAATATTCGTTACCTTCCAAGCATCATTAAGTTTGATTAGCAGTTTACTAAAGCTTTTCGGAGATTTTCAAAATTATATTCCTAATTTGCAGTGGTTTTATATATTCCGAAAATTCTTAAAAGCTAGCTTAGTAAATTTATATCAGTTTTATGAATTTTAAGAATTTGGATTAGTAAAGCTTTTAACTACTCTGAAAATGTTTAGAAGTTAAATACGTAAATGTTCATGCCTCTGGGAAATTGTTTCAATTTTATTGATACAGTTTTGAAGCATTTATGTGCTCTAGTTAATGGTTCACTAAATTTCACGAGCTTTTATCAGCTATGGAAATTCTAGAAATTTGATTCCTACCTATCTTTATGAAACTTGACCTTTTGTACAATTTTTATAGAATTAGAAGCGAAAGTTCATAAATGCTGCTAGTGTCTACAAGTAAGATTCGATGTCTTCTGTAACTTTCATAAGCTATCAACATCTCGATAAGTTAAATTATCAATTTTCGAAAGCTTCTGAAAATTAAAAAAAATTAAATTCTCATTTACAGAGGTTTTATCTCTTCTCAAAATTTTTAGAAGCTTCGTTAGTAAGCTATGTATATCGGTTGTATGAAAATTTTATATTTTTAGAATTGGGACTAGCAATTATAGAACTTTTTCAGAACACTTTATAGAACTTTGGTAATTTTTATTATTCTAGAATTAAACAAAGAGAATTCGGGTTTCGAAATTGTCAGAGCCTCTTTCGGAGCACTTTATAAAATAGAAAATTTTAGAAGTTGGATTACTAATTTTCCAGAACTTTTAGCAACTCAAATAATCTTTAAGTGATAAATACGTAAATTTTCCCTTTTAAAAGCTCTGTTAAGCTTAAAGTTACAGACAATCAAATTTGTAGAGCTTTGTTGAACTTTTAAAAATTAAATACCTAATTTGCAGAGGTTTTATAACTTCCAAAAATTCTTAGAGCTGGTTTAGTAAATTAATATTTTAAATTTTTTGAACATGAAGTTGGTTATTATAAATGTATCGCATTGACACATACGGTGTTCGGAAGCATACAAATGTAGGCGTGTGAGAAGTTTATCACAGACCAACTACAAAACCTATTTAAGACTCCCTGGAACTTCATGCAGTCGTATATATTTAAAAAAAAAAAAAAAAAAATTAAAGTTGGGCGGATTATTCCAGCACTCAATGCCACATGGGCCCACCGTGCAATACCCGGACAAACACATATACTTACACATTAAAAACACCCAACCGTGATTTTTGGTCACCACCGGGAATCGAACCCGGGACCCTCGGATAACAAAGCAAAGACGCTACTTACTGTGCTAACGAGGGCGGCCGTATATATTACTGACTTAGGGAAATTTTTCAGATCATTGGCAAATAAAGCAGGCAGTTCGCAAACTGAAAGCTTGTTAAAGGTTTAGTAAATTTAACGAGCTTTTATCAACTCTGAAAATTCTAGCAATCTGATTCCTAGTTTTCTGAAACGACAAGAGCTTTTATCAATTCTATAATAATTGGATTTCTAAATAACCAAAGCTATTATAAGCGAAAGCTCAATCAGAGGTTCCATCAGAGCTTCCATCATTATGAATTATGAGAATTTTAGAATTGGGAATACCAAATTTTAAGAGCAATTATAGAACTTTATTAGTTTACAGGGTTCTGGTCTCATAATTTACGTAGTAAAATTCGCCAGCTCTTTTAGAAATTTTAGAAATGAAATTACAGACTTCTGAAACTGAACCAAATATACAATTTTTAGAAGTTGGATTAATATTTATCCGGATTTCTAAAAAACAAAGCTTTATAATCAAAAGTTCAATTAGTAAATTTTTATGGAACTGTCGTAAACAGCTAAGATAAATATCCGACCGCGGGAACCAACCTTGAAACTAAAAACTTTTAGAAGATTATAAGTAAGTTTTCGGCTTTCCTAGTAACTTTAGGAATTTTTGTTAATTTCCAGAGCTTTCAGTGAGCTTTTAAAATTATGGCATTTTTCTTGGTTTTTATAAACTATTGGACGATGAATTACAATAGCAAAATTGTTTTCCGGAGCAAATTTTATTCTTAAATTAAATATAGAATAAATTTCAGAAGCTTTTCACAGCTATGATCATTTTTATAAGTTGATCCTATGGCTCCCAGATTTTGTTAGATTAATAAACTAATAAAGCTTTTATTAATTCTAGAAATTTTTTGAATTGGGTTTCGTAAACTTCTTGAGCTTTTATAAAACTTTGTAGTTTTTTATAAATTTGATTACGAAATTTTTAGAGTTTTTGAAAGCTTGTTGAAGTTAAATTCGAAAACTTCCACTATTTTAAAAAATTCTGAGAGAAAAACCTGGAAATCTTTAAAAACTGGAGATCTAATGTTACCAGGTTTGGATACTACGTACTGGGATATTTAATAAGTTAATTTCCGTATTCTCTATATATGAAAATTTGCATAAGTTTAGTCAATTTAACAGTTTGGTAGTTTTTTGAACTTTTAACAAACCTGATAAAATTTTTTGAATATGTTTAAAAGTTCAATTTATTAGTTTCGGATGCTTTTCTAAATTTTTGGATTATATATAAGTTTATAACATAGATTCATACACTTCTACAGCTTTCATAAACTCAGAGAAGTGTGAGATTTTTAAAATTTTTGTAGCTTGGATATTAATAACTCTGGGAATTTTTAAAATCGCAATTTTCGGTGCTTTGAAACATTTGATAAAATTTTTAAAGTTAGATTCGCTAATGTCAAAGATTATCGGAATTTTTCCGGAGCATTAATATTATCAGACTAATTTCTTATGATGGACCCGGATTCGTGTATTTTTAGAGCTTTTATTAGCTATGAACATTTTTAGAAGTCATTTTCGTAAGTTAATTTCCTTTGAATTCTGGACGTAATCGAACTTCCAGCAGGCCTGGAATTTTTTGTACATAGTTGCGGGTGAATATATTTCCAGGCTTCTATCTCTGTTAATTTTAAATTGGACAAATTCTGGAGCTTTTGATTATTTTGGTTTGTATTTGTTAAGCTTTTATCATCATTATATGTAATTCTTGGAAACATACTTTATTTTTATTTTCGAAGCTTTAATCATCTTTGGTTTTTTTAATTAGTTTAATTCCTAAGTAGCCGAAGCTTTTACAAGGTCTTAGAATCTGTAAAAGTTAAATAAGTAAATTTACAGGACTTTTATGAACAGTAAAAATATTTACCAATTACATTGTTTTTTTTTAAACTCTTCTGCAGAAGTTGATTTCTAAATATCGTGTAACATTTTAAAAGTGAGATTTCAAACAAACAAATTTTCGCACAATTTATAGAACTCTGAAACTGTTAAAAAATGTTAACAAATTAATTTTTTGAAGCTTTGTCAACTCTGGAATTTTTTCGTGATTTTCATCAACAGGCAGTTTTTAAAAGTTGAATTCGTCAATTACTCGAGGCATTTTTTGAAATGGAATTAATCAAAAAAGTTTTCGAAGTTATTTAACAATTTTAAACAATTGAGTTTAAATGAATGTTATTCATTTTAATGTTTTTGTGTAATCTTTTGTCACTATATAACTTATTTTAAATAAAAAACTTTTATTTTTGATTTTATAGTTTAATTCTTCCTTATAGTGACAATTTTTATTTTTAAAATAAAAATTGTCACTATAAGGAAGAATTAAACTATAAAATCAAAAATAAAAGTTTTTTATTTAAAATAAATTTTAAACAGAAACATATTCAAATTGTTAAACTTTCGTATTCGTTACAGACATTTCGAATTAAAAAGCTTTGTCTTAATGAACGGTGACGTTGTCTAAGATTGGCATACATTTATGATAAATTTATGTTTCCTGATGAGGCGATCATCTCCTAATTCTTTCTCATTGGTTGAGATCATTCCTTATTTCATGAAACGTTCAGTGATGTCATGTATATACGATAATATATAGTAAGTCCAATTTTGGGCAAACAATTTAAAGTATCATTGAAAATTCTAAGAATTTTAATAATTACATTTTGTACTTACATAGATTACTTCTATATTTAGCACAAAATAACATTCTTCACATATTATGACTGAGGAAATATATTATTGGCAAATTGACCTTAAAAATATAATTGAAAAAAAAAACATTTCTAATTATTATCAATTACGGGATCACCTTTGAATGCAACAAAAACAACTTGTTATAAGATTTTAAGAATAACACTTATATGGTTAGTGGCTACCCATCTAAACGAAATATAATTAAAACTATTGTTTATTTTAAAATAATCGATGATTATACCAAAGGTCAAGTATTCAATTGAATTTGGACATAATCATGATCGACCACCCTGGAAATAATATTTTGTATATATTATTGCAGCTAACTCTATATAATATTGCACAAAATAATTTATTCAGCTTTCAAAATTTTCAGCGCTCGAATAATTCCAAATTAATTAACAATTATACCTTTACATACACATACATACATATATATATTAAATCGTAACTGTGCACGAATTTCGATTTTACATTTAATTAATGACAATTTCCTATATATACATATCGTTTAAATACCGTGCTATCGTTCGATCGGTCGATATCACCTGCTGTGTACACCTCTATCAAGCGTAATTAGGTATTTTTGTGTATTTCCCATACAATTACCTAATCTATCGAACATAATATATATAATGTTAAGTAGTTTCGGGTTACAAGGGCACTGTAACTATGTCTATAATTTCATTCCACATTACGGTTGATTGATTTATACGATGAAAAAAATAATAATTCGATTTCGATATCTCGTGCGCTCTAATTACAAATTTATAAGAGATTGCGATAAGTCGAACAATAAAAAAATTTCTCAAAAAGGTCAAATGAAATTAAAATTGTTAGAAATTATTCATCCGCGCTGCAGTTCTATCGGGGCGGAACAAATAATAGAATCGTGATGAAAATACGGGAGCGCGCGCGCGTGCGGCACAGCACCGCCTTTGTAAAATAAATTTTTTTAATTTTAATTTTTATTCAATTTCCAGGAACACATACAAGAAGTACTAGACAAATGGACACAAATCGATGATGAAATCTGGGCCAAAGTAATTGTATTCGAAAGAAATCGACGTGTTGCGAAAGCGTACGCACGCGCACCGGTACTCACAATAAATGGATCTGATGATAGTTTCGACGGTATGAGGTAAGTCGAAAATTATAATTTCCGATTGCATAAATCGCGCGCGCCGCGAGACTTTCTTACACACAATTATAATTTGGGGGATTTAAGCCGCAATATAATTAAAAGCTTTCTTTTATCACTCGAATTGTGCACGATCGGCAAACAATCAAAACAAAAAACTAATTAAAATTATGTCATATCTGCGTGTATCTTATAAGATAAAACACTTTCACTTTTCGGACTCAGCTGTTTACTTACGTACATACACAAAAAATTTTAATATCTTGTGAGACTTTTAATAAAAAAAACCGGACAATGAAACAACAACAACAACAAATCGTTATAATTTAATTAATTTAATGGGTTCTCGTCGACCGAGATGCATGCATATACGTAACGACCGTTGATTATAGCTAATACCCTATTGTTATTCGCAAAATAATTTAGGACAAATTGAAATATATTTATAGGGCGCATCCTATACATCACTCACGTATACAAGAAGATCGTGAGAGATATATACGAACGATTAATTTATATTATAAAATCAATTTATAAGACTCTGTACCCATTTACACCAAAAGCGATCCAGAATTTTTTTTTCATTTTTTTGTTAAAAATTCAATTTCGATTTTTATTTTCCCAAAACCATAAAAGGCTCGTTAAATTTATTATTCCATTGTGCGCATAACAATATCGCAGCACATAATACATAAGATGCCGAGAGAACTGGTTGAAAGTGAAAGAAGTAAACGATGCTGCTGCAGCATAAAAATGGATACACACAGTGTTTTTTTGTTGTTGTTGATGTAATGATTGTTAAATTATATATAAATTAGACTATGTATTATGTTTTGCAATATGTTGTACAACAAAACAATATCAAGATAAGCGCGAAACAGTCTAAATTGATTTTTAGGCACTTAAATATAACGCCTGTTGTATATACTCGAATATGTACATATATACATAATATATATAGTTTTGTTTGCGCTATACATAGATACATACGTACACATAAATATTATGCATGCATAATTTCAATGGAACATAAAAAGTCTAATTTGTACAAAAAAAAATCTTTTTTATGTTAATTGGATAGTAACATGATCAAAATGTGTTTTTTTTTTATTATTATATTCAATAATAAATTTTATTACATGTCCTTAATAACCATGTAAACGTAGTTTTGTTGTTTAAAACTAAAAAAAAATTTATTGATAAATTTTTAAAACAGATACTTTGTTACATAGCATACAAAGGTACAAGGTAAATAAAAATGTTATCTTGTTATTTTTTTTTTGTAAATTTTCGTTGTAACCACGCGATTACTTGCATCGATAATAATTTATAATGTTATGTTGCGGATAACAGATAATATAATTATTGCATGTAGGTATTTAAATTGCGCGTTATTGATTGTCAAATCAGGTTAGAATTGTTTTGTGTCGCGGTGACAAGTAAAATTTACTAGCGCAAGTTCACTGGTTTTGCTCAATTATTTAACACAAAAATATGCTCAGAAAGTTTGCTTCGGAGAATTTCATCTTCCAAATAATTCTAATTCCTAAAGAAAGACCATAGTAAATTCACCTAAAAGTGAGGTCGAATTCAACCTTAATCAGAATAAGGCCAGTTTCCTAAAAAGTCTTTATTCTGTGTATAGAATATATGTGTATAATTGATAGAATGATGCCTTAGTTCATGGTTCGCCTATCCAATTTCCGAATGTTTTATAAATTATGTACCTACTTTGTTTTAAATAATAAGAATTGTCATACACACTTGAAAATATATTAAATGGATGGAGAAAAAATTAGGGCGCTGTTTTCATAATGACCAATGACGTAATTTTTATGATAAAGCACGATTTGAAACCAATAACTAGTGAAAACTTTTTAGTGTTGGTAGTTAAATTATTTTTAACTGTCAAAGTGTTAAATTAGATTCACTTGTTTTCCTCTATAAATGGCTTGTTATAAATCAGGTCCAGAAATCAATGTTCAAAACGTGATATTTTAGATCGAAATTTTGGTTTATTTGAAACTGCGACCTAAGGAAATTCGATCTTAACGATTAGGTCCCATCGGTTCACATTTGATTTAGGACCAAATACCCTAAAACCGGCCTATTCTGCTTTTCCACCTTTTCACAATTAAATTCTTTTATTTATGGATTTTCGATTTAAATTAAAATATAAAAAATTTAGCGCAACTATTTGGGCCCAATTCTTGGGCCTAAATTTTTATAAATATGAAAAAACCAAATTACTTTTTTAAAATAATAACTAACACATGCAAATGATTTGAGAAAAAAATTAGGGCCTTGTTTTTTTCTCATGATTACAAATTACGTAAAACGATGTTTCCCATAGTATGTCGCGGACTAGATGTGATCAAGAACTATTAGATACCAACAACAGTCAAAACCTTCCTTTCAATGCGTTTATTGATTATAAATTGAAATTTAGACTAGTGGTAACCTAAAGTGTGTCGTAATTGGATTAGCCCCAAAAAAGGACTCACTAAAGTACAAAAAAAATGTAATGACTTAAAATCACGATTGCTTTAATTCATAATAAAAAAAATACCCTAATTTTTTTTCTATTTTCGGTATATTTCAAATTTTATGATCTGATTAAAAAAAATTTCGACTGAAATAAAAATCTCAAACTCAAAACCTTATAGGCAGGCAAATATACTATTTATTATGAATGACAAAATTTCGGATAATTACTTGGAAGCGCCTCACAACAGCCTATTACACATGTTCAAGTTATTTTTCAACACACACAATTATTGGAGGTTCAAGATATAAAAATACATACATATTGTCGACACGTAGAGTATTGCGTAGATTAATTGGCAATATTTTTTATCAATGTGGACAATTCAGACAACGTCAACAACCTTCGATATTTTGGTATGTTGAAATTACAAATAGAAGACTGTATAGCTTTAATACAATTGAACAGGTTTATAATGAAACTCAAGAACTTTTTATGCCAAGCTTGACATTTCTACATAGCTTTAACTGATTGTGCGGCAGTCACTGATAATGAATTAAAAGTGATCGTTAAAAATTGAACGTAATTGGTTTTCATTTACTTGCGTGCGAGCATTCAAATCACAGATATTGGCCTGAAACACTTGCCAATTTTTTGTGTTGCTCCGCGTGAATTAAGTGTATCTCATTGTTCGAATATAACCGATTTTGGACTTTATGAATTAGATAAATTAGGTGCTTACTTTAAGATATTTAATGCAATAAAATATCAGATGCTTTCTTTAAAGTTATTGCTAGAAGATGTTTTAAGTTACACTATTTAAATGTAAGACGGTGCAAAGCTCTTAGTGACTAGTGAAAAGTCATATAATCGAAATATATGAGATCATATCAAACTTGGTTGTCCTAAACCACCCAAGCCCTATTTTTATAAAAATTGAAATATTTTACGGATAGTTTAGACGGTTAAATTATTAGATTTATAAAACTTGATACTCATGTATCAAAAAATTTATGATTTAGGAAAGAACTTTAACCGTCTATATAGAATTGTAAATTTTGTCCTAAAAAAATCTAAACCTAAATTAATTTTTTTTTATTTTAGGACAGATTTAGGACAAATTTCAAGGGAACTAATTTGACTGGTTTACTTTTAATTTTATCTTCCCTAGTTAAAATAATGTCAAACCTTTAAAAAAATTAATAACGCGAAAAAGACAAAACTATCACCGCCCGTATTGCATTAAACCTAAACAAATCAGGCCACCGTAGTTTAGAACTATAGTTCACTAAATCACTCTATCAATCGTCTGTATTATCGACGTTTTCTACGAATAGTCTACGTTGCCTACAATATCTACATTGACGCGTAAATGCCCATCCCTGACTGAGACTGACATTTCCAGGAAAAATTTTAATCGGCCCTAAGTTATCAGAAATAATTATTGATGGCGTATACCAAGTAGAATTTATTCTTGGATTAGCACGATTGATTCGTATTTAGATGGAGATGACTTGAGAATCAATTTCGGTCGAAGAAAGTAAAAATCAAACAACATCAAAGCTACAGTTTGGATTTCTTATGTTATAATTCAATTTTAAACAACGCCTATGCTTACGAGAAGGTATACCGAATCCTTTGAATTTTTCTTAAATTTATCTCCAATTCAATTTTTGTAATATTGTGAGGAACTAAAGCAGTTGAATGAAACAGAGTATGTTCTATTCAAATTCACTTAAATAAATTCCCATTTTATGTAATAATAATTCAAAATTTTTTCTAGCTACATTCCATTCCATATATACGAGTCTAATTCTTATAATTATAATCATTTAAACACTTTTCAAACTTATATCAAAATAGCCTCAATTTCTGAAAAACATTTAGAAAACTCAATTTACTACTGTGCCTACTACCTAGTTTACTACCTCTAGAGGATTAAAATATATTATTTAAAACCATATAATTAACTAAAGCTATACATTCGTTGGTTTAACTCCAATTCTTCAATTCCCGCATGTTTTCATTGCTTTTTATGCATACTTAATCGATTGTTTCGAATATACAGATTTTCAAGTACCTCTTTATGAATCGAGGAGAAAGTACGTCATCGATTCAGGTTTTCGCTTTTATCTCGATCCAACGATCGCAAGAAGCTTTAAAAGCATTTTAAAGTTTTTGAAATAATTACGCGTGGTTTGCAAATTAAACAAATAAATCAAATAGCTAAGCAAAAATGTATTTAAGGCTTCTAACAGTTTTCTTAAGTTCATATTCGAGAGCTTTGTACAATACAAGCGACATACACATTGACTTTTTTTTTGGCTATAATTATTTTAACCATCAATATTTATAACAATTTAACTGAATATTTCAATCTTTTATGAGCGCTTTTAAAAGCTCAGTTATCAAAGCTTACGATAAAATACCTCACACATAACACAACAGTATTGTATCTACGCATGAATAATATTTCATTATAATATCAATATCTCTCTAATTAATAAAGCTTTATAAAGCTTTTTGTTTTCAAAATAAAAGCTCTTAACACATCATACAAAATGTCCTCGTAAATTTTGTTAAATATTTTAATAAATTCTATTGTAATCTATTAGATATCATAGTTTACGCGTTTCCCAAAGCTTTCAACACAAAATTTATCAGCTTTCCCTAATTTATCTCTTATAACCTAAACAATAGTAACGTGAATTTAAGAATTGCCCACAGGGTCCTTGATAAGCCACATGCCTTCGATAGTAGTTAGTTTTCTTTTTTGAATAATCGTTCAGACAAGACTAAAGCTTTCAAATTAGTGTTTTCTATTTAAAAGCTCTAAGAACCATTAACCGGTTGTAAGCTTAATTCAAATTGAAATTTTTAAAGTTTCAACTTTCATGTTGAAATTGTTTTTGAAATAATTGTATTGTATATAGTTAGAGCTTTTTAAATGCTATCCTTAGTTTAAGTATGAAACAATAACATCTCTCTCATTAATAAAGCTTTATAAAAGTTTGTGGGAAATTATTCAATTAACGCTCAGTAATTGTTTGATCAGCGTGAATAGCGTGAATTAACATTCAGACTTTCCCACAGAGACCCTGGTAAGCCCTATCCCTTCGATAGTAAATTTTAGTCTTGATAAATCGATCTGCCAAGGCAAAAGCTTTTAAATCATTGTTTTCTTGTAAAAGCTCTCTGAACAATAAATCAATTCAAGCTTTTGTCAAATCTTCCATGTCAAGCCCTACATACATATGTACATTTATAACATAAATAATTTAAAAAAATTAAAAGCTTGTTAGAGCTTTTTAAAACCATGGTAATCATTTGTATGTAATATGTCAATTTCGAATATCTCACTATCTGTCATATTACTGTTGAATGTCATCAATGTATAAAGGATATAAAGATTAAACGAAACAAATTTTCAAACTCTTTAATTTTTAAGAAATGCAGCTGCTTTGTAAGCACTCAAAAATATCAGGTTTAGCTATTTTATAAAACCGTTAACCGTAGTTTAATTGTGAAAGCTTTCAATTAGTAAGACCTCCCATTGTAATTTTTTGTTTAAATGTTGATCTGCTAAAAGCTACACTTCATTAAACTTTCCGATATCGGAAGCTAGGAAATTAGCGTTTCCTGTAAAAGCTTTCGCTCGGATCAATAATTTTTAAAATATGCATATATTGTGAAAATTATACGAATTATAAACACGTAGTTAGCGCTTTTTCAAGCTGAATGATAATTTTGTTTTGCCTATTTTTGATAGGTAAGATTTTAGTCTCTTTTTACTATTTTTGGTGTTTTAACTAGACCAAAGCATTCGAGAGCTTTTCACAATTGTTTTGTTGGTTGTTTATAAAACATCCATCCTGTGTAGTTCGATCGATGCTTAATGAGACAAATTTATTATGAAATGAGAATTTTTATTTGGAACGCCTTAATTATTTTTAAAAGTCGGTTTGTAAATGGCACAGTAACAATTTTGACAATTATAATGGGTTTTACATTTACTGAAATTTCAAATTATATTTAAAAAATTTAATTTCGAAATTTTAAATTGTTTCTTTCGTGTTTTCGGTTTATTCAAATTTTCTTATCAAATCAAATTCGTTCACAAGAGCGTCATTTCCATATTATGTACATATATACGTATAGTTAATATATCAGAACTCAAATTCACAAAGCTATTATGTAATTTAACCTTTCTTATTCATATTATTACATCGTACATATAGCCTATCATCGAAACGATCTTCAGATTTCATAACATATACTAATGTAATATCCATCATATAGACGAAACATATCATTTGTCATAATATTTATCCTTCAATCGCACAGAATAATTATGACATTATACATTATCCGGAAATAATTCAATATTAGATTACAAATAAATATTCTTTTCATCTTTTAGAATTATCTCATACTTAATGTCATCAATCAATGTTTAGAAAATAACAGCAACAACAATAACAAAAATATGTTTATGAATCATTTGTATATATACGGCGTCGTCGCTCGCGAGCACACGATAATAATCTCTTGTAGGTGGAAACGATTAGACATTTTATAGGTAAAGCTTCTTCAATCGCGTATAGATACGTACATATATATGTATATGTATGTATGTACATAGGTGACATTTAAACTTTCTTAAAATATATTCTCAACCGCGCACATAGTGTTAACCAGTTATAACGCCGCACTTTCAATTTTTATTTTTATTTTGTGTATCTACAAAACATTTAATTGCAATTCAATACATAAAAATGACGACATTTTGTGAGAATATATATACATATATATATATATATATTGTGTAGGATAAACTTCTTATATAGCGTATAGCGTATATATATGTATATAGTATAAGGTTATCGTTCTTATCTTTAACCAATTATAAAATTTTGTTTTTGTTTTTAATTCTTAAGCCACGAATTCACGATTTGTGTATATTTATATATGTACATAGTGAGCCACCCGCACTATACAATGAATAAGGGTAATTAGATTTTATATATCGATATTGAAACGAAGATGATTGTTTGCACACGGCGTCCTATACATGTAAACTTGACATCACTGTGCGCGTTCATCTACGCGAATTTTACATTTTTTTTTATAAATAACCGCGAATCGAAAATAATTGTAAATTATATTATTAATAATAATAAAATTAAATTCATAAATGGTAATTTTATGTACATACATACAGATACGAGTATAACCAAAATAAGGCGGAATATGCTTAAGTAAATTTATTGAAAGTGATTTTTACCGACAAATTGAGAAAATCTTCTTTATAGATGCGCACGCCGGCCAGTAATCATCTGCGTGTACTTTTTTTTTTTTTATATAATCTGATTATATTCCATATAATTATGTAAAAAAAAAATGTCATCATGAAACTATTGTTAATCAGTTTTTGTCACGATTTTAATTTTCTATACTATTTTAGGAATGTTGTGTGCGCGAATTTATATTATTTAAATGTTTCCCAAAACCTAAGTTATAAGAATAAACAAAACCCATTTATGTGTTTCCACACTTTGTTTTCATCTCGCTGTGGTGCAGAAATCTGCACAATAATATTGTGTAATTCGCACAGTTTTATACAATTTGTATATTTTTTTAGTTTTTGGTTTTGTATATTTAAATGTTCAAAGTGAGTTACACAAAGATTTTATGAAATAGATTGCAATAATTTAAGAGATACACTTTTTTTAATATACGTATATAGAAGACGCGACCAGGCATTGTATAGGTATGTATATCTGTACGTAAACATAATATTTATAATATGCAAATGTAATTTGTATATATATGTATGTACATATAGCCTTTAATAGCACCACAATTTGCCTGAGAATTATTTACTATATTACATATACATATATTCGTATACGGAGTACAAGTTAAATCCATTTTCAATTTGTAAATAAAATAAAAATAAAATTATCGCGCGCTGAGTACAAAAAAAAAAATAGAAATCGTTACACAGTGTTTATGGTAATAAATATAAATTCGCGATCGATACATATTCAAAATTAACCAACAACAATATTAAAAATGTACGTTAAGGTCGTACCATCGATTTTCATTACGATTCTATATACACACATTTGGTGTGTGCGAGCGCGCGAAACAATATTTTCCATCGTGTGTTTCTAATTCAATTAAACGCACGGGTTATGACCACATAAATCTCTAAACTTTATTGTTGTGGTTGTTGTTGTTTTGCTATTTCAACAAGGTCGACAACTTTTTTATAAAATTTTTTTTTAATGGTTTGTGACAATAAAAATGACACGGTTTTTATATTATATCGATATAGTATTGTATATCCGGATCGATTTAGGAGAAATGAGATAATTTAGTCTGAGGGATAGTTTGATTAAAACGTGCGTGAATCATTTAATATACACACAGACAAGCAGCACGTGCGGCCCAACCATTTATAACATTTAACAACCTTGTGAAGTCAATTAAGTTAGCTATACATACATATATTTGAAAGTAAACTATAAATTGATGATAAATTGATTTTAATAGAACACCTTGAATTTTAAACTAAACGAATTTATTTCAATTTACACCTACAATTTATATTCATATATATATACTTTAATTTTTGAATACATTTGCTTTGCGGAAGAAATTTACAGGCATACGCTAAAGGTTATGTTAGTTTTTAAAATATACCAACAATACAAAGAATTGTAACCATGCGCATATAGTATTCCGGATATGATATTAAAACTTATAAAATCCTCTTAAACCTCCATTAAATCATCGCATCTTTTTTGAAAAAAAATTTGTGTTAAACTTAAACTTACAATACTTCGTCAAAAGCCAAATCTAATCCGATCTACATTTATATTTAATAAATAAATTCTCAAATTCCACATATTTTGTAAGGACTAAAATTTAAAAATGTCTAAGTAAAATTAACTTTTAAGATTTTACTTAAACTTTTAAAATTAAAAAAATTAATTCATAAATTTTAAAATATTTCTAAAATGCTAATTTCCTTAATTTTTAAATATCTATTTTTCCAAATTTATACATTTCTGTATAAAAGTTAACACGATGCAAATACCTAAATTTCTTATCAAATAGTTTGTGTATTTTTTTCGAAATTCATAAATTGTTAGATCTAAATTACTAAATTTATGTTTGCGAAATAACAACACGAAAAAGCACCACTTCGATTCACTTATATTTGTATATCAAACTACAATAATTATTCATTTACAAATTTATTTATGAAAAACGGTGTTAGCTGAGCGTAAACTGTCTCACACGTCATTAAACTAAAACAAAACAATAATTAGTTATAACATCAGATTTTATTAATTGATTTATGTATATATTTAAATATTTCTTTAAAAACTTATCTTTATTAATTAAAACCATTATAAATTAACACAATCCAATCAGATTTATATAGTTAGTTATACTTCTGTATGACAATCAATTGTAAACAGAATGTCAAATCAAGTTTATCAATGATTTTTTGTACTAGATTATTAGGAACAATTCAGTTATGCTAATTTTTAGAACATATACTATAATTCAAATTTATGCGCTTAAGCTTGATTTTAAATAATAATGTTCCTATAAAAAACATGACAATCTTGATAGAAATTAAAATTATGTTCTCTTCCTCATCAACTGGCGATCTATCCAGACGTACCAATAAATAATTAAAATTAAATCATAAATAATATATTATCAATAAAGTTCATATCATATTAACTTCTTTATTAACTTCTTTTATTTATAATAAATTAACTAAAGTGGTTTGCTGTGTTTAACAAAGCGGTGTTTTAGTTCCTCACGCAATATTACATACAATTTATTATTAAAATAATTCATAAATTCTTTCATAAATTCGATAAATCCTAGTTTCCTAATTTTTTCTGATTTTCTGTAATTCCATTAGTTGTGAGCTGCTTATAAATTTGAATCCCATAACAAATTAATTCTTGAATTTCCAGCAAAATTCTGAAATTGTTAATTCCTTTAAAATTGTTAAATTTTCTAAATTCGAAAATTCCTGAATTTACCATCAGTTGGAAGTTGTTTAGTTTTAGTAGTACCGAAAACCTTTTAAGTTCCAATGCCTTTCAAACACATTCTTGATTTGTTGCCTAAATTGCTTAAAAAATTAAATTATTTTATTTACAAGGTTTTTAATATTCAAAATTTATAATATTTTTAACAATCCTTTCCTTAATTATTGAAATCTTTCCTAAACTACTAATTACGGAAATACTTAAATTCCTTAATCCAAAATTATTCAATTGTTACAGTTAATGAAATTTTAATAAATTCTAAGTACGTGAAATTCTCAGTTCTTAACAAATAATTTGTTAACCTCCTGCCTTAAATCAGAAAAGGTTAATTTTAAAATTCTTATGTTCTTATTTTCTATTCTCCTGAATTCCCTAACAAATTAACCAATCTTAGATTCTATAACAAATTATTTCTTAAAATAATTTTTCCAATTTCTAAATTGCTAGTCCTTAAAATAATAGTCCTTAAAATAATTTATACATGAATTCTTTCAAATTCGTAAATAAATGGTTTTTAAAATTCTTAAATTCATAGATTCCCAATTCTGAAAAAAGGCTTAAATTTATAAATTCCTAGTATTTTAAATTTCCATTTTTCTACAAAATAGATAAATTTTTAAAACACCAGCCAAAATTTCTTAATAAAATAATTCTTAAATTCCCGCACTTTAAGTTTAAAATTGCTAATTTCTTAATATCATAAACTCCAAAAAAATTTAAAGATCCTAAATTTTTAAATTCATCTATTTGAAAGAACTTAAATTTAAAATAGTTTAGAAACCTTATTAATATTTCTTTTAACTTAACATTTCCTAAATTCCTAAAATACTTAATCTTTTAAATTGTTAAATTCTTTTGTTTGTAATTTTATAACATCTATAACAGATTAATTTTTGAATTTTACCCCAAATTCCGTTTATTTTCAAAACAAAAAATTTTCGTATTTTACATTTATATTTATGTCATTATTTTTTAATTAATAAATTTCAAAATATGTATGCCGTTTGCCTCTGTAGAGCCTAATTTTCTTTCCTAAATTCCTTAATTGCTAGATGGTTTCCTATAAATTCTTTGCTAATTTAATATTTTTCTAAGTTCCTAAATTATTAATTTTCTGAACTGTTAAATTTATGAATTTCCCATAATTCGTAAATTTGTAAATAATTAAAATTACTAAATTTCTACAGAGACAAAATTTTAAGTGCTCTAAAAGAGCATAATCTGAATTATTAGATTTTATAATAACTATAAAAATTAATGTTTGTAATTTAAACTAAACATTTTTTAAAGTAAATTTTTAAATAACAATTTAAATTTCCAAAGTATTTAATATATATTTTCTTAGCATATGTGTTATCTCTATATTGCTTATTTTATGAGATTTTCAATTACTAAATTTCTACATTTGTTAGATCAAAAATTTGTTAAAAATTCAAAAGTCCTAAGTTCCTTAACAAATAATACATGAGTTCTGATAATATTGCATTCTAGTTCGCTAGATTTTAATTTTTATAACTTAACTCCTTAACTCCTAAATTTAAATCCAGATTTCAAAATTAATACATTCTGAATTTTTTAAATATTTGTTAAAACTGTTACAGATTTTATTCATAATTTTTTTAATTCTTCAATTTGAATAAACATAAATTTAAACATTTCTATTCTTCTTCACATCTGATTTTCTAATTTTTTTAACTATGGATATTAATTTTTGAATCCCTTAATTACTAGTTCCCTATAAATTCTTAACTTAATCGTTGAATTCCTTTTCACAATTCAATAATTTTAATTCTTTTCTGGATTCCTAAATTCCTTCACAACTAATTAATTTATTCATTTTAAAATTCATTTTTCTAAACGTTAAATTTTTCTAATTTTGAAAATTTGTAAATTTTTAAAATTACAAATTTCTCCAGGTCCTAAATTTAAAACGTAACAGAGTTCGTTAATATCTGAATTATTAAACTTCTGAACAAAAATTATTATTTAACTCTTTTTTATATTCTTAAATTGCTAATATCTTAAAATCATAAATGAATTAAAAGCTGAAATTACCTTATGTTTGTGAAATTAAATTTTCAAAATTTTATGAATAAATTTTAGAGTATACACATTTGTAAAAATGTCAATCCCTTAGCTCAAAATCGTATTTGCTTCACAAATAAATTGATAAAAATTTTGCTAAACTTCTTAACAATCGAAAAATTTTAAATTTTTAAATTCCAATATGACTCAACTCAACTTAAAATTTTATGAACTTCTAAATTCCTAAATTTCTTAAATGAATATTATTTCTACTATTCAAAAAATTTCCAAAAAAAAAATTTTTATGTTCATAAATTCTTAGTTGACTAAATTCGTAAGTTCCTTTACAAATAAATTTTTGCTGAATACTTAAATTCCAAATTAATTATTATAAATCTATAAATTTAATAGATTTTATAAAATTTTAAAGTTCCAGTAAGATTCAAAATTTGTTGAAAAATCAGAATTTCTAAATTCCTTAAATGCATAAAATCTTTAAATTTCTAAATTTCTAATTTTTTTAAATTCATAACTAAACTTTTTAACAAATTAATTATTGAATTATTCTCCAAAAAATTCTTTGATTTATAAATTTCTATATTTGTAAGCTCCTTAATTTTAATTTCTAAGCTCCATATAAAATCGTAGTCCTCATTTTTTATTTTTTATTTAATATTTTCAAAATTCATGATTCATTTTTTTAATATTTGAACTATTTCTAAGCTGCTTGACATCTGACTTCCTTAATTTTTTGATTTAGAAAAAAACATTCTACTTCAATATTATTTGTTTGCAAATTGTTAAATTCGTAATGTTCTGAATAGACAGAAATTCATTAATTTTTGAATTTCTTTTTCAAACTTCCTAATTTTTTTAAATACAAAATAATTTTTGTTTAGTTCATAAATTTTTAAATTTTCTAATTCTTTAACTCTGTCCTAATTCCAATATTGTTAAATTCCTGATTTTTAAAATTATAAATTTTTCCAGTATGATATTACTAAAATTTAAAAATTTCGAAACACAAAATTATTAACAAAATAGATCTTGAAATCTGTCCTATTTGTAAATTCCTTTATTTTAACGATCCTAATTTTTAAAAGTTCTTAGGTTGTTAACCACTAAACTCCTAAGCTTCCTGACAAAATAATTTTTAAATTCTTTCCATACTTCGCAAATTCCTATTTCCCTCTAATTCTCCATTCGTCCATTTTTAAAGTTTCCTAAACCCTTTGACATCTGTATTTCTGTATACCTATTAACAAATAATCTTTTACATTATTAATTTTGAAAAGTCTTAAACTAATAATTTGTTAGATTTTTAGAAAACTTTCTTTTCTTAGTTCCTATAATTGTAAAGGCCTAAATTGTTAAAGATATTGTAAGCTCCGTTATGTCTGCATATTCTTATATTTATTAATAAAGTAATTCTGAATTACAAAATTTCTAAATTGCTAATTTTAAAAAAATTGCTAGATTTCTTAATGTTTTATATCATAAATTCCTGAAACACTTTTAATATCTTTAATTTTAAAAGTCTAGATTCCTTAATAAAGAAATTATTAAATTTTTTCTCTAATTTCATAATTTTTAAATTCAAAACTTTAAACGTATCGAAGATCCTTCAAATCTTAATTCAAAATCGACTTTTAAAAAAAAATCCATCCAAATTCTATTGTAAGGAGTTTTTCGGACCAAGTTCACCAGCTTTAAAAAGTTAAGCTTTTAAAATATTAACTGAAGTTAAAAAAAAAAATTTAAAGTTCTATTATTGTAAAGATTTTATAGTTGTGAAGTTTTTATGAAAATACATCAATTAAATTATAATTATATATTTTTAACAAAATAGGAGCTTTCCAATGTTAGACATATCTAAGATTGTCGGTTTACTTCTAACCGTACGAGATTTCAAGCTCAATCAGCTTATAAAGTACATCAACGGAAAAGCTTACTTAATTAAAATTAATATTTCAGCTTTAAATATGATGAATTACAATTTTCGATAAAGAACTCGGCTTCTTTTCTATTAAAGACTAACTAAAATTAGCGTTAAAGTATTGTTGAGGTAGATTATACTATGGTTTCAGATTCGGAAATATATTAATTCCTTAATTAAAGCTTTTACATTTTCGGAAATTTTAGGTAGTTTTTGCAACGATTAAATTCCAATTGAAGAGCTATCAACAGTAATTTCACTAAAATGTGTTGTTTGAGTGAGCTTTCAATTATAATATAAAAGCTTGCTAAATTTTAGTCAGTTCCAATTTCATTTTGAACTGTAACTTTCAATATTGCTAAAAATTGAGCTTATAGTTCCCAAACTATAATTTGGCAAGCTTTTAAAAGGGATAGAGCTTTTAATCGTTTTTAAAACATTGATCTTAAATATTTATACTTGTGAGTCGTAAAAGCTTCCTTAAGACACCAAACGTATGGTCTATATATAGTTGTTAGATTTACGAATTAATGTTTCGTTCTTAGTAAAAGTTTAAGAAAGACTGCTTCACTATTCATATACAATTCACCTTTTGTTGTTGTTGTAAATATTTTGTTTTATTTATTTGGTTCGTAGTCAAGGTCGTGTGGGAAGGCTGTAACTCCTCCGGTTTATATTCGTACATATACAATAATATCAAATAAAAAAAAAAATTATTTAATGGATGAGACGTACAAAATAAAAATATTATATATTAACATGTCACAAAATGTAATTAACAAAACATCATGTTGTTGAATGATCTTAATATTCAAGATCATCTTAAAATATATGTACATGTATATGTATGTATAACCTTGGTGTGTCGCATGCGGAAATGCAATTTCTTATCGCGCGCGGCGGATGATCGTGGATGATAAAATTAATTAAGAAGACAACAGCATAATTAGCCTTGTATCGTTTTTTGATCGTGATCTTAATTTTTATTTTTTCGGTTTTGTTATCTTGCAGATCACCTTGAAATTTCCATAAATGAAAATAAATTGAACATCGATCGATCAATTTATGAAAAACCGATATGATCTGAGCGCGGTGGTGTATATACGCGAGATAATCCTTTCGTAACTTACATCATTAATCTTCATTTATATAAATAAAAAAATTTAAATAAAATATTTAAAAATAAAAACAAAAGAAAATCAGAAAATATTTAAAACAATAGGTAATTCAGAATTTTCAAGATTTTTATTTTACAGTTTGTATACGTATATGTGTGTTGCAACTACACAATTAATTAATTAAAATTAGGCCAATATTTTCAAGGATCTAATTACTGCACCATAAAAAAAATGATTTGATGTTTGGTTTTTTCCTCTTAATGGCCTTGATTTAATTGTTTGTTTGTTTATTGTACATACCTATATACATATGTATATTCGCGATGGTTGTTTTAATTACATTTTAAATCGCGCGCGGTACTTAAATACTATTTTATTATAATTGCATTGAATTTAAATATATGTATACATCTTACCTATTTGAGATTATATAGTATAGATCACAGTTTCATAATTTATAATGTACGATCGCACATATACATAATAAATATTTTATGTACAATAAGTTCATGATCGTGCAAACATATCCATACCGTATATATGTATGCACATGTACATTGGTTATGCAATTCACGTTTTCGAACTGTATGTATCAATTTTTCAATCAAAATCAGATTTGCAACAGAATTACAACTTTACTTTGCACAACATATGATATACATACATATATAGATTACCTTTAAGGGGTATTCGCGATGTTTTAAAAAGTCATGATCATTCGATTAAACAAAAATTTTAATTCACAACATAATTATGCAATTTTGATGCTCGTATATAAATCATCGATCAGATGATAACCATTATATAAATGTGTGTTGGCAAATGGGTAGTTGATTAATAATAGATCGCCGTTTTGTTATTAACAGACGTGTTGTTGTCTTTCATTTATGTACAATAATTTTTAATTCTGCACGCGACAAGGTCGCCAACTTTTATATTTCTCTAATACAGTTTTTGTTTTAAATACGCGCGCGAGATATCGCATTAAATTCCAATTTCTTTGTCTTATTGGGTGTGGAGTATATTATATACATACATACTTATATAGATTTATATATAGATTGAATAAAAGCACAACGAAATATGAATATAACAGTATAACTATATAGTTTTGTCACTATTGGACAACGCCTTACAAAAATGGTTGAGCATATACCGCGCGATCTAGATTACAGATTAAGAGTGTCCGTCAAAAAAATTATTTAAAGGTAAATGCCGGAAATACGATATAGATTATATTACTTCGACGATCGATTTCGACATATTTAGAGCAATTATAGGGTTTAACCTATTGACTCAAAATTATTTAAAAAAATATTTCCTAGTTTGTATCTGGCTACTAAATTTTTTGTATGTACATACAAATATATAATTGGTTCGATGTTTTTCAAGTTGATTAAGCACTCCAAATAATGAATTGGCATAAAATTATGGTTATATATTATATGAACAATGTCCAATCAAAAAAATAAAAATAAATTAATAAAACTTAAACCTGTAGAGATACAGACGCCGTCTGATTATTATTTTTGTATGTGGATCCCAAACAAAAAAATTAAAATTAAATCTAAATAAAAATTCTGTCATAATACGGGAATTTAGCTATCTATATCCCATGTCATTTAAATACATACAATCATCGTATGGTGCGCGATAAGGTACGATTTTTTATTTTATTTAAATTATGTCTTAATATTTATTTTAAGTTTATTATTGTTAATAAAAAGTGAAATCATCGAAATTAATAAATTTTATGTATGTTGGTATCTATCTACCTGGAATTAATATAATATTCAGATGATTTATTTAGACATAGTTTTGATTGATTGATTGATTATGATTTATGGGTTATATATATCTACATTTCAGTTTTATTTTGATTACTTTCTATGTAGCTTATTTGATTTAATAATACTTGACTAAATTAGACAGTTTTCACATTTAAAAGTCAAGAAAATTAGAGAATAATTGTGTGTAACTAAAAGCCCCACGTTGGGCGCCCAAATCACCCACCATAATAATTTTAACGTCCTTCATTTCTTTTAAGGATGAAAAGTTTAGATCGTGCTAATTAAAACAAAACCACTAGATTATTTTCGGTGAATGGTCGTTTTCGATCAAATGTCTTTTTATTACTACGCATTTTATTAATTATTTGAATATATTAAGCAGTTTTTACAGTAATAAAGTTGGGCGTCCGAATATCCATGTCCAAATATTTTTACAAGTTAATATTACTTGTTTTCGATCAGTTTTCATTTTCACTCTTAGAATATTAAATTAATTTCCAAACTTTCCCAAAATAAATCAAGAATTTGTAAATTATAGTTTTCGATCAATTGACGTTTTCGGTCAGTTGTCCTTTCCGGTGCAGTATCGTTTTTGATGAAATATTTGTCTGTGAATTAATATTTGATTAATACTTGAGCAAGTTTGACAGGTTTTACATATAAACGTAAACAATATTAGATAATAATTAGTTTTGTGGAACTAAAAGCCTCACATGGAGCGCCCTAATCACCCACATTTGGTGGGGTTGGTATTCTCTATATCTTTTAAATTCTATTGGAATGATTAACTTAAAATCGCTAAATTACTTTTGGTACGACCATTCACGAACGAATGTCTTTCTCGAACGGTCGTTCACCGCGACTTAAAAATGACTGCACATTTTTCCTAATTTATTATTTGAGTAAATTTTTACAATAATAAATATGGGTCCTCGCAAATATTTTCTCCTAATATTACTTGTTTTCGATCAATTGTCTTTTTATGATAAAATAAAACAATTCTTAGAATTTTGTTTTAAGTAGGCGCGAATTTTTTATCGATTTAGATGATTTTTTACTTTAGGTAAGGTAAATTGTTTCTTTTTTCACCTTTGCAAAATAAATTAAGAATTTGTAAATTATAGATTTCGATCAATTGATGTTTTCGGTCATTTGGCTTTACCGGTGAATTACTGTTTTCGGCGAAATATTTCTCTGAGAATTAATTTATAATTAATAACTGAGCAAATTTGACAGGTTTTACATTTTTGCAATACATTCAAAATTGGATTTAGAACTGTGGGATTTTGGTGAGAATAGGTGAAAAGTACGTGTTAAGCGATATTTCTAAAAACTAATTGATGGATCAACCGAATTTTTTTTGACGATAAAGTAAAATCTCGCCAATTTTAATAAAATGCGGTAAACAATAATTTAACATTTGAAAAAAAATTAGAGCGTTTTATTTAAATTGTTTGCCCAAATGTTATATTATTAAATTTTGATTTAAATAATTACGAATTTAACTATAATTTCGCTCACACCTCCAAATATAACGTTATGTGCCTAGTGCTAACTGTAATCATTTCGTGCAGACGACCGATCCGCAATACCTAATTTATCAAATAAATTCATAAAAACAGTGTATTTGATTTAATATTACTTGACTAAATTAGACAGTTTTCACATTTAATTGTTAACAAAATTATAGAATAAGTATGTGTAACTAATCACCCCATGTTGGGCGCCCAAATCACCCACTATAACTTTACGTCCTTCATTTCTTTTAAGGATTAAAAGGTTAAACCGCGCTAAATAAAACAAAACCGCAAAATTATTTTCGGGAATGGTCGTTTTCGATGAAATGTCTTTCTTGAACGGTCGTTCACCGCGACTTAAAAATGACTGCACATTTATTATTTGAGTAAATTTTTATATTAATAAACGTGTAGAAAATTAAATAGTAATTACCTATGTTTAATACAAACCCCACGTTGAGCGTCCGAAAATCCATGTGGGTCTCGCTATAATATTTTCTCTGAATATTACTTGTTTCGATCAATTGTCTTTTTCAAATGATAAAATAAAATAATTATTAGAATTTTGTTTCAAGTGGCGCGATTTTCCTTCGATTTGGACGATTTTTCATCGATTTTTTACTTTAGGTCAGGTAAATTGTTTCTTTTTTTACCTTGACTCAAGTTTATTGAATTAATTAGCCTATTTAAATAACGCTTTCTTTAACGATCAACGCGAAAATTAGTTTTCACCATTCCAAAATAATTTTAGCATTTGTAAATTATAGTTTTCGACCAATCGACGTATGCGGTCATTTGGCCTTTCCGGTGAACTATCGTTTTGAATTAATTTATTCATTTCATCATTTTTTAATAATTGAGCAAATGTAACAGTTATTATCTTTTTAACTACTATTTGCAAGCCATTCAAAATTGGATTTAGAACTAGGCAGTGGGTTTTTGGTGAGAATAGATGAAAAGTACGTGTTTAGCCATATTTCTAAAAACTAATTGATGGATAACCCGAATTTATTCTCACATTAAAGTAAACTCACCCCAATTTTAAAAAAATGCGGTAAATAATTGTTTTCGATCAATTGGCATTCTCAATAAATTGCTGTTTTAATTGAATTATCTATTTCATCGGAATATTTTATTGCGAATTATGTCTTATTTCATACTTGAGTAAATTTAACAGTTTTTATATTTCAAGCCCCACGTTGAGCGCCCAAATTTTCCGGGAAGGCCGCGAATCTTAAATTTTCAAAATCTTACATTTAGCAAAAATATTTTTATTAATTTAGTGAAAAAAATTAAAAATTGGAATACCGTTTACTATCGTTTCTTAACAATGTGTCTAGTCGTTGAGTTAAATTAATTACCGTCGCTTCTCTCCCTATGGAAAATAAATCCGAACACTTTTATTCAGCAAACATGTCGGGATCATAGAAGTTAATAGGCATTAGTTTTATTCTAAACGGGAATTTGCTTCATTTTGATTTTGACAAACTGTATTTTTCGTTTTCGATTTAAAACAAAAATTGACAATTTACCGAAAAACTAACTATTCACAGAAATGTACAGAAAACGATAGTTGATCGAAAGCGATGATTGGCGGAAAACGAAAATTTACTAAGATCGAGCATTTATCGTTTGTTTTAATCTTAGGTCAGGTAGCTTGTGTCGATTCATTTTGGGAAAGATGAAGATTATTGAAATATTCAACAATGGCTTTTCAACACTTGTGAATTCTCGTTTTCGATCAATTTTTTTTTCAGAGATCAGTCATTAAATTTCATTATAGTTTAGTTCAAAATAGTTCAGCAGAATTCCAGTAGTTAGCTCTCAGCATAGTAACAAAAATTATTTCAACTCTAACTTTGATCGTTTATAGATTATTTTATAACATCCAAGATTTAGATAGAGTTTGATTTTAATTCTTTACAATCAAATTACAGTACAATCTTAATACAGTGTGGAATATGAATGATTTGTAATACACAAATTAATTCTAACTAAAATACCAATTTTAAACCAAATCTGCATTAAATTTGAAAAAAAAAAATTAGGGCGTTGTTTTAATTTTTTTTAAACCAAACTAAAAAAAATTAGATATTAATTTGTTTATTTCTTTAAAATAATATAAATGCCGTTTTTGTAGTTTATAGTAAATATTGGTTTATGACAATTAAAACATAACATATAATTTTGTTGTAACATGGTTAAATGTTAAATCTAAGTCGATAATCTATGACGATTAAAAAATGGTCGATATGCTTCTTTTTTAAATTAATCTACTTTAGTACACATATCATCAAATTATTATTTTTTAGTAAAATAACGCTCTAATTTTTTTTATTACTATGTCATGAAATATATTTGATATTTGAAAAAAAATTAGGGCGTTGTTTTTGAAATTGTTTGTCCAAATGTGAAATTATTAAATTTTGATCTAAATAATTTCGAATCTATCTATAATTTCGCTCACCCTTCCAAATATAACGTTATGTGCCTATAGTGCTGTACTCATTTCGTGTAGACGACCGATCCGCAATACCTAATTTATCGAATAAATTTCATAAAAATAATGAATTTCCAAATTTGTACATCTGTCTGTCCGTACAATATATGTACCCAATTTATTTCTCGTTTTGTTGTAATTTTTTAATGTTTGTGGTTGGATTTTATCGTTTTATTTGTATCATAAACATGATCATTGTTCAAATTTAGGCAACGCATATAACATATATACATATGTACAAATAACGATCGGTCGTCTTAAAGTCTGCAGTCTTATTTATACACATAAAATATATATTTACCAAATTATATACATTAGCGACCTGTTTCTTAATATTTTTTTTGTATTTGGTTGTTTTCGTAATGATTTTTGCGTTTAAGGATATAATTGAATTTATTTAACCGATCATTGACATATATACATTGTTTGCCAATATGCCCTTGAAAATAATTTGCATTATGTGCGCACATATGCAAGCATATATTATTTATTATGTTTTTTTTCTCTCTTTATTTTAATATATGTAATTGGTGAGTGCATAAGACTCATATACCAAGAAATATATGTATGTCTATTGAGAAAAGTGAAATCTTATGTTATTGTTATATTATGGTTTATGTTCAGCTAATCTGCTGGAATCCTGAGAAAATACATTATACACAAAAAGTAATAATGCAACCTGTTACTATTTTACTGTGTAAATAAATAAGATTATGATGATATAATTTAAAGAAATGTTTATGTGTTATTGCGTTCATTTTATGTACGCATGCATCTTATGTAAATGATTAATTAGTTTGTTTGAAATGTAGCGACACAAAACAAATAAATAAATGATGATGAATGGACCTTGAAAGTTTATTTTAATGTGTTTTTTTTTTTATTCTTAAAGATCGTTTCTATTGCAAAACAAATTCGGACGCCCAACGTGGGGCTCAATACTTTTTAATAAAGCCATTACACTTAGAGGTATTATTATATACCTCAGATTATAACAATTTCTTCATGATATATTCAATTTTATTAATTTTTTTTATTTTGATAATAATTTTGTATTCACAGTGTGCGATCAAATTATTATTATTATAATGATGATGATGATGACGATCGTGTTATACTTATAATCATAGAGAAGGAAACTTTTCCACTTGTTATGTTTTTTTTTTTTTTTTTTGATAGAAATTATGATTTTATAATTTTTATGAGAAAAACGACGGGATACCATGTGTCCGTATCAATATAATATGACACGAGATATGAATCAACGAACTTTATCCCTTTTCTTTATCTTCTTATTGGCTTAGGCGGGAAACAGCGTTTTCTAACCTTTGCCTTTGAATATTGAATAACGTAAATTTAAAATAATTAAAATATTTGAATGGGAGGACATCTTTAAATTAGCCAAATTGTACGGAAAAAATTTGAATTAAAATTTTGGAATTTAATAGTAACAATTAAAAAATCTAACTATTGAAATATAAGTAAATAATTAATATATTAAGAGTTCTTCAAGCTGTGGGCTACTATTAGTGAATTAAAATAAATCTGAGTTTAAAAATTTGTAAAATACCGAATTTTGAGATATTTGTTTAGTATTCAAAATCATGATTTTTGATTATTAAATGTAAAATAAAAATTTATTTTTCGCAATTATATACATAATCATTAATAGTAAAAGCTTTAAAAATAAAACAAATAAATTTATCGATGGTTCAAATCTTTATGAATTTTAATATTAAATTTACAGATTTTTAAAAATTTCGAATATTGAAATTTGGTTGCAAAATTTAAAATTTACTAATTTACATTTTTATAGTTAAACATGTTAGAAATAGGAATAAATTAAAACAAGAAGATTTAAAAATTTGAGAATTAACGTATTTATTAAATAAGGTATTGGTAAAATACTAAATTATTTAAAGAAACAGAAGTTTGGTTAGTTGAAATTTTAAAAATTCAAAGTTCACTAAATTTTATCAAAATTTAAAAAAATAAATAGCATTTTGGTAATTTAAAATAGTAATTGAAATTTTGGTAATTTACAGCCAATTTTCATTACATATTCAATTTGTTAAAAACACGATAGTTGTCATGTAAAACTAATAAGTACAGTTTAAAAATTCTGGGGACAAAATTCTTGGGTGAAGATTAAATATAGACAAAGTAGGGAATTCTGAAACATAAAAATTAACGGTTTCGACTTTCATATTTATTTAATTGAATATTTTCAAATATAAAATTAAAATTTAAAAGTTATAATTAATTAAAGGAAATTGGAAGTTTACATTTTATGGAATCATGATAAATTTTGGAATTTGAAAATTTAAATGTAATAACTGAACAAAAGAATTTAGAAAAAAATTTGAAATTTTACTAGTTAAGAATTTAAACATTAAAATATTATCAAGATTAAAATATTTAAATGAAAATAGTCTGTCTAGCTATATGTATAGACACATTTGGCAATTTCAAAATTAATATTCAATTATTTAACTCGACCATTTAAGAATGTTGAAATGCCGCCAAAATTAAGCATTTTTAATCAGCACTCGTTCAGTAAAATTACTTATAAAAATTTGGGAGTTTAAAAACTTAAAATTTAAATAATAAATATTTTAAAAAAAAATAATAAATTTTAAGAAATTGCGATTTTTAAGAGTTTGACAATTACATATACGAAATTAAAGAATATAAGAATGTGATGAATTTTGGATTATATGAATTTAGAAATTAAAATATTTTTAAAGATAATTTAAAATTTAACAATTTCTAAAATTTTATAAAAAATATTTTGGTCATTTCTAAAATTACCAAATTAGAAACATCATAAATTTTCCAAATTTTAAGTTTCAATATTTCATAAATATATGTTAAAAAATTAATTCATGAAATTTTGAAAATTCAAATTTTAAAGTTTGTATAAAACTAGGAATTACAGTTAAAAAATTAACAAAAGTATTAAATTATTTAAGAAAATTAAAAAAGGTATTTACAAATTTCGGAACAATTAAAAATGTATCAATTAAATTTTAACAATTTCACTATAGGAATGTCAAAATGTTGGAGCAATGGTACATTTTGAAATTTTTCTTTTCAAAATCCTTAAATGTTAAATTATTAAATATTTAACGATTTTGTAATTTTAAACTTTACGATAGAATTTGACCATTATAAGAACGTTCCGGACAAATTTGAAAATTTAGAAAATATAATTGTGTAATTTAGATTTTAAATTATTACAAAACCACGGAGTTAAATTAAACAGTTTTAATAAAATCCGAGTTTATATTTTATAGCAACTTAAAAATTTGACATATTTAGAAATTGATACGTAATTTAATAAAATTAAGTATTTAGAAATTAAGATACTTCAAATTTAAAATATTGAATTTAAAAATTTTAAATTTCGACATACATAAAATTGGGAATTACAAAGAACAAAAAATAGACTGTTTAAACGTGTGATAATAATAATTATTAAACAATTTTGAATTTAAGAATTTAGGAGAAGTCTATAAATTTTGAAATTATGATTTTTAAAAACAAATATACAAAATTTCTGGAGTAATTTTTAAATTTAAATTATAGATATAAAAATGGATGAACTGAACAATATGGAATGCGACGAATTTTAGATTAACTAAGTGAATTTAGTAGGAATTAATATATTTCTGGAGAAATTTAACATTTTTTAAACCCAACATTTTTTTTTGTGTTGCAATTTCGAAAACATGAATTCAGGGGAATCAATATATTAGATTTTTATTTCGAAGCTAACAAAAATTGTTTAATTAAATGTTGACTATTTCACAATTTAGGAATGTCAAATTGTCGCAGAAAATTGAAAAATTTTACACTTTAAGAATTAAGCTTTTAAACGGTCTTACATTTTTTGAAAATTTATATATTTTAAAACTTCAGAAAGATAAATTTAAGGATAAATGAATAAACATTTTAAATTAGCTTTGTAATTGTAAAGTTTAATAATTCGAGGTTTGTAATTTTAAAAAAATACCTGTTTTAAGAACTTCGGAAAACATTTAAAAATTTAGAAAATGTAAATATTAATTTATAAATGAACGGAGCAATTTTCGAATGTGGAAAATTACAAAATTTAAAATTATTATTGTTTAAAATTTTACCAGTTCTGATGTTTGTTAATTTAAAATTTTTTTTGTTAATTTTAAAAATTTAGAAACTTAAAAATATTTTTAAAAAAATCTGGTTTAGAAATTTTAAAATTATGAAAAGAAATTAAATATTTAATAAAAAACTTACCAAATCTAAAACTGTAGGAAATTTATTAAAAATTGGAATAAAAAACAGGACAATTATTAAATCAATTTAGAAAAATTAAAATTTTGAAATAATACGAAATTGAAGAATTAAAATAATCAGTTTTAGGAATCATAGAGTTTAAATTTTAGAATTTTAAAATTTTAATAAAGAATGGAATTTTGAAATTTAAATTTAAGAAGATATAAGCAAATTGAATAATTTAGAATTTTAGGAATTAAAAATTTAGAATTCGGCTGCATAGGAATATATTTAAAAATATAAATTTTTAAATTTTTATATTTACTATTATATAGGAGTATGATATAGGAGTTCGAGATGTTTACAGATTATAAGCAATAAGTCAGATTTTTTAAAATTAAGATCAAATAGCTTCTGGATTTAAGTATATGTATAGGAAATAATAATTGTAGAATTATTGAAATTAAAATTTTTTATTATTCGATTTAAACATCTTGGAACTTTATAAAAATCAATTAATTACAATTTTGAGAGAAATTAAAATTATAAAATTTATTAATGGAGAAATTTTTAAAATATGGAATTTCATAATTAAAATTATACAAAATTTGAGTTTCTTCAAATCGAATTTTAAAAATACTCAAAAAATTTATATAATTAAGGAATTTAGACAACTCAAAATTTAGAAATATATAAATGAAGATTATTTTAAAATTTAAGAATTTAATACAACTACTAACATTTAAAAGTATGAAATTTAAGATTTGAAAACTTATTAGAATAATTAAAGTTTTAATAAATAATATCGAATCTCGAAAATACATATAGAAATGTGGATTTAACCACATTCAAAATCACCTTTTGGTATTTTACAATTTTTTCAACATTCATAAAACTTGTAAAATGTACGAAATCCACTGAACAAAGGTTAAACATTACTGGAGTATATAAACCGAATATTTAAACTATCCCCAGAAACTTCAACATATTTTAAATAAAAAAATGTAAATCAAGGTAAAATCTGCACGCTTTTTAACAAACCAAAAAATATTTGTATTATATCTCGTGTGTCACTTTCAATTTCTTAATATTATGTTGAATGGATATTGGTGTCTCCGTTGTTATGTTATGCTAACCCACAGCACACAGCACATTATATGCAAACATACATACATACATAATTCCCATGAATAATTTCGAAGACAATAAACCAACAAAAAAAAAACACTAAAACCCTTAAGATTAAATTATTATAAAAAGAATCAAACTACTTTTATATTATGTACTTGACAAGAAGACCGAACAAACATAAGATACAAGACAACAGAGACGATAAAATGTTAAAATTTTCTTTTTTATTCTTAATAACAACGGTCACGATTTTTGATATTTCTTTTGATGTCAAAAATTCGCTCATTTTTATCCACAAGGATTTTTGCATATATCTATACAGAGTTTTATCACGTTTTAGATTAGCGAATTTTATAATAACATTGATCTAATTTATTTTTGGTTACATACAAATTCCATACACTGCCTGCCATCTATGCAAAATACGTTGTAAATATAAAAAAATCCGCGATCAATAAAAACTTATTTTGATTTATTTAAATCAATTTCGGGCAAGGTAATAATGCAAATATATATTTTTACCATACTGGTTTGGTGATTGATGATCGCGCGATGATATGATTGATCGCGATCAATAAGCTACCTTGAGAAATTGGATACGCGATAAGGCGGTGGATGATTTATATCAAGATCATCGTTTCGCGTTTTATTTATTAATGCGCAAGTATTTTTACAATTTCATAATATTATCGTAAACAAATTTCAAATCTCACGAATAATGTAAAATGTGTATACGCTATACGCGATCGCAACACATTTTTATATAGAATTTGGGAGGGTGGGTAAAATAATAAAAAAACATGCGATGATGATGATCATACACATATATTCATCAGATTTATTTTAGTGTGAATATGTCATGAAAAAAAAATTCAAGAAGAAGATTTCTTCGCGCGCTGATTATCTAACCAAAGTGAATTTCAAGAATTTCAATTGTATTTTTATTTATTTTTTATTTTTATTTTTAATTTATTACAGAATTGGCTTATGCGGTTTTGATAATCCAATGCGAGATCAAAAAACAGATGAAGTTAAACGTCACGTTGGACAGGTAAGAAACAATTATTTTATTTTTAGACGTCTTGTAATTTAGGTGGTATAAATAGTGTACACCGGGGTGTATATGTATATAATTAAATATCAATGATTAAATTAATTTATGATATCCGTAACAGTTTTTTTGTTTTTAAATTTTAGTGTTGATTTGAATTAAGAAATTTATGCAAATGAGATCTAATAAACCATGGTGTATAAACCAGTTTCGAATTGTGCGAGTTTTGTAAGAAAGATTTTGTTATACATACACGAGATTTATCGGTTCATGTTTGGTATCTATATAACTATAATAGCGCATAAAATTATCATCATGAGATCACGGTGAATGGTCTCTTATGTTGTTTGGTGTATGGATGGTGCGCGCGCGGAGGTTGTTATTGAAGTGCGTGCATAATATGAAAATTGGCTTTAAATTTTATATGATATAAATAATTCCCACATAAAAATTTTTTGTGAAGTCTATTAATTTAATACTATTATATAAAATAGTGTTCTATAGCTAATTCGGTAATATCGTATAGTTTTGTAACCTTGGGAGATTTATGATATCGTAAAATGAAAAAAAGTGTCAAAGGTTAGCCGCTCAAAGGTATATCGTGCTGGTCATACAGTTTTATTGTTGGCTAAAATGTATCGTACTAAACCATTGAAGCATTGAGCTTAATTATAAGAGTCAAAAGCACGTAAAAATATCTGTGGTTATTTAAGAGCAACATTTTAAAATTTCAATTCGACATAGTTCCAAACAGAACAGTTGTTGTATCAAAATAAAATTTTGAAAAGTCTAGAAAATGGGATAGAAATTTTGCAATTTTGAAAAATACAAATTTTTTAATTCTATGAATTAAAATTGTTCAATTTGGGAATGTCAAACAAATTTAAAATTTAACAATTTATGTATCTAAATATTAGGATATTTCGATATAATGGAGTTAAGAAAATTAAAAATTGGAAAATGCAAAATTAAGAATTAATTTATTAAAACTTTCCAATTTAAGGATTAGATATTTAAAGGAAAGTTAAATTATATAAAACATTAAGTTTTAATTTTAAAATCAAAATTAAATCAACCAAAAATTACGGAGATGAACTTAGCCGTTTCGAATTTTGAAGTTTGGAATTTTAAATTTTAATAATTTAGGAATAACGAATTTTTTTAGCCTATTGAGACATTTACGAATTTTGGAGATTCAAAATTCGCTGCAAAAATTTGCAAATTTATTATTTGGATTATTCGATATAAGCAAATTAAAAAAGTTGAAAATAAAAAAATTAAAATGTGATGAAATTAGAAATAAATTGCATAAATTGTGAAATTTAGATATTAAATTTATATAATTTTATAAATAATAATTTTTTAATTTTTGAAAATAAAATTGTAATTTTAAATTGTATAGAATCAAAATTAACAAAATCTAAAATTTTAGAGCCATTTCGAATGTTGAAGTTAAGAATTATAGATTTGAAGAATGGTTTTAACATATTTAAGACTTTAGATCAACTATAACTAAAAAATTTGGGGTTTTAACAATTATAACTTCTAAAATTTTGAAAATCAAGATTTTAAAATTAAGAAATTAAGGCGGATTGACATAAAGTAGTATTTCAAATAATTCAAAATTTTAGTACTAAATCTGTCTTAATTTAATAATGTTGTTTTAAATTTTAAAATTACTATTCAAAAACAATCTGTTTAAATCGTAAATATTATTTGAAAATTTGAAAATTCTAAACCATTATTTTTGGTTCGAAATTCTTAGATAGAATTTTTTTTTTAAATAATCGAATTGAATTCAGTGAACACAAAATACGAGAATTTAATTTTAAATTTTGATCATAATAATAATTAGATTGCATTTAGTATAATAAAAAAATTTCAAAATGTCAGTACATGTCAGTACTGTGAAAATATTTCTTGTCTTAAGTGGAATTGTAGGAACTAACGACTCCGTTAAATAATGTTGGGTTTATAGGCAGTTAAGGTAGGGTAGGACACAATCATTTTCATCTTTACTGGCAGTTTAGGGCTTTGGATACAACCCTCTTAATATGTTGAATTATACTATAAAACTCAGAACAAACCACCAGAAATCTATTCCCATGAAATTTACCGCCAACACATTTACCTTCGATTTTAGTAGAGATGTGTATTGTCTTAATTGGATATGTAGGAGCTAATGGGTTCGATAATTCTCACTATCTGCTCGAAGGAACCTTAAAAATATTAGAAATTATTTGAAAAAAAATCAGAAATTTTAGAAATTGAATTTAAAATTTAAAACTCATTTTTAGTTATTTTTGATAATTTTAATTTTTTAAATCCTAACCTGTACAGTAAATGTCCAACATTTGTTTCTGATGATAAAATTAAAAAATTTCAAACATTTTGAAATTTGTTACAATTTTATAATTTTAAGAATTAGGTAATGTTGCCAAATTTTGAACATTTCATAATTTATTTAACTTTTCCAATTTTAACAAATATTTGGCTTCAATATTCAAAATTTCGATAGAATTTACTTATAGTTCATTTAAAAAAATTTTGGTGCGTTAAAAAATTTAAAATAGTTATTTAATTTAAAAATCTTTTAAAGATAGAACACGAAAAAATATTTTTGAGATCAGATTTTTAAAAATGTTCACAATATTGGTGTTCAGGATTTGTCATAATCTTTGGTATCGAGATTATGTACTAAAGTTAAAATTTGTAAATTTGTAACATACATTTAAAACGTCTTGATTGTAATTAATAACTCAAAAGTTTATTCTAAAACTTCTAATCAAAATATTTTATTTAATAGTTGATCAGTATTATTACAAAAATTAAAAAATAAATTTTAAGGTAAAACTTTAAATAATAAAATATTTGTGACCAAAATTTCAAAATTTTGTTGTTAAAATTAAAATTTTAGAATTTTTAGAATTATTATTGTTTCATGGTTTGTAATTCAAAATTATTACTATCGTGAGTTTAAAGATTAATTTCTAAAATCCTTGAAGTTTGGCTTAGATATTCCATAATTTTGATATAGAATTTGAGATTTAATCCATCCATTTATTAATCGAAATTTGAAAATTTTGAATTTTACAAAATTAATTCGAAAAGTTCTAACCAAAATATTTGATTTGCAAATCTGAATTTCAAAATACCCAAGTTAGTTAAAATATTACAATTTTAAGAATTATTAAATGTTTCAGCAATTATTTTAATAAATTTATTCAAATTTCTGTAATATTATAAAGTTCAGTAATTTTAAATTTTAAGTTTAAAAAATTCGATTTTCCAAAATTCAGAACTAAGTTCCCAAAATTGTAAACATAATCCTAAATAGTATTCAAATCATTTAAACTGAAAATATATCAAAATTGTAAAATTTAAATAAAATTTTAGAATTATTGATGATTTATTAATTAAACTGTTAATTAAATTCACTAATTTTACGGTAAAACTAGGAAAATTTATTCTGATGATCAAATTTCGAATATTTTATATTTTATATAAATTAAAATTCGTGACTAAAATTTTTAAATTTAATTTTTAAATTTTTAAATTAACATAAATTCATAATTTTCGTAGAATTTAGAACGTAGAATTTTTAATTTTAAGGATTCGTGTTTACGTAATTAATTAAATATTAAAATTCAACTCTAAAAATTGTCGCTCAGAATTAAATTCAAAGTAACTTTTGTTTGATAGAAATGAAAACTAAAATGTATGACCAAAACTGCTTATAGTTTCTCTACTACTCAATTTTAAAAAGAAATCGTGTAAATTGTTAAATCTAATAAATTGAAATTTACAATATGCCCTATAATTAGGTAGTCCAAACATCTCTTTCGACATTTTATGTTAATTATTTTATTTAATAAAACGTCAGCCTCAATGATATGAAAGTTCAAATCCGGAAAATCATAATGTCAATTATTACCGCACATCACAATAATTATTATGTATTTCGGATCGAGGATGTCTTAGACATAAATATAAAATTTGTCAAATGTGATAATATAAGATCGTGATTGATCAGTCCATGAAATAATTACCATGAGAAATATAAATTTCGAAATGGCACCTCTCAATAACGATGCTAATTCATCAATTAACCATAACAAAAAAAAATCATTTCACTTTCGTTCGTATACTATTGACCAATTAGATTTATTTACTAAATATATGTAAATTATTAGATCATCGCAACCCCAAACACAAAAGATTTATTCAATTATACATCACATAGCATCACCATCCTTTCCAAACGCCGTAATAATTTATAAAAATAAATAAAGAAAACATTATCCACCCACGATATCTCAAAATAGGATCCGACGCGATCGCATAATAAAAACAGCAAAATCGCATACGAAAACAACAAAACAACGACAATTTGGTCATTTTAAATGCAATTTATAAGGTATAGCGCTCTATACATAGGCTATTTTATTACAACAACAACAACAAAAACTATATATAAAGTTACACGATCTCTTGATCATTTTTAGCTTTTTTGAAATATCAATTGATGTCCTTGAGATTTATTTTATTTCACACAATTTAATTTAAATTTTCTTTTTTTATTTTATTATTATTGTTTTTTTTTTTTAAATGTCTTTAAAAATTATACTCGCGCAGTGGCTATATTGTGTATATATAACTTGACCATCATCATGATCATTATTATTATTATATGATCATGATCATCATCACCATCATCATCATATTCATAATTTCGGTTTGTGTTATTTTTGATCATCATAATAATTTGAGGGATAGGAAAACACAAATAACTTTTTAAACAATGCGATGATAAATATCGCGCTGACCGTCATATACCGCGCTTATCTTGCGCTCTCGTCGTATGTATATATTTATAAAAATTAATTATTAATTTATATAAAAATGCCAAAAAGAAGTTTTGAATAATGCCTAATATAATAAGAAACTTGTTTTGTTTTTTTTACATGCCTAGCAGAAGTTATAAACATGTACAGGTTTTCTAATCAATAAATATAGCCCCACAAGCAGCGACATTAAGTCAAAGTTCTTTATATAAGATCAAAATATCATAATTTGTTTGTGATCCGCTTACGAGCGGCGTTTTAGTTTTTTGCCAATTTTATATAGATTTACCTCAATCCGTGGAAAAGCAATAAAATTGCTGCCAAAATATTTTTATTGATCAATATATTTTTGTAATATTTTGGGTTCCTAAACTAAATGATGTATTTTATTTTTATTTTTTTTTTGGTATATAGTGCTGAGACGAAGAATTTTAATGAATGAATTTAATGTTTTGGGATAAAATTAAATGGAATTTTGGTCTTTGTTTAGAATTTCAAGCTAATAGATTTATTGATTTATATTTAAATCGAAAATGACTGTGTGGTTAAAAAAATTAAAATAAAATACATTTTTCGGGCGCGTCTAATTAACGAGGCGACATATTTTAGTTTAAGTTTTTTGCACATAGAATTAAAAAATTAATTTCATCCTCCTTTGTACATATTACAGATTGATTCATTTTCAGAATACAATTCAATTTATATATTTTTGATTTGGTGTTCATTAGTCACGATCTGGTGTACTTATAATTGTGTGAGTTTAATCTATAAAAGTCTATCGATCACGACTTATTAATTAATGCTTAGATTTGTAAAATGTCTGCCTTACATCAACCTATAAAATAGCCTTGAAACTGTTAGTTTCTTAATTACTAGGCTATCTAAAATTATCGTGCCATAATCGTTTTTTGATGAGGTATGTCTATCATGAATTTAGAGTCTCTTTGAACAGTTAAGCTGCTGTTTTTCAAATTCGACTGTAATACAGTCTAAATATAGTTTAATCGAAAATTTAAGTTTATGAACTGTTTTCAATAAAATTTGATATTTTGGATAACCATTTAAAACCTGAACCATCTCTGAATTAAAATATTTAGGTAATGTTTTTCATACTTGGTTGGCTCAAACCATAAAAATTCAATTAAAAAATTGTAATTTTTAATTTTGTTTAAATTCTGTCAAAATTCGAAAATTTGGATGTTTCAGTTTTCATCTGAGTTAAGTTCGAATTCTGAAATTGTTACAACTCAGAAAAAAATTCTCAGAATTTCGTACAAATTCAAAAAAAATCATAAAATTCAATTGCTTCACAAAATTTAATTTGGTTAAATACGGATTTAGCAAATTTTACCACCATAATTCGATAAGTTTATTAAATTTCTCTTTAAAAAAACTTTACAAAATTTGAATATGCAATTTATCAAATTTCAGGATTTGAAAACTACAAAGGAATGAACGATTTCTGAAATTTCGTTAAAATTTTACAAATTTAAATTAAAATTTTAATGTTCTAGGTTTTACAGTAAATAAATATTGCTAAATGAAATTTTAAGATTTGGCACTAAAATTTCACGCTTGTAGCATTAAATTCTTTAAAAATTTAGAAATTTTATAAAATTCTCAATAATTTCATTTACCATTTCTACAATTCCATAATTGCTTCAATTTTTTTGAAACTTCAGATATGATAAAATAAGTTCAGAATTCAATTTAATACTTAGTTTTTCTAAAATAATATTTTTAAAACAATTTTTTGCTAGAATGTTGTTAAATTTTCAGATTAGATCAAACTCTAAGGTTCGAATTACAAATGATAGAATTCTGATGTTCAAAATTCCAGTTTTTTAAATTCTTGATATTAGAATGAATGATTTATTTAGGAATTTAATGACACTTCGAAATTGATAAAATAGCAAATTAAAACAAAATATGTTAAATTGGTGTAGAATTTTTTTAAATTGTAGGCAAAATAACTTCGAGTTTTAAAAACATTCCTACAGGATTTGTTAATAATTTAAAAATCAAATTTAGTAATTTAAAAAAAAAATTAAAATATTCAAAGTGTTCAAACTTTCTAAATTTAGAATCCAGATTTTACAATTAAAATATTTGAATTTTATAAAATTGGAACTAACATATTAGAATTTTAATAAAATTATAAAATTTTCGAGATTCAGATTTGCGACTTTCGAATAATTAAAAATGTAATTTCAAAATTTGATTTACCTAAGAATTTGTATGTAACTTCAATCAAATACTCCAAAAACTAAAACAATTCCAAAATTTGGTAAATATTTTAGATTAATCTTTACAAAAATTTAAAATTTCACACTAGAATTTGCAAAAAATCGAAACGGTAAAATTTGACTAAATAATTATATAAAAAATTAATAAAATATCTAGTTTCAAAATTTGAATAAAATTCGATATTTCATTTATAGTTACGATTTGAGCATACAGTATCATAGAATTCAAAGCAAAAAAGACCAATTAAATTCCAGATTTGTAACTATACTTTGTGAATTATGTTAAATTTGATCTTAGAATTTTGATAAAATCACAGAATTTGAACGAAATTTTAGGAAATTGATAAATATTTAAAATTCTTATTTCAATTACATTAGAATTTGATGAAACTTTCAAACACGTTCAATTTCAAATTTCAATAAAGTTTCAGAGTTCAAAAAGCATTGAATCAAATTTTATAAAACAAAAATATCTACAAAATTTAATAAATTTTTTTTATTTGGAAACAGTAAGAATTTTATTCTACATATTTCAAAAATTTTATACCTTCTTTGATTTTTAAAAAAATATCGAACTCGGCAAGATTGATTACAATTGACAGGATTTTAAATTCTATATACTTTAGTAAGTGTCATCACTGACTCTCTACATAAATGCAGAAGCCTGCTAATTTTAAAGGATGTACTTTGATGGAAAAACCTTTGGTTGAAAACCACTCACAAATATAGAATTTGTTTGTAATTACTCTCTAGAAGGCGAATTTAGGTTTTCCTTCAAACCAAACAAAATTATCCAAGTGTAAAAATTTGCGAAACTCATCATTTAAAAAACAATAATTTGGTGAAATTTAATTTGTAATATTCTAAATTTTAAAAAATTGACAAATTTCTAAAAATTTTGGAAAATATTTTAATTTTAAATTTAAAGATTTTATTTTAAACTACTCATAAAATTTCTAGAAATTCATAAAACTGAGGAAGTAAAAGACAAAAAAGCAAAACTAATTATTAAAATGTAAAAATCTTGAGAATTAACAAACTAATATAAAATGGAAGTTTTTAGAATTTGATGAGATTATTTCAAATACTTCAGAATTTAAAAATTTTCTAATTTTCAAAGCCACATAATTTAATATTTCAACATCAATCATTTTTTAATTCAATATTTTAAAAAAATGTTAATGCCAGAATTCAAATTTAAAAAAAATTTCTATAAAATTTTAGAAAAAACTCGAAACAATTAAAAATTTCAGAATTCAGAAAAAAATTTCAGTATGAATGTTAAATTTTCGTTAGATTACAGGGTTTAAAATTAAAAGTTATAATTAAGTTTTCGCAGTTCTAATTTTTTAAAATTTTAATTTCAAGTATCGAAGCATTACGAAAATCTAAATTATCAGATTAAAATCTAATTAAAACCAAATACTTAAAACTTCAAATTTCGATAAAGTTTTAGAGTTCAAAAAGCTTTAGGGTGGAGTTTTGTAAAATGTTATACAATTTTAAAAAGGTTTCTACAGAATTGGTTATAAATTAACGAATTAAATTTAACATTCAAGAATTAAAAACTTCAGAATTTACAAAACTTCCTAATTTTAAAAAACTTGGTGAACACTTCAAACCAAACATTATTAAAATAAATTTCAGACTAGAATTTGCAAAGAATGAAATCGAAACTTTGGAAATTAATAAAATTTCACGTTTCAAAATTTAAATGAAAATTCGAAATTTCATTTTTAGCTATTCGAGATTTTGTAGTTATATTTTTTAGATTTTAATAAAATTATGGGATTTGAAATTAAATTTTAGGAATATACTTTACAACAATTTGGAACAATTCTCTTAGAATTTGATTAATGGTTTAATTTTAAAGAATTATGAATTAGGGTTTAAAAGAATTATGAATTTGAAAAAATGTAAGGTTTAAATTTTAAGGATTTTGCAATTAAATTTCTATCATTTTGATTTGCATTAAAAAACTATTAATTTTGAAAATTTTAAAATATTTTAACATTCAAATTTTTAAAAAAAATTTCAAAAATACTAAAATTTTGTTTCCAAATTTGAGTAAAATTCGACATTTCTTAAGTAGTTCAATAGATTTGGCTTAAAATCTAATATCTCTAAATTTTAATTAAGTTACGGGTTTTGAAATAAAATTTTAAAAGTTCAAATAGAATATCAAAACCTTAAATTTCAGATTTCAGTGAAATTTTAGAGTTAAAAATTTAGAATTTGATAAAATTTCACCGTTCAGAATTTTGAATTTTGAATTTTTGAAATCTGATTTAAAAATTTGGTAAAATTTTATTAATTGATAAATTTTTTTTATATAGAATTTTTGAAAATGTTTCAAAATTTGAATAAAACATTAATCCAATTCAAAGTTGAAAAATAATCCAAAATTTTGTAAATTTCATGACTGAAAATTTCTAAAATGGTACAATCAGTCCTGTAAGGCTTGGATAAGCCAATACGCGTGTACATAACTATTCTAAAATTAATTTCGAACGTTTAAAAAATGCGAAAAAATAGTTTTTTTACTGTCACAAGTCACTCTATACTGTTCAGGGTCACCTACATGTTTTTGTCACCCATCATCACAATACTATAATTTTGCAAATGTGATTTTAATAAGCTCTACGCAATTTTTTTATTTTTTTTTCTAATATGGACATTTGGTATAAACGTTATCCAAGTAATTTTAAACGTTTTTATGTGTAATTGAACAAAACATGAAGGTGGATTTAATGAATTTTGTTGTTATTTTTTAACAGTCCATGAACTTGGATTATATATGTGTGTGTGTGTGTCATTCAATATCGACGAGAAGTTTTTTTACACAACAACAAATATAATTATTTAAATCGTCCAGCTAGTAATTCTCAACGATTTTTTTTTAACAAGACAGAACAAAACAATACAAATAATGTAATCAAATCAAATAATAAACAAAAAACCTTATAATGTCAAGCCAGTTGGTTTAGTATATTGTTTGTGCATGACTTTGTCTAATTAAAATAATAAAAATAAAATGTAAAATAACAAGATGTATATACGCGAGTATATAAGATTAAGATGCGTGGCTTAAACAAACGCTGTATACCTATATATAATCCTAGATGCACGCGGTTAAAATAGGATTTGTTGTCATGTCTTGTCTCAATTTTGCTATAACAATATATATGTATATACGTGCCATGCACCACATTCAGTGTATATATGGAATGCAAAAATGCAATTAAAATTACTTTCGGCCTGTCTGTTCAGCCTGTCATCTATATACATGTATATACTCATGTATTAAAATTTATTTATAACAACATGATCTCATATATAACCAAGTCGTCTTATATACTTGCTTTGTACAAAGTGATTTACATGCGAACGACAAAACATCACATTGATTGATCGATTAAAATTTTTTAGGACTCCGCACTTACCGAATGAATGGTATACATGTATATGTATATGCACAAGGTTTTTTAGGTCTCAAACAACACAATACCTTGTCAATTTTTGACAGAAAGTTACCATAACTAAATTTTAGTTTATATTTTGTATATAGCGCGAGTATATACGAAAACAATGGGGTAACCGACCAATCCAACAAGTTTACGTATTTTATTTGTTGTTGTATACACACAAAACATAAGATTACCCAATTTCATTGAGAATTTCTTTTATATTTGGAGGACATTTTATTTCCGATTTTTTACTATTTCCTTTATATACCATAAAAATGTATACGAATGTCTTACATACATATGTATATGCTAAAAAAAGACCAATGCAATGTTATTGAACTCCATTGTATGTGATACATAAGTGATTCTAATCTAAAACCAAATTTTTTTTTTCTTTTGTATATTTCCAGGGTGTTAAAATAAAAATGGACGATGCTGGTAATATACTAATAAGACGATATTCAAAATCAAATGTATTTATTAAAAGTACGGCTAGCACACCAAACGAGGAGACCGCAATCGGTGGCGATATACTAAAATTACCAAATCAAGGATTAGAAAGTGAAAAAATTGTTAAACTATTCGATATGAAAAAATTCCAATCGAATGTGAATCGTGAATTGAGACGAGCGTACCCGGATCGGAGGCGGCTCGAAACCCAATGCTTATCCCTAATATCGTTTGTGAAAACGGAAAATGATATATTAGATTGTCCGGTGTGGGTTTTAATAATTAATGTGGTCGCAATGGATATGTTAAAAAGTAAATTACCTCCAGGTAAGTCGAGTTTTTTTTTTTTAGTATACACATTGACAGGTGATCTACATATATTGTTCTAATAAAATCGTGATGCATCTCTATTTAATTATATGTATAATATATATATTTCTTAATTACATAATTATGATTAAATAATTTCTTAAGTTTTCTTGCTTTGAGCGCAATTCATTTATCATCATCTTCTATATATTTATACGATGAAATACGAGATGAGATTATGGATCATTTGCATTTTATAAACCATAAAACATAACATTTTTGTTGTTTCTATAATGATTGATCTAATTTGGCATAATTTATGGTAAATGATGGACCAATTGTAATAAATTATGCATAGTTTTGAAATTTGTTTGAATGAAATACGATCTGAGAGAAAATTTGTGAGTTATGATCGCATCGGGTGGCCGTAAACTAATGTTGATATTTCAATCGTTTTTTTATCGTTATATATAATAAAAATTAAAAGTAAAATAGATAAAGTTTTAAACCAGTTTGATTGAAATTTGAATGCTCTTTTAGCAGCTAGCTGTCATACAAAATTTGTGGCTACTCATATAAGACACAAAGTCAATAAAATACATCTTCCGCGTTTTTTCCCGGAATCTCATTCAAACTTTTATTCAAATTCCAATCAAATTGTATTCAAATTGACTGTTGTAGTATAAGCATCGGTAATTAAATTTAGTTCAGGGAATGATGTTCCTCAAACAAAACATCAATTAAATCAAATTTATTTTTCTTTCTTTTCAAATCTGATTCAAGCTTTTACTCAAATTCTATACATATATATTAAATGGTAATCAAGTTTTGTTCAAATTATAGAAGCCAAACCAACTTTATTCCAGACAACTTCAAGCGAACTACGTTTTAGACTCTTAAGCATAAAATATAAACTTAATCGTATATTTTTTAGTAAGATTGAAGATCTAAGCTTAAACTGTAATCAAATTTGGTTCAAACTTTACAAAATTGTTTTCAAATCATTTTTAACCGACACAACTTGACATGAACCCTAACAAATACCATTAAAAATTTTAAACTCACACTCAAACTAAAATCCATTCAATTCAAAAATCTGTAATCAAACATCGTTCAAACTTAATTTCAAAAAAATGGAATTCCAAGCAAACCCGAAAATATGTATTCTGTTCGTAATGAACCTAGTTTGTAGAATATCATATCCTTTAATCTGGCTCCTATATACCATTTCCTGCAACTATAACTTCTTCAAACCCAGAATTAAACTGTATTCAAATATGGTTCAAACCTTATAAAATTGTTTTCAAATCAGTTATAGTTTTAATAAAATAAAATTCCTGTAACCTCATAGGCACTCACTTTTAACCTTCTTTGAATCTCTTTTCAGCTCAAAATCTGGAATTTAATTGTAATCTAATTTGGATCAAACTTAAATTTGGTTCAAGGAAATTAGTATCCTAACCAATTTAAATCTAAAATATCATATTTCACTCCCAATCAAATTATTTTTAATTTCAGATTTTGGTTCAACCTGTGTCAAATTTCATTCAAATATTATAAAATGGGATTCTTACCAATTTTAACATACATTACTTGATGTTCACATCGTTTGTAGAACTATACTTTGACTATGTTTGAACCCCTTTTTAACCCAAAATCTGGACAAATTTTGTTCAAACTTAAATAAATAGTATTCCACCCATTTTGCATCTACATATAATAGCATTTTATTTTAAATGGTTCTGCATCCTTTTCAAGTCAATCCCTCAAGCACGTCCAAATTGAATTTATGCCATTACCTCTCAAATCCTTTTCAAACCAAAATAAATTTTTAATAAAACTAAAGTCAAATTTTATAAAATAGTATTTAAGCCAAACTGTATAATTTGAAATTAATCTCGTATGTAAAAATGAAAGTATGTAAATCAGGACTCATAAATTTTAATCAAATTTCATTCAAACTTTATAACTAGCAATCAAACCTAGACTTAACCTCAAACCACTTTGAATCTACATAATGAATGTATTTAAAATAGTTGTAATTTAAAATATTTGGTGGTTTTTATACGGACGCGAATTCTATCTAATTTGATTCAAGTGTTCAAATCGTATGATTGTAATTTATGACGATTAACAAAAAAAAAACACTTTGTTGGGTTCAAATTATTGATAATATTTGACTTAAATTCAACTGAGGGTCATATTTTGGAAAGTGGACCTGAAAAGAGCATTGGGAATTCGTGATCATTAGATATGTGATCATAACTATAGTGATCGTTATAAATAATTACGATATTAGTGGTGATCGTAAACTATACGATCATTTGATCAATTAGTAAAATTGTTCACGATCATAAATCAAGAACGATCGCATAAATTAACAATTTTGGAATATTGATCGACTGACTTAAGATTACAAATTTTTTAACAAATTGTACAAGAACATCAATGTTAAGCATGTGGTTGGAATGCGATCGCTAGAATTTTAATTGTCAAGTAGTGATCGTAAATTTCAGGGTCGATCATAATTACGG